>JAFEMH010003131.1:0-230000 GCA_022495995.1 Adenophora triphylla var. japonica
AACTTTCCCACCCATCCTGGTTCCACCGCACAAGGAAACGCCCTTAAAGCTATACCTCACGGTTACTGATAATGCGCTAGGGGCTATGCTCGCTCAAGAACAGCCTGCTTCGCACACAGAGAATGCCATCTACTTCATCAGCCGCAGATTCCAAGGCAGCGAAATCAACTACTCTCCACTCGACAAATCTTGCGCTGCTCTTGTCTGGATATCACAAAGACTAAAGGACTATATGGAAGCCTTCCCGGTTCGTCTCATAGCAAGAATGGATCCTTTGAAATACATCCTAGACAAATCAAATTTGTCTTTGAGACTGGCTAAATGGTATTTCATGCTCGCGGGATATGATATCACTTATGTCACTCAGAAATCCTTCCGGGGGAGTGTATTCGCAGACCAGTTGGCCGAATTTCCTTGCGACGAAGTGAAGGGGGAAGACCCGCGATTCCCTAATGAAGACATCATGACTATAGAAGACGAAAATAAGTGGCAATTTGTAGTATCCAGAAATAATAATAATAATATTAAAAAAATAATAATAATAATAAAAATAAATATATATATATATATATAATAATAATAATAATAATAATAATAAAATAAATAAATAATAAGAATTAAGTAAGGGAATTTATATGGATTTAAAAACTGTTAATTAATGGGTGTAATATTTGGGTATATGATGGGTCAGTTATTATTTGCGTAGTAATTGGTAGTAATTGAAATGGAATTACTTTGGTCATCCGTTTCTTGCCTAGAAGGAGTATATATAGTACCTTTTGAGATTTTATTGTGCACAAATAACTAAAGATTGAAAAAGGGCGAGTTGGCATTGGTGTGTTGCAGAGAAAGAAGAAAAGGTAAACGTCTTTTTCACTATTTGTTGTAAGTTTATATCCTTTTCTAGGTAGAATAAGGGAAAAATGAGAAAGAGAAAAGAAAGAGAAGAAAGGTAAGAAAAGAAATAGAAGAAGGGTAAGGTGCAGTGTAAAGAGGTGTGTGTGTGTCAGTGTACGTGGGTATACAAATGGAAATGGATTTTCTTGGAAGTGATCAGAATAATAGAAAGAATGGGAAATAGAGTTTTCACCTAGCACCCCTAAAAGTCAAATATTTTAATATCTCCAACTTTTGTGACTTCATGTTTCAATTCGTAGGTTTCCATGAATTTAATTGAATATGTCTGTCCTTGAAAATATTAAAAGTCAACCTTGGGTTGATACTTGCTTTGACTCTGTCGAACAACGTCTTTTGATAAAAGTCAAATATTTTAATATTTCCAACTTTTGTGACTTCATGTTAATATTTTTGTACATGAAGTATTGTTAATTGCATATCTCAATATGAATTGGGAATTCTCCACATGATCACTAAGCTAAACAACTCATGTTAATGGGGTATAATTGTAAATTGGCCTTTTAGGCATTTTTGTTCACTGCTGAGGATTAGCAGTGGGGTGTTCCGGAATCACTGTTTTGTATTTGTGCTCCTTGTGGGCTTTTGGTTTAATAAGGTCGATTGATCGCTTATGTGATCATGACTCTGTTAAAATATTCGTTTGATAATGATTGGATCATATTGTTAATTGTTCCGTTTTGGTTCTTTTAGAATAAATATTGGATGTCATCGTTCTCATTGCTATTGCCTCGTTGAAAAAGATTGTTTATTTTGTGGTCACCTCTTCTTAGTATTCGGAGGGGTCCGTATATGAACTTACTGGGCATTGTTCGCTCACCCTTTCGTATTCTCTGTTCTTTCAGGTAAGCGTTAGAAGGAGGATGATTTGAGAATATTCATCTTTTAAATTTTATGTTTTCTAGACATTGAGTAATGATGTAAGACTTTTGAGTTTTAAATTGTAAGTATGTCAGTTTAGATTGAACCCTAGACCGTTTGGGTTGCAATAATGATTAGAGAATAATTTTGATATATTCAAGCTGAATTAATTATGTATTGTATTGGTAAGAGTAACGGACTCAAGGTTGGGACCCACAAATAGGGGACCGAGATTCGGGTCGTTACAGAATGGTATCAGAGCCTGGTTTTAGGTCCTGAGGTCTTAGCACTTAGGTGAGACACTAAAACAGTAGAAAATAATTATTGTGGACTTATAGAAATTGGTGTTTGCAGGTATGGCACGTTTAATCAAAACAGCTAGGAAGTCCAGTGCTCATCGTAGTGCTCATCGTAGTATTTCTACTAATGATTCGGGGTCCGAATCTGATGGTGAAATTATACTAAATAACTCCGAGCCTATTGTTGAACCAGTTGTTGACCCGGAACTAGTGATCCCTGAAGTAGAGGAAGTTAATCACGAACCGTTGGTACCCGAGCCAGAAGTTGATTCAGATCCCGTACCTCCTGAACCTGTTGTTCCCAACCCTATATTGTCGGGACCTCTTCTTGGAGAACCGATATTTCCTGAAATTGAATACAGTCTTGAGCCTCTAATGAATTTGGAGCCGAGAATTGATGTTCCAGAATTTCCTTTTGTCTCTAATGAGTTATATGCTCTAGTATGCCAGGAGCGTGACCTCTTAAGGGCCCAAAGAAATGAACTGGTGGAGCAAGTTGTGATGCTTGAGAAGCAAATTGAGGAAATTACCGAAGAGGGGTCGAAATATCACCCTATAGAAGTCAATGATGAGTCGGAAGAAGAGGAAGGGGAAGAAGAAGGAGAACAAACAGAAGAGGTAAGTGAGATAGAGGAGGAGGAGGAGGAAGAGGAAGAACCGGAAGAGGAGGAGGAGGGGGATGAAATGGAATTAGCTGAATATGCACCACTCAATGTTGTGAAAGCATGGAGGATGAGTACTGGGGCAGCGACGACGACAGTGATTGAGCATAGCATTCATGGATAATTTCAATAACTTTAATTAGTTCTTTTTGTGTTTTTTAGGAATCGGGACTTGTAGTAGGAAAACTTGTATTAGTTGGATGATTATAATGAAGGATAAATTATGCTTCTACTATTTCACTTCTATAAAATTTTAGTCTAAATTGGGTTCCGTCAATGCAAATTTAAGAATGTCTCTAACAATAGTCGCATATTTTTCTCAGAGCAGCATTTATGGGAGAGGACGTGGCGGTAGGCAAACCCGATCCAACCGAGGTGGCGAAGAGCAGAACACAAATGACGGAAATAATCAAGCTGATCCTACACTAGCCACGCTATTGGCTAACCTGACACAAGCAATTGTGGCAGGGGTGGGACAAGTGGCTCAAGCCCAAACTCAAGGAACAATGGCTCCGACCCAACAAAATACAAAGGACCCATTGGAAAGTTTTCAAAAGCGGAATCCAAAGGCATTCTCGGGCCCAGCTGGGGTAATAAAACCTGAACATTGGATGGAAAGTATGGAGAAGATATTTGAAACCATGACTTGCACGGATGCACAAAAGGTGACTTTTGCCACCTTTGTCCTGGAAGGGGAAGCGAACCAGTGGTGGAAAGCGAAAAAGCGTCGAGTCGAACAAGATGGAACGTCAGAGTATACGTGGGACATGTTTGTACAGGCTTTCAACAATAAGTACTTTCCCCCAAGTGTTAGAGAAAAAAAGATGGTTGAATTCTTGGATCTGGTGCAAGGAGAAATGACCGTAGATCAGTACGATGCTAAATTTGTGGAGCTAATGCGCTATGCGCCAGCTTTCTTTGAAAATGAGAGCCAGAAGGCCCGGAAATTTGAGAGAGGTTTAAATTCGAAGATTAGTTATCGCCTGACTGCAATAAAGTTGCCCACATATTGTGATGATGTGTATCCGAAAATTTTCCCATTTTTTGTTTGAAAAAAATCAACGAAAACGGAGTCGCCACGCCATTTTAATTTTGAGGGCCAAAACTTTGAAAAAAGCCCGAGATCATAGATTTAGGTTCGGAGGTCATGTTACGCGTCGGGAAGGACGTTAGTGTGCACCCGACGCGCCTCGTAAAACGAGTCTTCCAAGCTGAAAATCATTTGTGTGTGTGTGTGTGTGTGTTTTGGCCAAAATAATTTGAAACTCAGAAAAGTAAAAATTGGGATCTTTTCTTAAGACTTTAAACTGATCCCATTATTTTTTGGAAGATTTTTGGATTGAGATTTGGTACTCAAAAGACCTTTTGAAGTTGAGAGCCATTTCTGCCAGAATGAAAAAGGCAGTGGACCTTTGATTTTGAAATGGATTCAAGGGTCTTAAAACTTCATAATCTGGATAAACTCAGAGAATGAAAGTTGTTCTAGACACCTTAAATAAAGTTTGTGCGAAGGAATTTTCCATTTTGGAGAAGATTTGAGGGGTCAAAACCTTCTGGAAACCTCAGATATGAGATCTGGATTCCCAGAAGCTGATGAACTAGCCTCTGAAAGAAAATTTGAAAAGAGGATTTTTACTCACCCAAAAATTAAGTAAAAATATGTATGGAAAGCTCTGGATGTTGGCTACAAAAAGTATTTTGTAGTCAACACCAAATTCCAAGTTCATCTGTGTCCAAAAATTAAGACCATGGACTGAGGTCTGAGAAAATTGCTACTGGACAGCAACTTCTCAAGAAGGAGAATATGATTTTAAAGGGGGTTTTGCATCCATGCTTGTCCCCATTTCCCTAGGTTTTGGTTAGTGATCACTAGACATTTTAGTGGTGAATCAACTATACCAAACCATCCTTGGGGTACATTAGGACTAAGCATTTCATTTGCTTGGGAAGGGGATTTTTATCCTTTGAAAATGAGATTTTATGCTTGAAAATGGTTTTTAGGGTTTTGAAAATGAGTTTTCTTTGCAAGAAAGTAAGAGAACTTGAAAATAATGTTGATCTTTGTAGAAGATCATCCATGGAGATGGTCTTCCATGGTGATCTTCTTAGATCTAGAGCAAGAAGATGAAAGAACTACATTTTGTAGTTTGAAGATGCATGCATGGATGAGATTTAGGGTTAGGAGAAGGAGGGTTTACCAATCTTCCTTGTGTTCTTGAGTGTTTGGCTTGAGTGTATGAGTGTTTAGGGCTTTAATATGAGAGTGAGTGGATGAGTATGAGTTGGGAAAGATTGAGAGAAAATGGTGACAATTCAAGTGAATTCTCACCGTTTTCTCTCTATATTTCGCCGTGAGGTTCGGTACAAAATGTGTTGTTCCTCCTTATTTTTGTGACTGGAGGGCTCAATTTATAGCCCTCCTGAAAATGCAAACTCATCCGCGCGGACAAGTCCCCTCAGCGTGCACTGTTCATTAAATGCAGCTCCAACTTTGGACAAGGGGAATATTTCTTTTCAAAATTCAAATTGACCAAATGCATTATGTTTCCAAAGATTTCTATTTGTGGTTTTATTCTTTTGTTTTTCTTTTTAAGATTCTTTTTAAGGTTTAACCTTAAATAACAATGCCCATTTTACCCTCACTTTGTTAGAAAAGTTAGGATTGTTAGGAATTGTTAGAAATGTTATAACTTTCGTTAATTTTCTAACGAAAATTCTAACAAGCTCAAATTGGAGCACTTACAAGAGCCCCTCTGGCGACGGCGCTTCGAAGGAAGCGGGTCATCGATAAGAGTAAGGCTCCATATTTGGCGGATGATCGAGTGATCGGGTGGTCAACCTAGCGATAGGCTACCTACGTATCCCGAATGGGAATCAAGCCAAGCCGTAGTTCGGGTCTGACCCGGAGATGATGGCGTTTTAGGTGCCTCGAACTCCGATGAGCGAGTTCTACGCCGTTTGCTGGAAAGAAACTCGCTGGGATAAGAGATGACCATTTTCGGTCCTCGATGGCTATCCGCTCCGCCGGGGATAGGAATGACCATTTTCGGTTTCTCGCCGGGATGATTGCGATTTATCGCTTTCCTAGTGATAGCGTCTTAGGTGCCTCAAACCTTGGAGATGGCGTTTAGGTGCCTCGAACCTTGATGATGGCGTTTAGGTGCCTCGAACCTTGATGATGGCGTTTTAGGTGCCTCGAACCTTGGAGATGGCGTTTAGGTGCCTCGGACCTTGGAGATGGCGTTTTAGGTGCCTCGAACCTTGATGATGGCGTTTTAGGTGCCTCGACCTTAATTTGAAATGGCCTTTCGGTGGACTTCGTCTCGCCGAAGGAAAGGGTGACCGTTTTGGTCGAGGGGCCGGACCTAATGATAGGCTACCTACGTATCCCTAGAGGAATCAAGCCCTTTCGTAGTTCGAGAACTACTCGAGATTCCGTTGGCTTTGGGATTCCGTTAACTTTGTCTGGGATTTCGTTAGCCTTTGCTGGGAAAATCGACGTATTTCGTCCGGGAAATCGGTCTTACGTTTGATCGCCGTTGGATGATTTTGATGAAAGATACGGATCTCGTTATCTTTCTCCGTGAGATCGGACTTACGTTTGACTTCCGCTGATGATTTTGATGAAAGATACGGATCTCGTTATCTTTCTCGGCACTCGGTCTTACGTTTGATCGCCGGGGTAATTTTGATGAAAGATACGGATCTCGTTATCTTTCTCGGCACTCGGTCTTACGCTTCGATCACGCTGGATGATTTTGATGAAAGATACGGATCTCGTTATCTTTCTCGAGACTCGGTCTTACGTTTGATCGCCGGATGATTTTGATGAAAGATACGGGATCTCGTTATCTTTCTCGAGGCACTCGGTCTTACGCTTTGACCGCCGGGAAGATTTTGATGAAAGATACGGATCTCGTTATCTTTCTCGTGGCACTCGGTCTTACGTTTGACCGCCGGAATGATTTTGATGAAAGATACGGATCTCGTTATCTTTCTCGTGGCACTCGGTCTTACGTTTGACCGCCGGAAGATTTTGATGAAAGATACGGATCTCGTTATCTTTCTCGAGGCACTCGGTCTTACGTTTGACCGCCGGGGTAATTTTGATGAAAGATACGGGATCTCGTTATCTTTCTCGGCACTCGGTCTTACGTTTATCGCCGGGATGATTTTGATGAAAGATACGGATCTCGTTATCTTTCTCGTGGCACTCGGTCTTACGCTTTGACCGCCGGAAGATTTTGATGAAAGATACGGATCTCGTTATCTTTCTCGGGCACTCGGTCTTACGTTTGACCGGGGATGATTTTGATGAAAGATACGGATCTCGTTATCTTTCTCGGGCACTCGGCCTTACGTTTGACCGCCGGAAGATTTTGATGAAAGATACGGATCTCGTTATCTTTCTCGTGGCACTCGGTCTTACGTTTGATCGCCGGGAAGATTTTCTTGACAAGGGGCCGACTTTGGTTAACTTTGGGTTAACTCGTCAAGTCGGGACCGAATTGCGCAGTCCCGAATTTTAAGGGGCAAAAGGGTCATTTTGACTCTTGCAATCCTATCCGCGCGGATAGGGTTTGAAAACCAGGGGTATTAATTAGGGCCAACGCCCTTTTCTTCTTCCCCATTCAGTTTTGCAGTTTGTCGAGAGCAGAGAGAGAGAAAGTGAGAAATCCGCCATTTTTGGCCTAAAAAGCTTCGAAATCTTCCGATTTTCTTCGATTTTCGAGCAATGGAACACGGGGAAGGCGCTTTTCAAGGTCAAGGACGTGGCCCGGTAGCGGAGAGGCGATTGGAGCTCGTCCGGATGAGGAGGCATTACAATCTTTCGCAATCGGTTGCGGAGGAGCATTACCCCGATGCTTGGCAACATTGGGCTTCGGATTCGAATCTCCGAACGGTATACTTTGAAACCCTTTGATCCCTTTGTTGATTTCTTGTTTGAAATTTGAATTTTGGGTGATTTTTGAATTTTTTTTTTTTTGAAATTGAATATTGCATGTTGATGATGATGATGATTTTTTTTTTTGAAATTGAATATTGATATTGATGAATGATGCAATGCATGCATTTTGTTTGGAAAGAATGGGCATTTTGCCAATATGAGATGTATGTATGTTTAGGATATATTTTTTTTGAAAAGTGGGACGGATTTTTCCTCCCGTTGCATGTAAGATGGATGATATGCATGTATGCAAAATTTTCTTTTTTTTTTGAGATGATGGATGATATGCATATTATTTTATGAAAATGGGACGGAGTTTTTACTTCCGTAGGAATGCATCTTCTTTTTTTTTTTTGATGAATGCATTGGGACTTGCTGAAAACTGTTTTCTTTTATGCGAGAAAAATGGGGCTATGCTCATTGTATGTCGTTATGCCGTCGAAATTTTTTTAATGCATGTGTATGCTTTTTTTTTTGTGTAAATGCAAATGCACTTTTTTTTTTTTTTGATATTTTTCTCTCTTTTTTTTTTTTTTTGCAGGCGGAAACCGTTTTGTGACGGAGCAAATGGAACAAAATGAAGACTCGAGGATCGGTGGAGTCCGTGATTGACTTGTGGGACCGGCTTCCGAATGCGGGCCGAGGAGCTTTGCCGAGTCCGAGACATATTGTTGTCGAGACGGGGCTCTGGGAGTTTGTTGAGTGCTTGAGGGGACCGGTCAAGTTCCCTAAGAGCAAGGGCTTGATGTTTGCTCAAGCGCAAAGATTGGTGGGACGCGACCCACACCTTCCACTTCTTCCGGGGCGAGGCTACGGTTACGCCCTCCGACTATGCCGCGATTACGGGCCTGTCTCTTTAATGGACGCAGATTGAGTGGCGGATGGCTACAGCGATGCCGATCTCGTTGTGCTCTTCTCGGGATTTTCCCCTATTCCCAAAAAGGGGATGGGGATGGAGTATGCCGTGGTCTACGGCAAGATTGTGGAGACCATAGCGAGCTACGAGGCCGGGAGGAGAGGATAGGCGCCGATCGATTGCTGTGGCCTTCTTGTGGTTTGCTTTTTCGAGCACGCTCTTTGGACATGCCGAGGGGACGGCAGCCTTGCCTTGCTGAGGTCCTTGGAGGACATGGAGACGGCCGGAGATGTCTCGTGGGGAGAGGCCGGGCCGGGCAGAGCTTTATTTTGCTCTTGATAGGTACAAATAAGGCCGTGAGCTCTTTGTACCGCTTTGAGTTTGCCCCCTGGAGGTATAAGCTCTCTTTTGCTTTCCCTCCTTTTTTTTTTTGAGCACGCACTTTTCTTTTGCAGACCGGATTGATTGGATTTTTACCTTTCGCAGTGTATGGGCGTTGGAGTTTTTCCACGTCACGATGTGGCGGCACCGGCGGAGTACGCCGGGCGTATCCGGCCATGCAGCCTTGGTCCAAGCATGCCCGGAGAAGATAAGCTCCAGGGGGCGACGACTCTCGTGTACGCGGATTGCCTTCCTTTGACGGAGGCCGAGACAGATGAGGGGATGATATTCTTCCCCGGGATCGCTTGAGGTGGCGCACCGAAGGGCGCCGAGATCCGGACTGTGCAATGGAGGATTTTGAGGGGTCCGACTCGCGATGCATATTATCTCGGGAGAGAGGGTGACGCGCCAAAGATGGCGTGAATTCGCCTGAGGACACCGGTGGAGCCTCCCGTCGATATGATGCACTCCGAGCGATCGGTCCGTGACTGGGATGATTACCGAGCCGGCCAAAGACTTCTCGGATTTCGTGGCGATTGAGCCATATGCGACATTCGTCTTGAGGAGGCCGAGGATGCCTCGTGTTCGGATAGGAGGGGCTTGGGATCCCGCGGTACCCTCTGACGGATTTTTCCTATATCCAGATGGGGTCCGATTGAGGGTGCAGATCCCTCACCCCGAGCGACTTCCACGAGCTTTCCGCCTCGTCCGGTATGAAGGTATGGCTTCACCTTTTCCCCTTCTTTTCTTTCTTTTGTTTCATCATCTTTAGCATCACCTCTTTTTTTTGACGCTTTGCTTTTGTGCGCTGAGGTGGTCGTCGAGAAGCCGACGAAGCAAGTGATCGGGGCCAAGAGATTCATCAGAGGATGGTCGCCATGGGCTCCTCGTGCTAGAGCGAGGCGACCACGGCCGGCGCCCGTCGACGGAGGCTTCCCTATTCGCTCGTAGACTTCTTCAGAGACTCCTCTCGTCTCCTCTCCTTGATCCCCGCGGTACCGCTTCGGATCACGTCATTCTCGGGATCCACACGGGCAGTGGACACGTTGGCAACATGGCTGGTCGTCTTCGTACGTCCAGGAGTCCGACGCCTTCACCTTCGGATACGATTTTTTCGCAGATCTCGGCTTGCCCTATCAGAGCGTGCCGGTTGGTCCTGATGAGCCTCTTTCTGGAGACGAGGACGATTCTGAGCCCGAGATTTTCGTGGCTCCCGAGGAGGCGGCCCGAGTCGCAAGAGGGGCCGGGGCGTACATCGGCGCCGGAGACTCCGATTGATTTTTTTTTTTTTTTGAGATTTGAGATTGAGATTTAGATTTGTACAAATTTTATGCACATTTTTTTCTCTCTTCTTTTTTTTTTTGGATGTAATAATTTAGGATTTCATTTATGTTTGCTTGTTTTTTTTTTTTTATGCACACTCTTTTTTTTTTTTGGAATGTAATAATTTAGGATTTTATTTATGTTTGCTTGTTTTTTTTTTTTATGCACACTCTTTTTTTTTGGAATGTGATAATTTAGGATTTTATTTTATGAATGCAATGCAATATGAATGCAAAGGTTGCATGAGCCTTGGTTTTTTTTTTTTTTTTGCAAGGGTGTTTGGTATATGGACTGGTTTGGGAGGTTTTTGCACAAGTTTCGAGCAACCGGACGGAATATTCCTCTTTTGGTGTAGCAACTTGACTGTTGCAGATTTTTTTGGAAAGCAATCCTATCCGCGCGGATGGGGACCGCATCTCGACACTGTCCTTTAATTTTGGTTCGCACTGGTCTTGCTTTATTTCAAATTCAAATATCCTCTTCAACCTCCAAATTCCCAACAGCCATTTTCGGGGAGAAAGAGAGAAAATCCATGGAAAACTTTAGAAAATCTCCATCAAAATTGTCCCAAGAGTCCCAAATGTCATTCTTCAACAAGTTCAAGGATTGGTCCCGGAAATCATGCATGAGAGGAGGTTCTTCTTTGAAGAAAGATACAAGGTGAAGTGCTTATGGTCTCTCAAGGAATTGATTCCGGATTATGAGCTTTTGAGAGCTTCTTCATCATTTTGGGATACTAGAAGGCATGTCTTTTGCCTTTCCTTCAACGAGATTGTTCCGACTGTCGAAGAATTTCGGGCCTTACTTGGAGGTCCGGAGGTGGAAGAGATAGCGGTTCCCTTTGCCCGAGGGGCTTCTTTGTCGACAGACAGATTGTGCGTCCTCCTTCATCTTTCCCCTGAGGAAGCGCAAGGTATGATCCGCGGTCCCGATCATTTCGATATTTCCGGTCTTCCCGATGCATTTAGGGGCCTAGGTTTGGTAGATGATGCCTATTGGGATGCCTTTGCACTTTGTATGTTTGGCACCCGTTCATGGTCTATTCCTTCGGGATCCGCCATCGATCTCGCCGGATGTCAGTCGCTCACCGTCGCCCGGCGTAGATGTCGTTCCTTTGATTCTTGGGAGACTCTTCATGCTCGATGATAGCTACCGGACGGCGGTATATGCACGGGGCAGCCCGCTCCTCTTGACCCCGTGGCCGATGGAGCGTTTGGGGTTCTTCGGGAAACCTCTCGATATGATCGTGCCTCGACTTTTGCCAGAGAGGTGTTGATGTAGATTTTGATGATCGTGGCTCGTGGGAGCGTTGGATGGCGGGTCGCCAGACCGAAGATATCGATGGTCGGTGCCTCATTGGCGGGTGGAGACTCGCAGAGTGCTTCAGACGGGTCTCCCGTGGTCATGCTTCCGGGCTTTCTCGCCTAGCTTCTATATTCCGGCTTTAGTTCTCGAGACAGCTTTGGCTCGGAGCAGTTCCTTTCGAGGGCTTTGATGATATAGCCACCAGTGGTGGTGGCTCCTGCTTCTATGGATGATCCCTCGTTGTTTCCATTTCTTTCCCAAGCATGGAGGTATGATGCCTTTCCTCCTGGTCATTCTCAGCGTCCGAGACCGGTGTTCCCGACCACTGTACCTGGATTGGTATGAGAGGCATCCGGGAGAGACTCAGTGGCTATTTTGAGACGGCGTGAGGCCATTGTGGGTGCGGAGGACCCGACTGCTTCGAGAGGAGGAGGGCCGAGGCGAGGGCCAACCCTCATGACAGAGCGGAGACGCCGTGACCGATTATGAGGCTTACGTCAAGAGACAGGAGAGGAGGGCTCCTATGCTACCGCCTAGGTTACAGGAGATGAGGGATGACGCTAGGGCTACTAAGGCCCCGACAGAGGCCGGTTTGATAGACCCCGTCCCTATACCAGAGCTTGGTAGGAGGAACACCGACATTTTTCCGTTCGTAAAAGAAGACTCGAAGGGGGAAGAAGAGGGGAGAGGCCAAGCACGAGTGGCTTGGAGTGACTCGAGGTTTCCGAGTATCCCTTTCTTGTCATGGCGTACACATTAGTTTGATTATGTATCTTAGTTTTCCTTTAGCAAAGTTGCCGCTGTAGGAATGAATCGGGCTTAGACTCATCAAAGAGCTTTTAACTTGTAATGAATATTTGAATTGCTTTAGAGTTTTTCGAGACGCTTTCATGGTCTCGATCAATTGTATTGATGCCAAAGTATGGCTTTTATTTGTGCTTTAGACCGAACCGTTTCCGCCGCCTACGTTCCCTCATTTTGAGGAGCTCAGTCTTCGTAGTTCAACCCGGTGAACTCTTTTTTTGTTTTTTGTTTTTTTTTTTTGTTTTTTTTGTTTTTTTTTTTGTTTTTTTTTTTTGTTTTTTTTTTTTTTTTTTTTTTGTTGTTTTTTTTTTGTTTTTTTTTGTTTGTTGTTTTTTTTTTTGGTGCAACCCTGTTTTTTACCTAGGCCGCCCTTCTCGGGTTTTCAACCTAGTTGGGTATTACTCTTTTAGCACTTTTCCTTCTTTCTTCTTTTTTTTTGTTTTACGCGTAGTATCTCGCGCAGCCTTGTCACCATTCACCGGGTGTACAAAGGGATTCCCGTCGAGGTCCGCAAGTTGCATGGCTCCTCCGAGAAGATCTTCGGACGACATATGGCCCGACCCATACAGCCTCCCATTTGCCGAGGGGGTTGATACGGACTGGGGGCTTTTCTTTTAAAACGAGATCCCCTTCTCGGATTTCCCGATGCTTTACTTTCTTGTCGAAGGCTCTAGCCATTCTTCCTTGGTAGGCCCGGATGTGTTCCATGGCCTTCAATCGGCGTTCGTCTAGTAGGGCCGATTCGTCATGGCGACTCGGGAGCCATTCGACCTCGTTGATCCGGCTTTCCAAAGAAGATACCTGAGCGAGGGTATTTCCAGCTCGATTGGGAGTACGGCTTCCATTCCGTATGTGAGGGCAAACGGTGTTTCCCGCTTGCCGTTCCGACCGATGTTCTCGTAGCCCCAGAGTGCCTGTAACTTCTCGGGCCAATCTCTCGCCTTGGACACCATTTTCCTGATGATATTTTCCAGAGTCTTGTTTGCCGCTTCGACGGCTCCGTTGGTTTGGGGCCCGTAGGAGATGACTTGTGACGGGTTATTCGAATTCCGCCAGCCAGCTTTTCACATTCCCCTTCGAAGTGGGATCCATTATCTCGAGATGATTTCGCCGGCAACCCGTATCCGCACATGATGTTTTCTTTGATGAAGAGGGCAACTTTCCTTGAATTGAGGATTTTGTAGGACTTTGCAGAGCATCCTTTTCCGATTCCTTCGAAGAAATCGCCAATCAGCGTCTTTTAGGCTCTTCCGCAGCTCCCAAATTCACACTCGTCAAAATCTCTTCGGCAGCCTGGGCTCGATTTTCCTTTTCCTGACAACCTCGCTTAAAGATTTTTTTTTGTTGTTTGATTTTTTTTTGTTTAATGTGTCTCGCTTCTTTATCTAATGAATTATTATTAAATTTTTTTTATTAATTAATTCATCATTAGTTAAAGTGGCAATCAAGGGATACTCGTAAAGGTTCGTCATTTCATTGAAAACGAAAGGGGATACAAAGGCTTGCTGCACTCGTAGTCTTCAGCGTAAGGCCATCTGGACGACCCTAGAGACTCCGATCTTAACAGAGAGACTGGGAGGACTTGTCCTAGATTGACACAAAGGGACGGGGACCAATCCAAGCTTGGTGATCATTTCCTCCTCGTCGCGGACGGCCCGAGAGAGTTTCCCAATTCTTTAGCGGCATCGCCGTTGTGGCCTCATGACTCTGAACCGTGGCCGTTTTTGTTTTCCTTTCTCAATTGCCGCTATCATCTTTGGACCGAGCCGAGATCAATCGTGTCCGGCACTGACTTCTTCTTCGAACAATTGCCGCATAACCGCACCATCCCAATCATCTCGAGGGAAATTCCGTGGCCTTAGCTTTTGGCACCGTCGCCCGAATTCGTGTTTCGGATCTTCCCCGGGCGTAGGAATAGTGGTTGTGAGCTTCTCGAACTGTTCCACTGTGTCGCACGCCCGAAGGTATACTCACTCTTCATGGCAGGTAGCCCTGTGTATCTTGGGTAGGTCCAGAACATTCTACGGACCGGGTTAGCCTTGGTTCCTCCGAACTTGTTGAGGTTATCTTGTAGCTTTAGCCATCCCGCCGTAGGAGTGGGCTTCGTGATGTTTCCCGGTTGTGTGGGACCCTTTACAAAGTAGTCACCAAATTAGGACTCGAAGGGGAGAGATTTAGGGTTGTCGACCGGGACCTTTCCCGTGGCAGCCTTCAAATCTTTTTCCCTTTGCAGGTCCACCGGGAGGCCTCATATCCTGTGCCGTGGCGAGTATTCTCGTCCTTTCACTTCGATGAGTTTGTGAGTTCCTTGTTGGTGCTTCCCTGCACCGAGGCCAGGTAGATAGCTCATTTTTCTCATCATTTTCAAGACCGGTGGGATTTTATCCCGAGTGACCGTCGATCTATGTTGCACACTTGGGCCTTGGGAGGCTCGACCGTGAAGCCCGTTAGCATGTGACCTTCCTCGTCATGTTTGATTTCCATAATAGGTATTCCGCCCGTATCCGTGCCTTCTAAAGTGACTAAATCTCCGTAAATGGTCGTCGATCCCCATTCGAGACGAATTTCACACACCGGTGGAGGCTTGAGGCGACCCCTTTGACTTGGTGCGCCTAAGGTCTTCCCAAAGCAGGCATTGAAAGTAATCGGGATGTCGATAACCCGGAATTCCACAGTATCAATTTCGTCCAAACCAGAGGTCTAAAGTAGCAACTCCGAGGACTGCCGGATGTTGAGTCGTAAGCTTTGACCGTGAGAGAAGAAGGCTTCAAGTCTCGTAGTCTTGATATCAAGCAAGCTCATGATCTTTGCCGGAAGAATGTTCATTCCGGACCCATTATCAACCAGACCCGAGGGAGGCGTCGTTCATCCACTGGATCGTGATGAAGAGAGGCTCATTATGATCAGCCCCAAATTGAGGGAGGTCGAGATCTCGTGAAAGTGATTATGTTCCCGTAGTGGATGTTTCCAATCACCGTACCACATCATCGGGAGTAGCATCAATAGGCACGAGAGTGCGAGCCAGCTTTCTTCCAGCCTTCACCATGGGATAGGACGAGGTGAGTAGAGACCAGAGGGAAATGTTGGCCTCGTGTTTGCTTCAACCGGTGAGCACGGATCCTCTTTTTCGTGGTCCGGAGTTTCACTGCCTTAGCATAGGGCGGCGATCTTCTTTCGTGCTTGATCTCGTGGCCTTCTTATCTCGCCTTGGGATTTCCTTGGAAGATCTCGCCCGCATCGGGTCAACAGATTAACTTCCTCATCGGCCGTCTCTTGACCGGATTTCTTCAATGCCGCTAAGGGTCAATGGGGAGCCCTTTTCGCTATTGGCCATTGGTTCTCGACGGAGTCTAGTGACAAGTGAGGGGCCGAGCCGCATCGGCTCCTTCCCCGGGCGGCCCTTATAACCGCTTCCCAAGTCACGTGCTTTGGGTTTGGGGTTGTGTTGTTGCCCCTTCGATGGTCCACAGCAGCTAGGGCGTCCTCCGATTCACTCTCATGGCCGGCCTTGCTCATAGTTATCATGCAACAAGAGTCGCTATTGTCCTGACTCGGCGGCTTTTCGATTTCATCCCTTGGATGGCCCACGCAGTTGTGGCTATCGCCTCCATCTCATCGTATATCCTTTTTCTTTCAATCTTGCAAGTAGGGCAGCCACAAGTGAAGGATAGGCAACGTTCCTTCGGAGTTTGAGGTAGCAGCTCTATAGATCTCGTGTCCAAATAAGGAGCACCCGGTCCATTGTCGGGCACCGGAGCAATTAGAAAGGCGTCATGTGGATTCATAGGTATGAAGGCCACCGGGGAGACGTTCGTATCGATAACCCTTTTCTGATTGCAGTGCACTCGCCGCGCTCGAGCGGCCCTGGCCGTGACCCTTACGGTTGTTATGCCATCCGTTCTGGGAAAGAAGAAAAAGATCCAATAACGTTTACGAATTCTTCATCTTCTCGTGGCCGAAACCCTCCATTTTCGACTGCTGCTTCAATAAACCCTTTCCATTCACCAACAAAGTTCTTATAAGGAACGTTGTGTTCTAGGATTTCGGATATGTACGGATCTCGGGCGCGGGCTTTGCTGTCCCTCATCCTCCTGGAGTATCCGGCATTGGCCACAAATGCATCTTACAAGTGACACCTCGTAGGGTCCTGTCTCCATTGGTATCTCGATCCGCATTTCCCGGCGGTCCTTCGTCGTTGCTTGCCGACAACCAACCATTGTGCCTAGCTCCCATGGGCTCATTTCCGCATGATTGTTCCGCATTGTTTCCGGATCGGGGCCTCGCTTGACTCTTCGCTCTCGTCATCATCATCATCATCGCCGTCATCTTAATCTTCTTCCCATACTACCGGGATTTCGGCCGAGAGGGAACGCCGATCAAACCCGTTGGGGGAATATGGGTGCGTGCAACCGCAAAATTGTCATATGTTCCCATTCCCGGAAGTGGCAATTGTGACTCGCCTTTCTCCTCCCGTAAATTGCGGGGGAAGAGTGAGAGGGGGTGGCACGTATTTGACACTGTGTAGGATATAGAAGGAATCCTCCTCTTCCGATTCTTCACTGTTCTCTGGATCATATTCGGCTCTCCCAAAGCCAATTTGCAAGTGTACTAGCTCCGCACGCTCTTCGGCCTCTTTGCCGATAAGCCCCAAGACAGCGCCCGCCTAAGCTTTCTTGTTCGATTCTTCTCGATTGTTCTAACCATCTTGTGTAAATGGTTCTCATATTCTTGAACGGAACAACCCCAGCTTCTTCTAAGATCGGCCTTCCCTTCATCCGAGAAATAGCGGGCCTCGTATTCTTGCAAGGAGTCTCGACATGAGACCAAGATGGGTTGATTCGCTCGATATCCTCAAGGCCGAGGGGGAATCCGAATTCAGATCCTCGACGAGGTTGGCCACGGGTATTTGGGGACCTTCATCAAGCATCTTCATGGTCATGCGAAGATTCTCCGCATTCAATCATATTCACTCGATTATGGTTCCTCGCGTAGGATTTTTGATCGTGTTAGGCCCTTCTGGGCCTTCCAACTTTCCTTGCTCTATTAGCCCCCGGATCGCCTTTTTCGCAGTAAAGCGCTTGTCGCCGATGTCCGTGAGCTTGATGAAAAGCACAATACTTTGTAGTATCCACGGAGCATTCGGATTTCGGGTTGGAAATTCTCCAAAGGCCGCAAAGAAGCCTTCTTTCACCGCCCCCTAAAGATGTCATTCAGGGCATCCCAAAGTTTTCGAGATTTATGACCCGCGGTTTGGGCTCTCTACGGTTTCCCGGGAGCAAAAGGAGTCGTGTTATTACATTCCCGTCCCGCATAGTTAATCATCTCTTTGCCTTTAGCAGAGCAGGGGCGGTGTTTGCAGGAGGAGCCCGATATCTCGTAGGCAGTGCAAGAATGGCTCTGGCCACGATTGTAGGCCTTTTCAAACTTAGCCGCAGAGTTAACCATGGCCCGTAAGTCCGAGTATGGGAAGTGACCGAGGGAGGCTCTCGATGTGGTTTCAAGCATGACCGGAAGATGTCCAGCTTGTTCCTCTTCGGAAGGAGGGATGGCCATTTCACCGAAGTTTCGCATTCCACCGCTTGTAGAAGTCCCCAACATTCTCATCAGACGCCGCACCGTTGTTTGTAGGTCAACCCTATTTGTTTCCCATTCCAAGTTGGCCTTATATTTTTCTCGTGAAGGCATTGGTAATCTGGTCCCATGTGGCCCCGGCTTCGTGTTTCAAACTAAGAACCACTTTAAGGCACCGGACTTCAAGGATAGATCAAATAGTCGCCAACCGCCGATTGGTACATCCTTTCGCTTTCATTGCCAAGGTATATGTGTCCAAATGGGTTTTTGGGCATGCGGTCCCATCAAAGAGATCCAGATTAGGCATCACGAATTTGTGGGGCAAGAGGAACAATGGAGTCCTGGTCTCAGAGGCCTAAGGCGTACTTCTGCGCCGCCAGCCGATCCGTGCTTTCATTTCCTCGTGTTGTTCCATGAACCAGCCGATGAGGGTCTTGTGGTGGAACCATGGCATTCAAGCTAGCGGCCGAGCTAGAGAGAGGAGCTACCACCGGAGGCAGATCGGTGGAGGGAACGGCCGATCCGGACGTAGGTGAAAACCCGTCCCGGCCGAGTTACCCCTGGGAGCATGAGTAGGAGCCTCGAGCAAAAGGATAGAACTCGCGGCTTGCCGTTGATTTTCAACCGGCAAAGTAGGCGGGGCAGCCCCGATGTAGCCGGATAACTTGGATTTCCAGAGTGGGGCCCGTAAGTAGGCTTCGAGTGCGGGCCGCCGTCCCGATTGTTGAATTGCATGGCCGCTCGTGGCGAAGGTGTGTAACCCGGGGGTACTGCGGTCCCGGTGATTCGGATGACACCGGATGGAGGCTTGGTAACCCATAGAAGTCTCGAGTGAGGAATGGATTTGTGTGAGGAGCAACGAACTAGTACTGTTTCCGAGGAGGGGCTCCCGACCGTGGCCCGTAACCAAGTGCGGCATTCCGAACCGCGTGGCCGTTGCCGCGAGGGTCCTGGATTGATCGGTTCCGAACCGAGGCGGGATCCCGATTAGCCGTGGCATTCCGAGATAGCCCCAACCATGAGAAGACATTCCGTACCGATTTTGCCCCCACCGATTCAGGCCGTCTGGCCGCATGGATCCGGTGGTCTCGTGGGTCGGGAGCCGGGCCGACCCGAAAATCGAGGAGCACGGGTTCTCGTAGTGGCACCATAGAGGTGGGCGGCGGCATCCTCGGTGTAGTCGTGGCGACCGAGAGCGGGGTTTGCATCCTCGTCTTCTTCCACGGTGAAGGTGCCATCTCGGATTGAGGCCGGCGGCCGCACCGTGACTCTTAATAGCCTCCATAAGGCCGTTTAGCCGTGCTTCCTGTCGTAACCTCATCTCGTTCGCTAACCGATTCCACCGTTGCTCGTCCGAGGGGTCCCTGGAGGCGGAGTGACGTTATCCCCATCATTACCGGCCGATGCGTACATTCTCGAAACCCGGAGTCGGAACAAACGGTGAAGCCGACGATGCGCTGACTCTTCCCAACCGATCAAACGGTGACCCTGTGCCCGAAACCAAGCTTTGTGCGGAGTCATGGGAAAGGACATGAAGGTTCGTATGTCCTGGGAATGGAAGGAGGGTAGGTGTTTCGGGCTTTAGGCTCATGCAACATGCGCTTATTTGTTCACGTTTACTTAAAACATGTTTTATTAACCTAATCGGTTGGAAAAGATTGCTCTTCTTTTTCGCAAACTACTCGATTCTCGGATCGCCGGGCCCCGTCACTACGTCTATAAGCCCCTCGTATTCCACCCGTATTTCGACCTCCCAGTGGTGGACAGCCCCGGGCGAGGGTCCTATAGGGCAAGCGGGTCCCACCGACCGAAAGAAAAACGATCCTAAAAGTCCGGCGGGTAATCGAGTCTTAACGAGCATTCGATGTAAATTACGGACAAAGCCGACGTCAAAAGTCAAGATCATGTCCGAGGGCTCGACGAAAAGTCGGCATGATTTGACCGATAAGCGTCCACAATTGATCTTGACTTGTCGTCGCTAAGCCGTAATTAGGCATGGAATATTCATTAATCCTTGATGACTCAAAGGTCAATGCCGGGAGTCGTTGTATAATTTGTGCCGCCGTAGCCGAAGTCAAGGCGCCGGTCAATATCTTGGTCAAAGTCCGCGGCGGAAAACCGGCGTAACTTCGACCGATAAGGGTCCCCGAAAGATATTGAGTCGGTATGCCGACAAAGGCTTGAAAGGAAAGGTCTATACACGGACAGGCATGACACGCACTGCACTAAAAACCAACCGGGTCTCTGACAAAGTGTGTCACTGACAAGTGCATGGTCGACACGAGGCTCCACGGGATGTTTGGGTAGTCCCGTGCTCATCCGAGAGGCGTAATAAGACCAAACGGACCGCGACAAGGATTTCCTGTTAAGGACGTAGTGTGCAAAGTGTACGGTCACGTGCGCGTAGTGTGCAAGCAGTCTATATTCTTTTTCTGAGTAAAATAGAGATTTTTTTATGTGTCTTAAAAAAATATGATGCATGATTTTTTTTTTTGGAAATTTTCTTTTCTTTTTTTTTTTGAAAATCTTTTTTTTTTTGGATTTTTTTTTGAAATTTTTAATGAGCACATAAGCACGTAAGCACGAAAATTCCGACGCTAGGGACATTATTCCGACAGCCAAAATTTTGACTTTCTCCGAGGCGGCCAAAACAACATGAAAACCGTGCAAAAATCAACACACACACAAAAATGATTTTCAAAGCCGGACGGAAGCTTGACCCTCAAAAGTTTTTTTTTTTTGAAAACGGTGATACCGGTACGTGGGATTGTTAGACCACAATTTATTCCCGAATCGTGTTAGGAGGCGATAACGGGAAATTTAGTGGTTTCCACCAATATACCAAATACCATTTTTTTTTAAAAAAGCTTAGTCCCCAAATGAGTCGCCACCGTGATGATGTGTATCCGAAAATTTTCCCATTTTTTGTTTGAAGAAAATCAACGAAACGGAGTCGCCACGCCATTTTAATTTTGAGGGCCAAAACTTTGAAAAAGCCCGAGATCAGAGATTTAGGTTCGGAGGTCATGTTACGCGTCGGGAAGGACGTTAGTGTGCACTCCGACGCGCCTCGTAAAACGAGTCTTCCAAGCTGAAAATCATTTGTGTGTGTGTGTGTGTGTGTGTTTTGGCCAAAATAAGTTGAAACTCAGAAAAGTAAAAATTGGGATATCTTTTAAGACTTTAAACTGACCCCATGATTTTTGGAAGATTTTTGGATTGAGATTTGGTACTCAAAAGACCTTTTGAAGTTGAGAGCCATTTCTGCCAGAATGAAAAAGGCAGTGGACCTTTGATTTTGAAATGGATTCAAGGGTCTTAAAACTTCATAATCTGGATAAACTCAGAGAATGAAAGTTGTTCTAGACACCTTAAATAAAGTTTGTGCGAAGGAATTTTCCATTTTGGAGAAGATTTGAGGGGTCAAAACCTTCTGGAAACCTCAGATATGAGATCTGGATTCCCAGAAGCTGATGAACTAGCCTCTGAAAGAAAATTTGAAAAGAGGAGTTTTACTCACCCAAAAATAAAGTAAAAATATGTCTGGAAAGCTCTGGATGTTGGCTACAAAAAGTATTTTGTAGTCAACACCAAATTCCAAGTTCATCTGTGTCCAAAAATTAAGACCATGGACTGAGGTCTGAGAAAATTGCTACTGGACAGCAACTTCTCAAGAAAGAAAATATGATTTTAAAGGGGGTTTTGCATCCATGCTTGTCCCCATTTCCCTAGGTTTTGGTTAGTGATCACTAGACATTTTAGTGGTGAATCAACTATACCAAACCATCCTTGGGGTACATTAGGACTAAGCATTTCATTTGCTTGGGAAGGGATTTTTATCCTTTGAAAATGAGATTTTATGCTTGAAAATGGTTTTTAGGGTTTTGAAAATGAGTTTTCTTTGCAAGAAAGTAAGAGAACTTGAAAATAATGTTGATCTTTGTAGAAGATCATCCATGGAGATGGTCTTCCATGGTGATCTTCTTAGATCTAGAGCAAGAAGATGAAAGAACTACATTTTGTAGTTTGAAGATGCATGCATGGATGAGATTTAGGGTTAGGAGAAGGAGGGTTTACCAATCTTCCTTGTGTTCTTGAGTGTTTGGCTTGAGTGTATGAGTGTTTAGGGCTTTAATATGAGAGTGAGTGGATGAGTATGAGTTGGGAAAGATTGGAGAGAAAATGGTGACAATTCAAGTGAATTCTCACCGTTTTTCTCTCTATATTTCGCCGCAGGTTCTGCAAAATGTGTTGTTCCTCCCTATTTTTGTGACTCGGAGGGCTCAATTTATAGCCCTCCGAAAATGCAAACTCATCCGCGCGGACAAGTCCCCTCGCCGTGCACCGTTCATTAAATGCACTCCACTTTGGACAAGGGGAATATTTCTTTTCAAAATTCAAATTGACCAAATGCATTATGTTTCCAAAGATTTCTATTTGTGGTTTTATTCTTTTGTTTTTCTTTTTTAAGATTCTTTTTAAGGTTTAACCTTAAATAACAATGCCCATTTTACCCTCACTTTGTTAGAAACGTTAGGATTGTTAGGAATTGTTAGAAATGTTATAACTTTCGTTAATTTTCTAACGAAAATTCTAACAAGCTCAAATTGGAGCACTTACACATATGCTGAAGTGTTAGATCGAGCACGTCTGGTAGAACAAGAATCCATGGAGTTTCAAAAGAAAAAGTCTGAGAAGAAAAGGGGAGAGGAGAATGTTTCAGCAGGGACTCGAGGTCAGCCGAGTCACCATGGCAATAACAACAATAAAAGGTTGGTGACTGATAACAATCGCCGTCAAGGGGGGTTTCAGGCGAACAAAAGTCAGACTCAAGGGAACCCTGTGAGTTGTCGAACATGTGGAGGTAAACATGAGACGAAGGCATGTTACCGTACTACGGGTGCTTGTTTCAATTGTGGAAAGATTGGTCATCAGGTCAAAAATTGTCCCGAACCTCTTAAAGGGGCTTATAATAAGGATAAGGATGATAAAGATAAGGAAAGGCAGCAAGGAAGGGTTTTTGCAATGACGGCAAGGGATACCGAAGCTTCGAATGAGGTGGTGGCAGGTACCATCCAAATTTGCTCTCACAATGCATATACTTTACTTGATTCTGGTGCTACACATTCTGTGATATCCTCATGCTTTGCTTGTCGTATGAAATTAATTCCACAAAAGTTAGAATTTGAATTGGTTATCGATACTCCCGTTAAGAAATCGGTAGCGGTAACTTCTATTTTTAAGGATTGTCCAGTGCACTTAGGAGGAAGGGACTTGAAAAAGTGCGAACCTCATTTGGGATGGATATCCAAGATTTTGATGTAATCTTGGGAATGGATTGGTTGGCATCTTATCATGCTAAGATAGATTGCTTTAAGAAGGAAGTCACTTTTTGTATTCAATGGGAATCAAAATTTAGTTTTAAGGGTTCTAAGCCGGTAAGGGTACTAAGGATCATTTCAGCTTTGAAGGCTAGAAAATTGATAGGGAAAGGTTGTCAAGGGTATATTGCTAGTATAGTTGATAATCGAAAAAAGGGAGTTGACCTTGAAGAACTTCCAATAGTCAAAGAGTTTAAGGATGTGTTTCCTGAGGACTTGCCTGGCGTTCCACCTGAGAGAGAAGTGGAGTTCTTTATAGACCTAGTACCGGGTACTAGTCCTATTTCTAAGGCACCATATCGTATAGCGCCTGCAGAACTTAAGGAGCTTAAGGATCAGTTACAAGAACTATTGGATAAGGGTTTCATTAGACCCAGTGTATCCCCGTGGGGTGCTCCGGTGTTATTTGTGAAAAAGAAGGATGGGTCGATGCGGTTGTGTATTGACTATCGCGAACTGAATCGAGTCACGATCAGGAACAAGTATCTGTTACCTAGGATTGATGACTTGTTTGACTAGCTGCAAGGAGTATGTCACTTTTCCAAGATAGACCTTCATTCCGGATATCATCAATTGAAGGTCAGGAAGGAAGATATTGCCAAAACAGCATTTAGGACAAGGTATGGTCATTACGAGTTCTTGGTGATGCCATTTGGACTGACCAACGCTCCTGCCGTCTTCATGGATCTGATGAATAGGGTATTTAAAGAATATCTGGACAGGTGTGTGATTGTGTTTATTGATGACATTTTGGTTTACTCTAAGACAAAGGAGGATCATGAAGAACATTTGAGGCTGGTACTTCAAATCTTACAAGATAAGAAACTCTATGCAAAGTTTAAGAAGTGTGAATTCTGGTTAGAGAAGGTTGCTTTCTTGGGTCATGTAGTATCTAAAGAAGGAGTTGCAGTGGACCCAACCAAAGTTGAAGCAGTGATGGAATGGGATAGGCCATCTACCGTTACGGAGATTAGAAGTTTCTTGGGCCTCGCAGGCTACTACCGACGTTTTGTAGAAGGCTTCTCTAAGATTGCAATGCCATTAACAAGGTTGATGCAGAAAAAGGCTAAATTTGTATGGACAGATGAATGCGAAGCAAGTTTCCAAGAGTTAAAGAGGCGGTTAGTATCTGCACCAATCTTAGCATTACCGACAGTTGATGGGAAGTTTGTTGTCTATAGTGATGCGTCACTCAATGGCCTTGGATGTGTTCTAATGCAAGATGGGAAAGTTATTGCGTATGCATCAAGACAACTGAAGAATTATGAGAAAAACTACCCAACGCATGATTTGGAGTTAGCAGCAGTAATTTTTGCTCTGAATATATGGAGGCATTATTTGTATGGTGTGGCGTGTGAAATCTATACCGACCATAAAAGCCTTAAATATATTTTTACTCAGAAGGAGTTGAATATGAGGCAAAGGAGATGGCTAGAGTTGCTAAAAGACTATGATTGCACAATTTTGTATCATCCAGGAAAAGCCAATGTTGTCGCTGATGCTTTGAGTCGTAAGCATTAAGGGAGTTTGGCATCTCTTTTAGAAACTGGAAGATATGGTTTGAATGACTTTGAACCCTTTTCCATGGAAGTGAATGTTCGAGGGGATTAGGGGTACTTGGCACAATTGAGAGTTATTCCGAGTTTGATGGAGAAGATTAAGGAGGCACAAGCTGGCGATGAAGAGTTGGTGGAAATAATGAGGAATTTGAATGAAGGGGATGAGTCGGGGTTCCGTATTGATAAGGAAGGCATTCTTCGCTATGGCTCAAGGATATGTGTGTCGTCGGATGTTAAGCTTAGACAAGAAATCTTGGAGAAGGCTCATTGTTCAAAGTTTACGGTTCACCCTGGAAGTACGAAGATGTACCGGAACATGCGAGATACATTTTGGTGGAACAATATGAAGAGAGAAATAACGGAATTTGTTTCTCGGTGTTTAGTTTGTCAACAAGTTAAAATTGAACACCAAAGACCTGGCGGATTATTGCAGTCTTTACCTGTACCCGAGTGGAAGTGGGAACATATTACTATGGATTTTGTCACTGGATTGCCAAGAACAGTTAAGGGGTACAACGCCATTTGGGTCCATTGTAGATAGATTGACCAAGTCTGCCCATTTCCTTGCTATTCGAGTAACTGACTCTATTGAAGTATTGGCAAAGCTTTATATAAGAGAGATTGTAAGACTGCATGGAGTCCCGGTATCAATTGTGTCGGATCGAGATACGAGGTTTACGTCAAAATTTTGGAAAAGCCTGCAACGAGCCATGGGAACCAGCTTATGCATGAGTACGACCTTCCACCCACAAACGGATGGTCAATCGGAAAGGACCATTCAAACATTGGAAGATATGTTAAGAGCTTGCACATTGGATTGGAAAGGGAATTGGGATGATCATTTGCCATTGGTAGAATTCACGTACAACAACAGTTTTCATGCGAGCATTGAAATGGCATCGTACGAAGCTCTATATGGACGGAAATGTCGTTCTCCTACTTGTTGGGATGAGGTGGGAGAAAGAAAGTTGTTGGGACCAGAGTTAGTTCAGGTCACTATGGAAAAAATCCAGTCTATTAGAAAGAGGTTGCTAACAGCTCAAAGCCGACAAAAGTCGTATGCCGATAAACGACGTCGCGAATTGGGATTCGAAGTAGGAGATCATGTATTCCTGAAAATATCTCCGACCAAGGGTGTCATGCGATTTGGTATTCGGGGAAAGCTTAGTCCCCGATTCGTTGGACCTTTTGAAATTTTGGAACGGGTTGGAGAGGTGGCATATAAGCTTGTGTTGCCTCCGATTTTAGTTGGAGTTCATAATGTGTTTCATGTATCTATGTTAAGGAAGTATGTACCAGACCCGAACCACGTAATCGAGTACGAGCCATTACAGATTCGAGAAGATCTCAGTTATGAAGAGCAACCTATCAAGATTGTGGATAAGAAGGATCAAAATTTGCGGCGACGTGTCATTCCCTGCGTTAAAGTTCAATGGAGTAACCATTCCGAAAGGGAAGCGACATGGGAACTGGAAAGTGAAATACGCGAGAAGTATCCACACCTCTTTGTTTGACAAGGTACATTAAGTTTGGGGACCAAACTTTCTTTAAGTGGGTAAGTATGTAGTATCCAGAAATAATAATAATAATATTAAAAAATAATAATAATAAAATATATATATATATATATATATATATTATAATAAAAAAATAATGAGCATTAAGTAAGGGAATTTATATGGATTTAAAAACTGTTAATTAATGGGTGTAATAATTGGGTATATGATGGGTCAGTTATTATTTGCGTAGTAATTGGTAGTAATTGAAATGGAATTACTTTGGTCATCCGTTTCTTGCCTAGAAGGAGTATATATAGTACCTTTTGAGATTTTATTGTGCACAAATAACTAAAGATTGAAAAAGGGCGGAGTTGGCGTTGGCGTGTTGCAGAGAGAAAGAAGAAAAGGTAAACGTCTTTTTCACTATTTGTTGTAATTAGTTTATATCCTTTTCTAGGTAGAATAAGGGAAAAATGAGAAAGAGAAAATAAATAGAAGAAAGGTAAGAAAAGAAATAGAAGAAGGGTAAGGTGGAGAGTAAAGAGGTGTGTGTGTGTCAGTGTGCGTACGTGGGTATACAAATGGAAATGGATTTTCTTGGAAGTGATCAGAATAATAGAAAGAATGGGAAATAGAGTTTTCACCTAGCACCCCTAAAGTTTTAGTAGGATTTCATAGTTATCCTCTTGATTAAGAAAGATACTTTTAGTCCAAAAACTTAAGAAAATATTTCATTTGGTATCTTACATTATGCATTATAATTCTTTGATAGATTTTGGAAGGCACATTTGAGGGCTGTGTTGTCCTTCGAAAACATTAGCAAAGGCATCCATTCGAGGTAAGGGATTATACCTCTAGTTAGGTAATTGATGTCTCATTTCAATTCGTAGGTTTTCCTGAATTTTATTGAATATGTCCGTCCTTGAAAATATTAAAAGTCAACCTTGGGTTGATACTTGCTTTGACTCCGTCGAACAACGTCTTTTGATAAAAGTCAAATATTTTAATATCTCCAACTTTTGTGACTTCATGTTAATATTTTTGTACATGAAGTATTGTTAATTGCATATCTCAATATGAATTGGGAATTCTCCACATGATCACTAAGCTAAACAACCCATGTTAATGGGGTATAATTGTAAATTGGCCTTTTAGGCATTTTTGTTCACTGCTGAGGATTAGCAGTGGGGTGTTCCGGAATCACTGTTTTGTATTTGTGCTCCTTGTGGGCTTTTGGTTTGATAAGGTCGATTGACCGCTTATGTGATCATGACTCTGTTAAAATATTCGTTTGATAATGATTGAATCATATTGTTAATTGTTCCGTTTTGGTTCTTTTAGAATAAATATTGGATGTCATCGTTCTCATTGCTATTGCCTCGTTGAAAAAGATTGTTTATTTTGTGGTCACCTCTTCTTAGTATTCGGAGGGGTCCGTATATGAACTTACTGGGCATTGTTCGCTCACCCTTTCGTATTCTCTGTTCTTTCAGGTAAGCGTTAGAAGGAGGATGATTTGAGAATATTCATCTTTTAAATTTTATGTTTTCTAGACATTGAGTAATGATGTAAGACTTTTGAGTTTTAAATTGTAAGTACGTCAGTTTAGATTGAACCCTAGACCGTTTGAGTTGCAATAATGATTAGAGAATAATTTTGATATATTCAAGCTGAATTAATTATGTATTGTATTGGTAAGAGTAACGGACTCAAGGTTGGGACCCACAAATAGGGGACCGAGATTCGGGTCGTTACACAATTGTTTTTCGACGGCGCAGCCAACAAGAGAGGGTTCGGCATCGGAATATTGTTAGTAGATCCCGACGACATCTATACTCCACTAGCAATACGTCTTGACTTTGACGCCACCAACAACACCGCAGAATATGAGGCTTGTATAGCGGGGCTTGAGGCAGCCCTAGAGCGCAACGTGATCGAACTTGAGGTATTTGGGGACTCCCAGTTAATCATCAACCAGACACTAAAGAAGTGGAGGATCCAAGATCCAACCCTTCAAAGATACAATGCCCACCTCCAAGAGTTGGTGCAACAATTTCAGGATATCTCGTTCCACTATCTTCCTAGAGATAAAAACCGGTTTGCTGACGCATTGGCCACACTTGCCTCCTTGGTCGAAATCCCTAAAGGAAAGGCAGTCAAACCCTTCAAAATAACCCGGCGCGCAACTCCTGCCTACTGCGCCGTTATAGATCTCCATGACTGCAAAGACAAATGGTTATCCGAATGTGCCACCGTTGAGGACTCCGAAAAGAAACCGTGGTACCATGACATTTGGCATTTCATCCTAGATGGAACCATTCCGCCTGAGACCGACCAGAAGACTCAGATCGCCCTTAAAAGACTGGCAACTAACTACGTCATTATTGCTGGCCGTCTATTCAAAAAACACTCCCAAGGAAACCTCCTTTGTGCCACCGAAGAAGAAGCCCAAGAAATAATGGACCATGTTCATCAAGGTATATGTGGAACCCACATGAGCGGAAATATGCTCGCCAAAAAGATCATCATACAAGGGTATTTTTGGCAAACCATGGAAGCCGACTGTACCAGAATGGTCAAGAAATGCCATAAGTGTCAGATACACGTCAACCTTCAGCACGCGCCACCTTCCTTACTGTACCCTATGACTTCTCCTTGGCCGTTCTCGACATGGGGGATAGATGTGATTGGAAAGGTCACACCCATAGGAGCCAACGACCATTGCTTCGTCCTAGTAGCCATCGACTATTTCACTAAATGGGTCGAGGCCGCCTCCTACAAAGTTTTGAATGCCAGAAAGGTTGCAGAATTCATCAAACACAACATCATCTGCCGATACGGGGTTCCGCAAGAGATGATGTTCGATAATGGCTCACACTTCAAGAAAAAAACCGATCGCCTCCTGACCGAGTACAAAATCATAAGGCACAAGTCATCTCCTTACAGACAATCAAAACCATCATCAGAAAAATGGCAATCACTGGGAAAGACTGGCCCGACAAGTTACCCTTCGCACTGTGGGGATACCGCACCTCAGTCCGAACAGCTACAGGAGAGACTCCCTACGCCCTCACATTCGGAATGGAGGTTGTCTTGCCAATAGAATTGGAAATACCATCACTAAGGGTTCTCCTAGAAAACCAAGTGAACGAAGTCGATTGGCTAGAAAGCAGATATGAAGAGTTAGCCTTGCTAGATGAAAGGAGGCTGAAAGCAGTCGAGCACACTCAAGCCTACCAAAGAAGAATGGCAATAGATTTCAACAAAAAGGTCAAGACAAGGAACAACAGAGTAGGCTGAATGAACGCCCTCCGAAAAAAATTTAAATTAATTTAATTATGTTTTGACCTTTTCTTTTTTTTTTTTGGGAGTCGCCACGCCATTTTTAAGGAAAACATTGAAAAACCTTCGAAAATGAGAAAATGGGTTCGGGGGTCAAGTTACGATGTGGGAAGAGAATATGGAGCTCACCCACATCGCCTCTTTCGAGACTTTCAATCAAACATTGGACAATCATAATCATTCAAAGTGTGTGCAATTTGTGTCAATCAAACAAGGCATGCAAATTTGGATTTCATTGATGGCATTGAAACTGGATACAACTTGTGAAACATGAAAGGGGGCCACACCCTTACAAACGAAGACTTGCATTACAAGGCAGGAGATGAGACAGTCTGTCCAGGGAACTCTGATGTCGTCCGACACAGGACTTCCTCAGAAGAGGGATGTCGGACGACATAAGACATCCTGGTCAGGTTGTCTCTTACAACACCAAAGCTATTCTAGAATTAAATCAATGCTATTTTAACTAAGGAGAGACACTATTCAGGGTCTAAGACCAGTTTGGGGTTGATCGGAGTGAGCAAAGTCAAGATTGACCTTTAATAATATGGATGTCGTATGGCATAGGACACCAAAGGCCGTCCATGCCACACGACAAACCACCTCCATCAATGGGTTACACCCCAAACAGATCTTAGGCTTCCCAAATAGTGGTAAATGAACTAAAAATACTTAAACTCAGTCTTTAAGCACAAAGAGGATCAATCTATGCAGATCTGAAGTCACTGAAAGCCAAACAGCTTTCTGGGAGCTCTATGTCGTATGACACAGGACTCCTTTAGATGTCCTGTGTCGTCCGACATAGGTGTCCTATTTCAGTGTCCTTCAGCAGACTGATCCCACCTTGCTCAAGACTTGAATATAAGCTACAATACTAACTGGAAACAGTATAACAACAATATTACGTGAGTATTATGGGAGGATCACATGGCTTTAATGGCCAAATGTGATGAATCACATGTTTATGGCCATTATCATGTAGCCATCACCTCCTAACTCAAACAAAAGTAAACCAAGATGTAAACTTTAATGCAAATAAAGCTACCAAATGTCCAGATCTGAGGTGAGGATATGTGAATATTGAAGATTCACATCTCCACCACCTTTGTCATGCAAGATCCCAAATATTCACATATTATTTGAACAATAAAGCATGCAATATAAAGTAAATGAGAATGCAAGATATAATCAGAGAGAGAGAGAGAGATTAGGGACTACCTATTGTAGTCCACAAGGTAGAAGCACCAATAGTATGGTGTTCACCCCTTCAAAACACCAACAAAGGAGGTCCTTCTTTGAATCTTGGCTTGGATGTGTGTATGTATGAGGAGGGAGGTGAGTGTGTGTGTGTGAGAGAGAGAGTGAGTCTCTATTTTAGCAGAGTTTACCCTACTTGCCAAAATCCCCCCTTCAAAATGATCAGCCAAGCCCTTTATTTATAGGCATGCTGATGGGAGGTCTTATGTCGTACGACATAGGGCGTTAACCGCCTTTGGGCTGCCCTGTGTCGGACGACACCGGTCATCTTTATGACAAATTGGGCCGCAGGAAGGCAGGCCCAATGGATCAAACAAATGGATGGGTAATTTAGGGCCAAAATGCACGTTAGCAAATAAATTAGCCCAAAATTAATGCCAACCATGGAAAGCGGATCAAAAAACACGAGTTCGGGTCGGGGTACTCACAGAGCCCCTCGGCGACGTCACTTCCGCGAGAAGTGGGGTCGTCGACAAAAATGAGAATCCCGAGCCGGACAACGAACGGCGGGGAAAGAAGGATGACCAGGATGGTCGGGCGGCTGGACCTTTTATGAAAAGGATTTCTACGTATCTCATGAGGGAATCAAGCCGAATCGTAGTTCAACAAAAGAGGTGGCGCTAACGAAAGGCCACGGGCTTTGTACCCAAGGTTTGACTGTTTCTTTGGGGAGTCACCCGAGGAGTTGACTGTTTCGTTGGGGAGTCACCCGAGGATTTGACTGTTTCATTGGGGAGTCACCCGAGGTTTGACTGTATTTAGGAGTCACCCGAAAGATTGACTGTATTTGGGAGTCACCCGAAAGATTGACTGTATTTGGGAGTCACCCGAGGATTGACTGTATTTGGGAGTCACCCGAGGTTTGACTGTATTTGGGAGTCACCCGAAAGATTGACTGTATTTGGGAGTCACCCGAAGATTGGAGACATAGGAACGAGCCTAAAGGGGTGTAGGAACAAGCCTAAAAAGGTATAGGAACAAGCCTAAAAAGGTATGGGAACAAGCCCAAAAAGATATGGGAACAAGCCCAAAGGGTATAGAAACAAGCCTACAGGGTATAGGAACAAGCCTAAAAAGGTATGGGAACAAGCCCAAAAAGGTGTGGGAACATGCCCAAAAAGGTATAGGAACAATCCTAAAAAGGTATAGAAACGAGCCTAAAAAGTATAGGAACGAACCTAAAGGATATAGGAACAAGCCTAAAGGGTATAGGAACGAGCCTAAAAAGGTATAGGAACGAGCCTAAAAAGGTATAGGAACAAGCCTAAAAAGGTATAGGAATGAGCCTAAAGGATATAGGAACAAGCCTAAAGGGTATAGGAACGAGCCTAAAGAGGTGTAGGAACAAGCCTAAAAAGGTATAGGAACAAGCCTACGCATAGGAACAAGCCTAGCGAGATATAGGAACAAGCCTAAAGAGGTATAGGAAAAAGCCTACACATAGGAACAAACCTAGCGAGATATAGGAACAAACCTAAAGAGGTGTAGGAACAAGCTTACGCATAGGAACAAGCCTAGCGAGATATAGGAACAAGCCTAAAGAGGTGTAGGACAAGCCTACGCATAGGAGCAAGCCTAGCGAGATATAGAAACAAGCCTAACGAGGTGTAGGAACAAGCCTACGCTTAGGAACAAGCCTAGCGAGATATAGGAACAAGCCTAAAGAGGTGTAGGAACAAGCCTACGCATAGGAACAAGCCTAAAGAGGTGTAGGAACAAGCCTACGCATAGGAACAAGCCTAGCGAGATATAGGAACAAGCCTAAAGAGGTGTAGGAATAAGCCTACGCATAGGAACAAGCCTAGCGAAATATAGGAACAAGCCTAAAGAGGTGTAGGAACAAGCCTACGCATAGGAACAAGCCTAGTAAAATATAGGAATAAGCCTAAAGAGGTGTAGGAACAAGCCTACGCATAGGAACAAGCCTAGCGAGATATAGGAACAAGCCTAAAGAGGTGTAGGAACAAGCCTAGCGAGATATAGGAACAAGCCTAAAGAGGTGTAGGAACAAGCCTACGCATAGGAACAAGCCTAAAGAGGTGTAGGAACAAGCCTACGCATAGGAACAAGCCTAGCGAGATATAGGAACAAGTCTAAAGAGGTGTAGGAACAATCCTACGCATAGGAACAAGCCTAGCGAGATATAGGAACAAGCCTAAAAAGGTGTAGGAACAAGCTTACGCATAGGAACAAGCCTAGCGAGATATAGGAACAAGCCTAAAGAGGTGTAGAAACAAGCCAAACGAGGGTCGAGATTAACTCAAAAGTATCGTGAGATGAACTCCAAGAAAAGGAAATGACTTTTACGAGAAAGTAAACATAAGACGAGATGATTTGCAGTTGAAATGAGATATATTTTCATACTTGTGTTGTGCTTACCTGCAAGGGTTGTGCACACGAAGATCACTTGAAGTGATCGGCTGACTTTGGAAACATTTGTCGAGTAGAACGCGAACTTTGTTGTTAATATTACTGGGAAATAGACTTTGCTGACGATTTGTCGTGGCAAGACGGGTATTGCTGATAATTTTCCCTTTCAAGACGGGATTTGTTGATGATGATTTTCCAACGAGGCTGATGAGCTTGACGAGCATTGCTTGGAGACTGAGGCAGCTAGGGCTCTTTCAAACGATGCTGATAGGTCTGAAGATGACGAGACCTATGAAGATGATAAAGGCAGAATATGCAACCTGCAGGATTTGAACTCCTTGTACAGATTGTGATTTGAGGCGCAGGGAGGCGACGGCCAGGAAGAGAGTGATTCCGGGGAGAGCGGTGACCGCGACTCCGAGGAGGACGGTGAGCACCATGGCGACGACTCACAGCCGGATTGATTGCAGCGGCCCCCTTTTGCCATGCTTTAGGACTCTTAGAGAGAGAGAGAGAAGAAACAATGCATGCACTATTCTATTGCTTTTCACTTTGTAAAACAATATTTTTTGTATTTTGCAAATAATGCATTCTCTTGATAGCATCTAAACTTATTTGTTTATATGCATTAGTCCGTCCCAAGCAATGGCAAAAAAGAAAGGCATTTGTTGGGGGTTGGTATTTTTGTGGTTTGGTATTTATTGGGTGCTATTTGATGTGCCAAATCCTTTCCCATGCGTTTGGTGAGTAAAGGGAATGGATATATACAGTTTTGGGATGTTTTGGACAGATTTTAAGCAAGTATCGGATCGCCAATGAAATGCTGCAGATACAACCAGTGCTGATGTCTGATGGATGGTCACATTAACAGACTTTCTTGGGAAACCAGCCCCAGCATTTATAAAAGGACAGATACGCAAAAGGCAACTTCCAGCTGATCCCAAAGATCCCAAAAATTGACCTTCAACACCAAAATCAGCCCGAGATCCAACATTTGGCCCAAAATGGAACGTTATGATGAGAGATCCAATGCAGTCCCGTTACTGGCAGAATCATCATGTGGCCAAGGAGGCACCCATCTTTTCAGACCTCAGTCGATCAGTCATAGACTCGAAAATATATATGTGCAGCGGTACATCTTTCGAAAAGTGGGAATGAATCCCGATTGGTGTATGACACACTCACTTTGGGTTTGACTCTTTTGAGAGAGTATAAGTATCGTAAGGTGTGGAAAAGTGTATGAAAGCCCCTGCTGACAGAAAGACAGTGTTTGGCTCTATTTTCCTATGATGGAGAGAGAGAATACTTGTCGAGACACTTGAAAACTTGTCTTATTCATGATGATCACAAGGATGCTAAAAACCCTTCATTGATGTTCGGGTTATTCAAACACTAAATCTGATATGAACAAATATTTTGATTAATCACAAGGAAAAAACCAACTGATATCGATAACCAAGCTCGGAAGGATGGAAAGTGTATAGGGACGGCCCTTGATGAGACCGAATTTTTTCGAGATTTGTTTGTGATTTTGACCGGACCAGTTATGGTTGCCTACGTTCCCCTCCTGACGAGGAGCTCATGTCGCCGTAGTTCGGGCTTATCCCGATTGAGAGAGAATCTTTGAGGATTTGGAGGATTGAAAAAACATGTCCTCCTGGAGTGTCGACGAAAGACACGAATGTGAAGCCCCAGTGGGACATCCACGGCAAGTGTTTGCGGAAGAGAAATGAAATATGCTCACATGAAGTGCCAAATGAATGGATTGAATTTGCACAATCTTAGATTGATGACTTTGAGCCAAGGCGGATTAGATTTTCAATTTAAACAAGCAATGAAGCATTAACTTGATTTAGCTCTCGAGGATATTAGAATGGAATTACTATCCGATAGGGATTGTAGCTGGGTTTTCGGGCTTCGATCGGCCATCGGGTAATTTTGGAAGTGGATGACCTCTTGAAATGAGAGGTCGACTAGGCCTTTTACTGACTGGACCTCTAAAGATGAGAGGTTGGCTTGCAGGGATGTGTTTGAAAAATCCATGGCGAGAAAGATTGATTGCCTCTAAGAATGAGAGGTCAAATTTTGACTTTAGCCAAAGGCAAGGGTAATGGTAATGGGAATGTCCTCTAAAATCGAGAGGATGGCTTGGGATTGGTTAAGGAAATGGGAATATCCTCTAAAATCGAGAGGATGGCTTGGGATTGATTTAAGGTAATGGTGAGAGGAAGTCCAAGCTATCGAGAACTTTTATGAACTTTCGAGGATTTGAGTTCTTTTTGAACATTGGAGAGCTTTCCCAGAAGTCAGGGATTTTTGCTGAATTGTGAGGATTTAAAACCCTTCTTTTTAGAATTTGGAAGGCCTCTTTGAGGAGTTGAGGATTATATCTGAGATTGTGAGGATTTAAAATCCTTCTTTTGGGAAATTGGAAGGCTTCCCGAGGAGCTGAGGATTGTATTCGTCCTTCCTTCATGGCTTGAGATATTTTGCGCATCGCCGACTCTCGAAGCTAACTTCTTAGGCTTGCTTGGACTTCATGGAGCAAAGGTGATGGCTAAACGGGTTTCGAAACATGCCGATCTTGAAATGAAAGGACATTATTTAGTGAGGGTGAGGTAATGGCTTCCCTAGGGTAAAAGGCTTCAACCGCAACCCCTACCGGATGACCTAAACGAAATTAAGTCTTCATTGCTTGCTTAAACTTTAAATGAGAAAAGATTTATGCAAATTCATCGAGCAACGAAATAATTAAGATGATGAAGGATATGTGAGCATATGAGATGCAAGATGGGGAGTTGGTAAGCCCCAATTTGATAAAGATATTAGTTGATTTTCTTACTCTGATCAATTTAAATATTAATCATTTCAAAGAATTAGTGATTGAGCAGCACAAGTGATCATGTGGAATAAAACCATTTCAATCAGGTGTAATGTGGGTATGCAAGTTATGTATCGAGTCTAGCAAGAAGAGAAACAAAAATTTTTATCATTGGAAGAAAAGACTAGTCCAACGTGGACTTAACGGACTCTTGTCCAATAAAGGACATTCATTAAAGAAACAGACGGATAATCTAGAACCTACACAGACTGATTGACTGTATTGATATTGGATGGGAGGGCCCTGGGTTCTGGTAAAGATCACGGAAGGAGATTAGTGACCACATCGGGGCGAGGAGCCTTTTCAATCTTCCCCTCATTAATAAGCCTTTGGATGAGAAGCTTCAAAGGGACGCAGTCATTGGTAACATGTCCAGGGTACTGATGGTAGAGGCAAAACTTGCTAGTGTCCAGATTGGGGTTGGCCTTAACCGGGTTGTAATTATCCAGAGGCTTGATCAGCCCAGTCTTTACCAAGCCATTAAATGCCTCCTCAATTGAAAGGAAAATGGATTTCTCATCGGATAGGGGAATTGGATGAACCAACTCATTAAGCTTCTTATTCCACCTCTTATAGAAGTCTGTTACGGACTCATCGTGCCTGTGGATGGTGCCGATCAAGTCGCTACGAGTGGTGTACCACTCGACACTTCCTTTGTATTTGTCCAAAAAAGCATCACTGATCTGGGACCACGTAGCCCTCACCTCCGGCTTAAGACCTAGAAACCATCTCAAAGGAGAATCATTGAGAGACAAATGAAAGTAGAGGGCTAGCATCTCCTCGGTGGCCCCTTTGGCACCCATAGACATGATATAGTTGTTCATGTGAGTTTTAGGGCAAGTGGAGCCTTCAAACTTAGTTATAGGGGGCATCTTGAAGTTCTTCGGGAGGGCCTTAGAGTCCTTGAGCTCTACAGAGTTGACCACGCTAGACCCAAAAGTCATCTTGTGCAATTGTTCTTTCACATACTTCAGCTCTTCTTTTAAACTTGAAACCTCGGAATACGGGGGTTGTCCTACAGTTGGAGCTACCGTCGAAGATGGCACTGGAAATTCTGGCGTGGATCTGATGGGCAAGGCAGTCGAAGGAAGACCAAAAGTACTGGGCACGCTGACATTGCTGTCCAATAAACCAACCGAGCTGGGGATTCTATTCCCATACATGTCGTAACCATTAAACTGAACGTTGGGATTCCGGGGACCAAACTGTACCGATTAACTTCCCGCCTGACCATGGGTACAAAACCTGGTACTGATGCATGGAGCTGAATACGGGGTGGAACCATACAGATGTTGGGTGAGAGGAGAACAAACTGCAGGTTGAGAGAATTTGCTTTGGAATTGGGACTGAGGATATTGAGCCTGATCCCCGACAAATCGCTTTCTGCGAGCGGCACGGCCGCTCCGCTGCTGATTGGACTGATCATGAGGAGCAACAAACTGACCACCAAAAGCTGGGTTGAAAGTCTGACCCGTGCTGTTATACAGACTTTGACCTTGAGACCCAAACTGATTCTAAACAAACCCGAACTGCTCCTGGTTGACACCACTGTGCTGATTCTGCCCATACTGACTCTGGGATAAAACACAAACTGGTCCTGAGCACTATCCTTCGGGAAGGAGCTTGACTCGCCTCTCAGTCCGTATTGCCCGCCATAAGTAGACACTGGGATGGGGGGAGGTCTTGACACATTCCCGTGAGTCGGCATCGAAAAAGAGCTAGGCGCACCATAGGAGATTGGCAGGGGCACATTGTGAAAGCCTTGCCTAGGTGAGGACGGGGGAACAAAACCAGTGCCGGTGATAGTAACATCGGGCTCCTCCCTATTTCTTCATACGACCCATCGGGGCGACGGATTACGGCGACGCCTTGCATACGCATTACTTCGACATAGCGAGCCCAACCAGCCTCCTCACGGGCACGAGAGGCTTCGAGAGCAGCACGGAGAGAAGCCTCCTGAGAGAAGTTGAAACCTGGGTGAGGGTTAACAAACGGACTTCCCGGGGGTGTCATATGAGGACCCATGCCGTGACCAATACTAGGAGAGGTATTCAAACCCACGTTCGGCCCCACATTCTGACCTTGATCTAGCCCCAAACCTTGACTGACATTCTGACCTTGAGCTGGATCAATACCCGCATTCGGACCCAAACCCGCTGAAACTTGTGAATCTGCCATCTACTGAGGCTAGCTGAAACGAATCCCTGACTGGAGAGAAACTGATTAACCGACCACCCGGAACTCTGACCCAATACTTGCTCGCTGAAAGGGGGAGAGAACTGTTTTAGGTAAGGGAGAGGATAGGCTTAGGACGGACTCATGCGTATGCTTTATTTAAAAGATTTAAATAAAAATGATTTTTATTAATCCTAAGAATGGTTGGAAAAGGGGGACACCTTCTTTTTCGCAGTCTACACTATTCCTGGACTAGTGGGTTCCATCACTACATCTATAGGCCCCCTATATTCCACCTGTATTGCACCTCCGGGACGGACAATCCCGACAGAGGTCCTATAGGGCACGTGGAACCCACCAATCAAAAGGCAAAACGGACCTATGGGCATACAAGTCAAAACAAGTCAAACTCGAGATTTTCAAAACCAAGTCCAAGTCAAAACGTCTAGACTCGGGAGGAGAGAGGGTCGAAAGTACGTTTGAATGTACGAGACCGCAATTTGCAGGTAAAATCCTGGAAAAAATTCGGCATGACCTCTCCTCACTTCGAGTCGGAAATCCAGCATGGCCTCTCGTCGCTTCATGGTGAAATTTCGGCATAACCTCCCATTAGGATGTGTCAAGAATTCGACATGATCTCGCGTTAGCACATGTCGAAAACGCATCATGACCTCTTGCGAAGCCAAGTCGAGAAATCGACATGTACCCACGTCGAGACATGTCAAAGCTTTGACATGTACTCACGTTGAGTTATGTCGTAATTTCATCATAAAGAAGGAGAGTATGCCAAGACCTTGGAGACGAAGTATGACTCGGACTTTGTGGGAAAATTTTGAAAATCGAGTTTGAAAAACTTTTTGAAAAGTATTTTGCCAAAAACCAACCGGTCACGGTAGAAAGTGTGTCACGGACAAGTGTTGGCTCCTAGTCTATAGGCTGGGAGGACTTTAGGCGCTCAAGCGTAAGCGAAACACGTCACTTTCCGCGATGCCGTCCGTACACTCCTAGGTTCTAACTCTATGTGCGGGTAGCGTGCGAGTAGTGTGAAGGTATCTTCTAGGAAAATATATTTTTTTGCCTTTTTTTGTAAAAAAGATTTTTTTTTTTTTTTTCAAAATGCAATAAGTATGCAAAAAGGAAAAAGAACGAGTCCAAAGCACGACAAAAGGGGACTGCCCCAAATGCCAAGAAATCACCAGCAACTGCATCTCAGAATTATCCTGCCCTGTTCTTCTGATCAACTGAAATTGTCCCTGCACTGCCTTCCTATGTCGTCCGACACAGGACATCCCAGGAAGGGGATGTCGTCCGACATAGAAGTTCTTACCAACAGAGCCAAGCAAATAGCAAGGGGGAAGCCCCATCATTCAAAATACCATCATACCAAGGCATATAAAGCATGTAGGCACAAAAGCATGGCAAGGCACATAGGAGCACACATAATGACACAAATCATACACAAAGAGAATGAAGAAATTGTCCAAGTTGATTTAAAGAAAGTTAGACCCTCTTAGGAAAAGCTTTTTCTTTTTCAAAAAAGAGGAATAATACCGGTACGTGGGATTGTTAGACCACAATTTATCCCAAGCCCCTGGTTAGGAAGCGATACAGGAAATTTAGTGGTTTCCACCTATATACCAAGCATCACTCTTTTCGTTAAAATAAAAGCTTTTCAATGAAGTCCCCAGCGGAGTCGCCACTGAATGAACGCCCTCCAAAAAATTTTTAAATTAATTTAATTATGTTTTGACCTTTTTTTTTTTTGGAGTCGCCACGCCGTTTTTAAGGAAAACATTGAAAAACCTTCGAAAATGAGAAAATGGGTTCGGGGGTCAAGTTACGATGTGGGAAGAGAATATGGAGCTCACCCACATCGCCTCTTTCGAGACTTTCAATCAAATATTGGACAATCATAATCATTCAAAGTGTGTGCAATTTGTGTCAATCAAACAAGGCATGCAAATTTGGATTTCATTGATGGCATTGAAACTGGATACAACTTGTGAACCATGAAAGGGGGCCACACCCTTACAAACGAAGATTTGCATTACAAGGCAGGAGATGAGACAGTCTGTCCAGGGAACTCTGATGTCATCCGACACATGTCATCCGACACAGGACTTCCTCAGAAGAGGGATGTCGGACGACATAAGACATCCTGGTCAGGTTGTCTCTTACAACACCAAAGCTATTCTAGAATTAAAATAATGTTATTTTAACTAAGGAGAGACACTATTCAGGGTCTAAGACCAGTTTGGGGTTGATCGGAGTGAGCAAAGTCAAGATTGACCTTTAATGATATGGATGTCGTATGGCATAAGACACCAAAGGCCGTCCATGCCACAAGACAAACCGCTTCCATCAATGGGTTACACCCCAAACAGATCTTAGGCTTCCCAAATAGTGGTAAATGAACTAAAAATACTTAAACTCAGCCTTTAAGCACAAAGAGGATCAATCTGTGCAGATCTGAAGTCACTGAAAGCCAAACAGCTTTCTGGGAGCTCTATGTCGTATGACACAGGACTCCTTTAGATGTCATGTGTCGTCTGACATAGGTGTCCTATTTCAGTGTCCTTCAGTAGACTGATCCCACCTTGCTCAAGACTTGAATATAAGCTACAAAACTAACTGGAAACAGTATAACAACAATATTACGTGAGTATTATGGGAGGATCACATGGATTTAATGGCCAAATGTAATGAATCACATGTTTATGGCCATTATCATGTAGCCATCACCTCCTAACTCAAACAAAAGTAAACCAATATGTAAACATTAATGCAAATAAAGCTACCAAATGTCCAGATCTGAGGTGAGTGTAGACACCCCATTCTGAACCCATAATTACATGATTACACTACTCTTCATATCTCCTTTATGTTTTGATGAAAGCATATCAGTTTCGTCATGTTTCGTTAAGTTTCTAACTAACCTCGTTAGTTTTGGACCTAACTGACTAACGAAACAACTGAAGAGGACAAAATAGTCATCAGACTAGTTATCTCGCACAAGATATCATATCTCGCGCGAGATATCCCCTCGGCAAGGATGTGCGTAAATCACTCTCCTTCTCCGTTTCAAACTCTCTTTTGGATAAAACCTTATCAATTCGGGTATCCAATCGGGCGGGAGTTACGGAACCTTCCTAGGAGATTTTACCTCTCCACCTTCACCTCTCCAACCTCCTATAAATCTTTGGATGATTTTCGGTGTTTCGGAGGTCGACAATTCGATCCTTGATCAAGAAAACACACAACACACACAATTTGTTGGTTTCTTTCCATGAAAGACTCCTTCAAATCACTCACAAACAACTCCCAAAGTTTGTTCATCAACCTTGTTGATTAACAAACATCGAAGCCCGAATCAAAGGACCAAGGCGAAGCTCCGTCCACATCAAGATCCAAATCAAGGATCGAGGCGAAGCTCTGTCCGAATCAAGGTTCGACTCTAAACTTGAGTCGAAACTCTGTCCGAATCTCTCCTCAAAAGGTAATCATCCTTTAAACTTTCGTTTCTCTTCTCAACCTCTCTATTGATTTTAGAGTAGTGTAATCCCATCAAAGGGATTAGCCTAGAGTCCCTTCAGTCAATGGAGGCGATCTCGAAGCATACAATCCGACATTCCTAATCAAGAAATTGATTAGGGTTTATTTGTTCTTCTTTAATTATTTTATTAAAAAGATTGAAAACCTCTCTTTTCTTTAGCAAGACCGATCTCCGGATTGGGTGAAATGGATGCCTTCTAAACCTACCCATTTCATAACCTAAGCCCCGAACTCAAATCTCTTTCAAAATGGTTTTCCTATGTTTCCAATCGAATAATATAGGTGGCGACTCAAAAGATGAAAAGATGAAATTTTCTCACAACGCTACAGTGGCGACTCTGCTGGGGATTTAAAATTAAGAGGCTTAAACTTGCGTCAAAATTAAAAGAGAGGTTTTCAAAAATTTTGTAAATTCGAATTTTTTGCTCTCAGATGAGGCATGTCTCGCGGCGAGATATCATATCTCGCGCGAGATATTGCTTCGGCAATCTGGTTGTTTTCTGGTTTCTCCCGTTTGTCTCATAGTCCAAGACGAGAGCCGAACATGCAAGGGGGATCCCAGAATTCCTTATCTGCAGAGTTCCCGCATCTTAAGGCCTCCCTTAAGGTGTAGAACTCGAATCTTTATTTCCTTTAAATAATTGATTATTATTTATAAACTGCGTGCGATTGAGTTTTATTTAATTAAAGTCCGGTCCATTGGGGATTCGGGAGTTGTAAATTGAATTATTTATCTCTCTTTCTCTCTCTTTATGTGGAACTACGACGGCCTGAGTCTTTCTAAATTGGGAGAAACGTAGGCAACCACTTGGTGCGGCCATTATCTGTTTTCCTTTTGATTTTTCAAAAAAAAAAATCTCTATTTTACTCTATCACCTAGATTGACTCTCACACACGCGCACTCATGCTATATCTATCATTGCACTACATACCCCGATTAACCCGGGACCCACACTAAGGACGAATGACGGTAACCACCTAGTCTCCGGTCTCTCCGAAGTTGGATCATCCCACTCCGCGTATTCAATCCACCTAGATTGTCATATCGCGGGGAGCCTAGCCTTCCAGCCCTGCATCGCCACATATCATGTAGATTGTCTTTCTAGGAACACTCCGTGACCGGTCGGTTTTGACTTGGTAATCTTTCTTGTCTTTGACCAAAATAAAGCTAATGTAAAATTGACTATCGAGAAAGGATTCGGAAAAATCCCTTCGGAAAAACAAAGTCCCTTCGGAAATGTCCCTTCGGAATGACCCTTTCGGAAGTCCCTTTAAAGAAAAGATATCCTTCCGGTCAATTTTACGTGGCTTTACTCTACAAAGAATGATCAATTACCAAGTCCCTAGGGTTGGTTTGAATTACGTATACCTGTAAGATTTACCTAGGATGCTAGATAGAAAACGTATCTTCGTCCGTCCGACCATGAATCTAGGAAATAAAATGAGGAAAAATCCATCTTTCCGGATGGTTATCTCGTGCGAGATTACCTCGTCTCGCGCGAGATATTATTTGCAGATTTCGTGTTTGTGATTGATAATCGATGTGCGCTTCCTCCTTGAGTCAAAACTCCGTCTCTAATAAAAATAAAACTTAAAAAAAAAATCACTCGTGAGGTAATTTTAACCATCATCCTTTTCTCCATCTAGGATCGTTTGGGGCTAATATTCTAAAAGACGTTTCGTTGGGATATCTCTAGTTCATCTCTAAGGTCGTCAAGCTCCCTTACCTCTCCGACGGTAGCATTTCAATTTCCTTCCGACACGATGAATTCTGAAGCACTCAAGAAGGAAATTGAGGATCAAAGGATTCGATATGAAGAAATGCTACAAGCCCAAGCCGATGAAATGGAGGCCCGATTAGAACTTGAAAGGAGAATCCAAGCCGGGGAAATGAAAGCCATGGTTGACGAACTCCAAGCCATGAAACTACAATTGGCCGAATTAAGCTCAAAGAAGAAAGAGAATGAGTCCTCTTCCGATGACGAAGTATCATACACTAAGAAGGCTAAAAGACACCGCAAGCACAAGAAAAAGGTGTATGAGTCTAGCTCATCATCTTCCTCCTCCGACAATGAGAGTTATGTTTCCAAGAAAGAAAGAAAGAGGGAAAGCAAGGACGAACCCCTCACCATGGCAATGCTAGAAAAGAAACTTGCATCCCTCGATGTGAGCAAGGGAGCCTCGCTCTCTATTGACTATGGCACCCTTCGTCAATCCATGTCAAAGCTTCCTAGAAAGTACAAGACACCCGACATTGCAAAATTCAATGGTTCTACTTGCCCTAAAGCTCATTTGGAAACCTACTCTTGGGCCATGCTACCTATGGGTGTCGATGACAACTTGCTAGTTCAATGCTTCCCTCAAACCCTTGATGGTGCCGCAAGAGATTGGTACATGACTCTTCCACTCTCCACAAGGCTTGATTGGCCACTCGCCAGTCGTGCCTTCCAAGAACAATTTGAGGACAACACTACCTACCGCACTACTAGAAGGGACCTTGAGCAAACCAAGCAACTACCGAATGAATCATTCGCAGACTTCGTCAAAAGATGGAGGACCAAACTAACTGAAATCGTTGATAGGCCAAGCCTAGACGAACAAGTTCATATCCTACTTCAATGTCTCCACGAAGAGTATCAAGAGAAGCTTGCCGGCAATTACTTCCCTAGTTTCGTCGAACTCCATAAATCGGGCCTTAGAATCGATGAATTGATCCGTCTTAGAAAGAATTCAGAAAAGGAGAATCATCCAACAAAGGGGAGCACCGGTCGTACCTATCATGATTTTGGTGGGGCTACTCTTAAGGAAATGTTCGATGATCTAGTAGGCCAAGGAAAACTGAAGCCAATGGAAGACTATCATCCTAAGAAAATGAGAGAAGATTGGGACCACGACAAATTTTGCGATTACCATCAGTTTAGTGGTCATGACACCAACAATTGCTACAATTTGAGGGATGCAATCCAAGACTTGTATGAAGCCGGCAAGCTCAACTGAAGTATCACCACCTTGGGGCTCCGATTGTCCTCTCCCTTTTCCTTTGAAAAAAAAGAGAAAAAAAAAAGAAAAAATATAGATTAGGTCAACTTCCTAGTATGTTCTCGAAGAGTCGTTCTGTCATTCTAGTACATCTCTATCCTCTCTAGTTTGTGTCAAGTAAACTATCGAGTCATTTCGAATTTTCTTATCAATAAAAGTTATCTCTTTATCCTAAACACTTTCCCAAAAGTTGTTCTTCTTTATGAGTATCATTTGATCCATGCTGAATAGTGGACCCTAATTCCTTAAATCATCACAAAAAATAGAAACTTCTAAACAAGTTTGAAATGAAAACTATCCTTAGAAGGCTTAAGGCTAAACATTACTCATGTTGAAAGTCGAAGATCAACAAACGAAGGAAGCCAAAGGCGCTGCTATCAACATTCATCCCAAGAAGAGTGGGGCTACTCAATTCAAGGCTTTGAGAGTACAAAAATAAAAAGCTCGCTAGGTCGAAACTCCTCAAATCGTCCTAGGCAAAAATAGAGCATCAAAAAAAAAAAAAAAAAAAAAAAAAAAAAGAGAGAGAAAAACTCTCAAGCCTTCATCGCCCCACAACAAGGATGAAATTTCAACAAAGGCAAGAAAGACTCTCCCGCAAAGAAGAAGAGTCAAGTGATATCAATGAAGAAAAGAGGATTCCTCAACATCCTCTTACAATGAAGCCCGAATGGCAACGCAAATGAAGAAGACTTTCAACATCAATCCATAAAGAGAAATGTTTAGCCTTAATTCATACTAATGATTGGCTTTCTTTTCAAATTCGTTAAGAAATTTCTAGATGATACAAGGTCCATTAAAAGTAGAACAACTTTTCTAGTCCTTTGAGCCATATAGCATTCTTTATTGAGTCTAGGGGCTTCCTCTTAGCCATTCTCATACACACTCTTGAAATCTAAGCATCAAAACTGGGGCTTCCGAACCTTTCCTCCCCCAGTCAATCTCTACTCAAACTCTCAAGAGTAATCAAATCTGCATTAGGGGCTTTCCTCTTCGCTTCTCACTATCATCATTAGAGAATATACTCCCTCATAAAAGAATTCAATGCTTGGATCACCTTCCAAAAAATAGAGTCCGTCTCTCCTCAACTAAACTTGAGATCTCATCTTTCTCCTTAATGAGATTCTTCCAACTGAGTTCTCTTCGAGTAAACATACTTTTCAAAAAAATGGCTCGCTAGGTTGAAAACTCGTAAAGAGCGGCCTAGGCAAAAGTTAGAGCACAAAAACAAAAGACGCAAAAGAGATGCCCGCTAGATTGAAAACCCGAAAGGGCGGTCTAGGCAAAAACCAGGGTGCGTCACAAAAAAAAAATCAAAAGGAAAAAGGAGGGGACCCTTCTTCGATTCACGCAGTCTCACAAACCTGTTCACGAAGTCATCTACGACATACAAGAAGTCTTGGGGCTTAGTGTCAAGAGAAGCCTTGGAAAATATGTGCTTTAGGTTAGACGGCATCAGTTCTACATAGCAAAAGCCATTGGAGTGGTTTAAACCTTGTTCAGTCAATGATCATCACACGAGAAACTTAGGGGCTTGACGATGAAAAAGTCCTGCGACAACGAAAAATCCTTGAAGTATCCTGAACCTTAGTGTTGAACTTGGGTTATCTCAATGGAATCCTATTAGACGATTGTCTCATTCGATCTTTAAATGGACCTCACGAGTTGGTCTTCTAAACCAAAATCTAAATCACAAACGATTTTCAATTCTCACATAATATAACTCATTCTCCCCGCTGATTCTTGGAGTCGAGTGCACATTGATCATCTTGAACAAACAAATGCTTAAGTGAATGTATGTTGTTATGCAAATGCTTTCACTAACCCTCTTGCAGGAATTAAAATGCGTAAGGCACGTCAAGTGCCTACTTTCAAGAATTAGATCAAACATGTTGAGTGTTTGGATTCCATCTACCTCCCCATATGTCAATGTATCCAATTAAGTGCGTCGAGCATCTCTTCAAGCGTCAAGCATCCATTGCGTCAAGCAACCTTTGCGTCAAGCAATCATTGCGTCAAGCAACCTTTGCGTCAAGCAACCATCGCGTCAAGCATCCATCACGTCAAGTGCCATGCGTCAAGCATATTCCAACAAAAAGCCCGATTCAGCGCCCTTACAGGTGGATCGTCATCAAATAGATGTGTCAAGCATCTAGGGTAAGTATGTCAAGTACTCACCAACAAAAAAAAAAAAAAAAAAAAGCCCGATTCAGCGCCCTTACAGGTGGATCGTCATCAAATAGATGTGTCAAGCATCTAGGGTAAGTATGTCAAGTACTCACCATCAAAAGCCCGATTCAGCGCCCTTACAGGTGGATCGTCACCAAGTAGGTGTGTCAAGCATCTACAAGTAGTATGTCAAGTACTACTCAACAAAAGCTCGGTCTTGAATCGCCAGGATCGTCACCAAGTAGGTGTGTCAAGCATCTACAAGTAGTATGTCGAGTACTACTCAACAAAAGCTCGGTCTTGAATCGCCAGGATCGTCACCTCAACAAAAGCCCGGTCTTGAATCTCCAAGATCGTCACCTCACTTCAGACAAACAGGTATATTCAGAATTGGGTCAGGATGTGATTCCTCAGTATGGATTTGCCTTTTCAAAAATAAAATCTCCTCGATTTTCAAAAAAATGATTTTCAAAATACCTAAAGCAACCTTTTCGTGTTTTGGAGTCGAACTACGTTTTGGTCTGATTCTCCGATAGAGATACGTAGGCAGCCGTGCGGCACGACCATCCCAGTGTTCAAAATGATGTCTTTTCTATCGACGACACTTCTTCTTTCATAAGACCTGTCGCCGAGGGGCTCTATAGACACCCCATTCTGAACCCATAATTACATGATTACACTACTCTTCATATCTCCTTTATGTTTTGATGAAAGCATATCAGTTTCGTCATGTTTCGTTAAGTTTCTAACTAACCTCGTTAGTTTTGGACCTAACTGACTAACGAAACAACTGAAGAGGACAAAATAGTCATCAGACTAGTTATCTCGCACGAGATATCATATCTCGTGCGAGATATCCCCTCGACAGGATGTGCAGAAATCACTCTCCTTCTCCGTTTCAAACTCTCTTTTTGGATAAAACCTTATCAATTCGGGTATCCAATCAGAACTGAGTTCTGGAACCTTCCTAGGAGATTTTACCTCTCCACCTTCACCTCTCCAACCTCCTATAAATACTGGATGATTTTCAGTGTTTCGGAGGTCGACAATTCTGATCCTTGATCAAGAAAACACACAACACACACAATTTGTTGGTTTCTTTCCACGAAAGACTCCTTCAAATCACTCACAAACAACTCCCAAAGTTTGTTCATCAACCTTGTTGATTAACAAATATCGAAGCCCGAATCAAAGGACCAAGGCGAAGCTCCGTCCACATCAAGATCCAAATCAAGGATCGAGGCGAAGCTCTGTCCGAATCAAGGTTCGACTCTAAACTTGAGTCGAAACTCTGTCCGAATCTCTCCTCAAAAGGTAATCATCCTTTAAACTTTCGTTTCTCTTCTCAACCTCTCTATTGATTTTAGAGTAGTGTAATCCCATCAAAGGGATTAGCCTAGAGTCTCTTCAGTCAATGGAGGCGATCTCGAAGCATACAATCCGACATTCCTAATCAAGAAATTGATTAGGGTTTATTTGTTCTTCTTTAATTATTTTATTAAAAAGATTGAAAACCTCTCTTTTCTTTAGCAAGACCGATCTCCGGATTGGGTGAAATGGATGCCTTCTAAACCTACCCATTTCATAACCTAAGCCCCGAACTCAAATCTCTTTCAAAATAGTTTTCCTATGTTTCCAATCGAATAATATAGGTGGCGACTCAAAAAGATGAAAAGATGAAATTTTCTCACAACGCTACAGTGAGGAGATGTGAATATTGAAGATTCACATCTCCACCACCTTTGTCATGCAAGATCCCAAATATTCACATATTATTTGAACAATAAAGCATGCAATATAAAGTAAATGAGAATGCAAGATATAATCAGAGAGAGAGAGAGAGAGATTAGGGACTACCTATTGTAGTCCACAAGGTAGAAGCATCAATAGTATGGTGTTCACCCCTTCAAAACACCAACAAAGGAGGTCCTTCTTTGAATCTTGGCTTGGATGTGTGTATGTATGAGGAGGGAGGTGAGTGTGTATGTATGAGGAGGGAGGTGAGTGTGTGTGTGTGAGAGAGAGAGTGAGTCTCTATTTTAGCAGAGTTTACCCTACTTGCCAAAATCCCTCCTTCAAAATGATCAGCCAAGCCCTTTATTTATAGGCATGCTGATGGGAGGTCTTATGTCGTACGACATAGGGCGTTAACCGCCTTTGGGATGCCCTGTGTCGAACGACACCGGTCATCTTTATGACAAATTGGGCTGCAGGAAGGCAGGCCCAATGGATCAAACAAATGGATGGGTAATTTAGGGCCAAAATGCACGTTAGCAAATAAATTAGCCCAAAATTAATGCCAATCATGGAAAGCGGACCCAAAAACACGAGTTCGGGTCGGGGTACTCACATAGGCGACCTGGTTCTCCGTGAGCATCGTCCTGGACCTTTCAACCCGCTAGGCAAGTGGGGACCAAGATGGATAGGACCCTACATCGTGAAGAAGATATTCTCTGGGGGAGCCCTTCAGCTGGTGGACTTAGACGGAGATCAGCTACCGAAGCCAGTCAACATGGACAAACTCAAGAAATACTTCGCGTGACTTGGCCTCTTAAAAAGAAAAAAAAATAGCTCGCTAGATTGAAAATCCCGAAGGGGACAGCCTAGGCAAAAATTAGAGCTTGCACAAAGAAAAAAAGAAGCCCGCTAGATTGAAAACCTAAAAGGGCGGTCTAGGCAAAAGAAAGGGTGTGCATAAAAAAAAAAAAAGAGGAAGCCTTGTCTCGCGCGAGATTACCCCTCGGCCTGACACCGTATTTTGTCATTTTTTCTCTCAAAAATGAACTATGTTAGACCTGAGCCTCTTATTTAATTGTTGTAAAAGAGGAACGTAGGCAGCCCTCGGGTTTGGTCTAATCAAATAAATAAATCTAATCTTGTCCTTTTATTAATCCAATGCATTTTATTAATGACAAAAGGGAAATCCTAACCACAACACTAATTTGCTAAGCTAACAATCTTGAAAAAAAATACTAATAAAATAAGCTATTGATCTATCAAAGCAATCTCTTGGTACACCTTAAGATCTAGCCTTTCATTGATTTGGTAGGTCGGCGGACATGATCACCATCGTCATCGCGACCTCTCTTGCGCTTTGGGCCCTTCGAAGTAGAACATCCCTTGAGGCGAGTGAAAACGGACTCCGAAAGCCTCTTGAAGACATTGGGCCTATCTAAAGCTTGCGTCTTTCTGGGCATACCCTTGCCTCGCCTCTCATACCAATCCCCATCAAGAAAATCCTAGGTTGGATCGGTCCGTACATTAGCAGGATCAGACCGAGCCTTGCTCCTTCGCAAAATACTGCTAGCTACGAAAGAATCCCCTAACAGTGAAAGCCGCAGATCATCAATCTTCTCCACAATAGGGTGACCGGTATGAAGGAACCAATCCAAATACTTGTCAGATAAGAAGATGCTTGCATCAAAAGTTCGAAGGTTCAACCAGCGGTCCCGACTATTTCCTTCACCCCATGCTTGATCTAGCGCCTTCGCAAACTCTACACCGATATAAGATACCTCACGAGGGGCCCCTTCGAAGAGATAGATGTCCTGCTGCTGACCAAGCTGACGGAGCACCCACTTGGGAAAATAAAAGGAGGAATCTCGCAAACCCGGGAGACCCTGTCAAAACCCTTGGTATTGGCAACATACTTGTTCAATCTCCAATAAGGTGAACACCAAATGATATCGGCAGTCGCAGTCTTCGCAATCAGCTTGGCCCACTCATCCACCGAGAGATCCTTGATCAACAACTTCCTCATATGGTACGTGAACGGGGAATATTCCAACGGGGGACCTACCAACTTGAGATGTTCCCTAAGCCAAATAGTCAACAAAAGAGGACTCCCATGAGTCATGGCACCGGTCTTATGCAACTCATCAAGACCATGCAGGGTTTCACCTAAAATTAGCGGAATGATGTTCCTAGAACGTTTTCTAGCCTGCAGAACAATTCCCACCAATTGGGAGTCAACCAAGCCATCCCTGCATACGAACAAAACATCTCTGAAAAGAGAAAGGGCCAGAAAATTCCGTTTGTAAGCATGGAAGGCATCATCATCTGAATCTCCGCTGAAGCGCTCAGGAAAAGAAGAACAATCTACCCACCTGCGGTGGACCAACTCATAGCAAGTATCAAGGGGGATCCCTAACAATTCATTCAAAGCCTCTGAATGATTCCTATTGTATTTAGGAACAGCAATCTCACCAGTCAAAGGCATATCCAGGATAATGGCAAATTGCTCAACAGTAGGCACCATTTCATTAAGAGAAAAATTAAAGAGATGAACAGAAGGATCCCAAAATCGAGCAGCACCCTGCAAAAGATTCCAATCCGGTTGGAGGTTCTTCAAGGTGAAAAGGATTCTGAATTCGAATTCTGCTATAAACTTATTGCGAGATCGATTACGAAACGACCTCACGAAATCTCTTGATGCTTGCTTGAATGCTTTAATTACATCAGACGGCAAAGAAAAATCATCAACAATCATGGACGTTGGGGCGATCTCCTTGGAAGCCATGGATTATAGGGTTGGAAAAGAAGACAAGAATTCGACCCTGACAGAATATCTCTATAATTTGAAGGGCTAGAATGAGTTATCTAGCCGGACTACGGGTTGTTTTTATAGGGAAAACTGACAGAATCCTGTTCGAAGAAGTAAAAGAATTTCGCCTAAGTAGCGTGTCTCGCGCGAGATGCCTTGTCCCGCGCAATACATCGCCACGGCAAGAACAGCAACAGTTCTGCACAAACAAACAATCTAGCCCCGACTTGACGAAGCAAGTCTCGAAAACCTACACGTACAGTTCCTAACATGCAGTGCAACACCAAAATCAAGCTCAAAATTGCGACCCAAACGGACATTTCATCCCAATCACGGAAGTCGAGAAAGTTAAGAAATTAATTAATTAGACCTAGGACTAGGAATTAAGAAAAACCATGTTTTTGTGCCATCTACGTGCTAATAGGTACCAAAAAGAAAGAAAAATTATCTGGGCCCACACGGCCAATATTTACAAGTCCTCAAAAAAGTAAATAGGGAGAAAGGGGGGATCACGCCATCAAATCGCCCGAGCCACCGGCACCTCCGCCTTCACCACCATTGGGACTGTCGTCCCTCTTCGACCGCTTGGCTCCACAAGTCGAGGTCACCGCAGAGGCTACCGTCGAAGCTGCCAAAGCCACCTTCTGAAACAGCTGCTCGAACTGGTCCGACACCAGGGACATCAATCCCGCCATCCTGCTCGCCCCACGGTTGTAATCAGCCGCGGACATAGTGATCTGACAACAAAAGAAAAGGGAATGCTCAGATGAAGTCGGACATATACACATATATGGACGAATACGGGAAATAGTATGAACAGAAACATACCGAGGAGACATCAGATGGAAGGCGGTAACCCTCGAGAATATGGTCAGGGATCGGGATGTGGCCCATCATCGGCATGCTCCCCATCATATATGTGTAGCTCGAAGGACCATAATCCGGCGCGAAAGGCAGAGGACCGGCATACTGGGAAGAAGTGCTAGGGGCTGATGAACCTGAGGCAGAGGCCGAAGTAGAAGCTCGGGCACGGGGCCGCCTATCGCCTACCAAGAGGGGACCCATCAAGCGAGGCAAGAACTCCGCATATGAAGATCCCTGGACAACACGATCCATCGCCGCACAACCCTCCAGAAGATCAGCATAATCATCATCAGGAATGAAGTGGGTAGGGTAGATCGCCCTCGGCGGATCCGCTGACACCACATATAGCAGTGAACCCCGGCCATGCTGTGGGAAGAATCGCTCGCCCAAATACATGGTATCCCCCTCCACAGAGATACCAGAATCCTCTGCATCGCCATGGCATCCCAAGCACGGTGAACCTCCCGTTCCACCAAGGTCCACGGATAAAGGCCCAGCCGCTCAAATTTAAAAGCGTCCAACATGGCCCGCACCTCTGCAACCGTCAGGGTCCAGTCCTGATCTTCCTCCTCATCCACAGTCCTATTGGGGTGGCTCCACCTCCTGATATCTGGAAACAAAGGTGTCCGGCTATCCAGCTCAAACTTATACAAACCGAAGACGACATGTCCCCATATCTGCACAAGAAAACAGAACAGATTCAGTACAAAACACAAACAAGAAGTACAGATAAAAGACAGACAGAATCAGGGGCATACCTCCCAAGCATAAGAATACCCTGACAGAGAATCCTTGGTATGCCTACACGCCTCATCCATGGCGTGATAACAGAAGGCCAGCCCAGCTGAGCCCCAATCATAAGTCCTCACATCATCCAAATCAACCAACAAACCTAAAAGGGAGAGACGTGTCGTAGAAGAATGATTCGCAAAAATAATCTCTGACAGAATATACCAGAGGGCACCCCGCACCAACCGATCAGTATCCGCATTCGGCTTCAGTGCATAAGCCTCAAGCTGAGATCGGAGAGGTGACAACTCAGCAGCAAACCCCTTAACCTTGTTAGGGGGAAAACCAATAAGCTGCCTCCATACAGCCGGACTCGCAGGCTTATAACCCGCAGTCTTCGGGAGGGGCTCACCGGTAAACTCCAGCCCCGTGATAGCAAGAAAGTCCGTCGGGGTCATGGTAGCTTCCCCGAAACGAAGATGCATGGTGTGGGTAGTGTCCCACCACCTCTCTCGGATCGCCTGGAGAACTTGGGGAGTCTGTCTCATACCCTGGATGTTGTCGACGAAGGTCAAAAGCCCCGTTTGAGCCATCCTAACTCGAACCCCATTGAGGTCCTTGATTTTGTCCCACAAAGCCTTGGCACATTTTGGACTCCCACGACAGTTTTTGGTTGTCATGTATGCCTACAAAACAGAGGAGAAACAAAAGGGCAATGTTAGGCATCATCTCATGGCAAAATTTCAAAGAAATAGAAGAAAATTCTCATTGAGGCATTTCGTCAAACACTTGGCGCGCGCACAAGAAAAGCATGCCCAAAGATGCATTTGACTACCCGAATCAACCCCTGTCAAACATCCAACAAATTCAACAAAATCGAAGCATGCAAGATAGAACCAAGTTCTAGACAAAAACAAGAAAAGCTGCCATTGATGAAATTGGGATTCAAAAATGGGATTCAAATTCAATGCAATGCATAAAACGAGAGTTGAGGAAGAGGCTCTTACTAAACCTTCACGAACGGCGTGAGAAATGTGTACGCCCCTATCGAAAGTTAGGTCGTCACGGGGGTAATCCTTGCCAAGCAAATAACTCCCCAAAATTGGATTCTTCCTTTCTTGTGCCATTGATATTGGAAGGAGAAGGGATTGAAAGTTGATTGAGGAGAGGAATCAACGAGCAACAAGCAAGAAATCACAGAGAAAATTCGCCTTGGCTCGAGCTAGGGAGGGAAATTTGAAAAGAGGCGTTTTCAAAATAAAACAGCCGCTGTTGTTATATTGCCTCGACAACCGATGTATCGCACGATACATCCTATCTCGCGCGAGATATACCTTCTGGAAATGTACGAAATTGTCCTCAACAATAAGCGTCTACGCAACGTCAAAATTCAAAATTTTGACACATTTACCCTTGGAAGTAACACACTAGCAAGGAAACGTGGAAAAATCGGCACCGCAAGTCACGAAACAAGCTGAACGTGACACCCGCACAATCGCCAAATACGGCGCCAGTCGCCCGAAAAGGATTGATCCAGAGATCAACTCATTCCACATGATTCAACGCCCAGACAGGTGGATCGTCAAAAGAAAAGCCCGATCCAACACCCTGACAGGTGGATCATCAAAAGAAAAGCCTGATCCAACGCCCAGACAGGTGGATCGTCAAAAGAAAAGTTTGATCCAACGCCCAGACAGGTGGATCGTCAAATCAAAAGCCCGGTTCAACGCCCAGACAGGTGAACCGTCAAATCAAAAGCCCGGTTTAACGCCCAGACACGTGAACCGTCATAATAAAAGCTCGATTCAACGCCCAAACAGGTGAATCGTCATCCTCAACAAGAAAAAGCCCGAGACAATGTTTCTAAATAAATATCCAAAATTTATTTTAAAATACACACTAAAAACACTACTTCTTTCGTTTCTATATAATATATAAAAATATAAAGTAAACTAATCTAATAATATAAAATCTAATATGGGGGATAATGATAAGAGAAATCAGTGCATGCTCCAAGACAATGTTTCTACTTTCTACCACCATCACATTCTTTCGGATGAAGTAGTTGAACCGCTGTAGTTTGAAGTTATTACGTTTTAAAATATTTTGTTTGCATTTAAAAGCTAAAATTTGTATTTAAATCAAAACCTAAAATAAATCTCTTCATTGAATGTGACACATGGCGGCTAATAATTGGTGAACATAGACATGTCTTGGAATTCCACGTGGCGAGCTGTATGGTCTTGAAATGTTTCTACTTTTATATATTATATAGATTGAATGACCATTATTGTCTCAAAATAAATGTTCTTTCAAATTTTTTAATTTAATTTTTTTTTTCATAATTCATTATATTTTTACAAATCTAAAATTTTGAAAATGAATTAAAAGAATATTTATTATTTTTTCTAGATTAACATTAAATTTTTTAAAATGATTCTTAAATTTCGAAAAAAATCATTCATTTTAGGATGGAGAGAATAATATAATTTAAACAAATTAAATTTAATCCAATAAAATAAACTAATCTAATAATCTAAAATCTAATATGGGGGATAATGATAAGAGAAATCAGTGCATGCTCCAAGACAATGTTTCTACTTTCTACCACCATCACATTCTTTCGGATGAAGTAGTTGAACCGCTGTAGTTTGAATTTATTACGTTTAAAAGTATTGTGTTTGCATTTAAAAGCTAAAACTCTTCATTGAATTTGACACATGGCGGCTAATAATTGGTGAACATAGAGATGACTTGGAATTTCACGTGGCGAGCTGTATGGTCTTGAAATGTTTCTGCTTTTATATATTATATAGATTGAATGACCTTTATTGCCTCAAAATATATGTTCTTTTAAATTTTTTGATTTTTTTTTTTTCATAATTCATTATATTTTTACAAATCTAAAATTTTGAAAATGAATTAAAAGAATATTTATTATTTTTTCGAGATTAAAATTAATTTTTTTAAAATGATTCTTAAATTTTGAAAAAAAAAACATTCATTTTAGGATGGAGAGAATAATACAATTTAAACAAATTAAATTTAATCCAATAAAATAAACTAATCTAATAATCTATAATCTAATATGGAAAATAATGATAAGAGAAATCAGTGCATGCTCCAAGACAATGTTTCGACTTTCTATCACCATCACATTCTTTCGGATGAAGTAGTTGAACCGCTGTAGTTTGAATTTATTACGTTTAAAAATATTTTGTTTGGATTTAAAAGCTAAAATTTATGTTTAAATCAAAATCTATAATAAAACTCTTCATTAAATGTGACACATGGCGGCTAATAATTGGTGAACATAGAGCTGACTTGGAATTCCACGTGGCGAGCTGTATGGTGTTGAAATGTTTCTGCTTTTATATATTATATAGATTGAATGACCATTATTGTCTCAAAATAAATGTTCTTTCAAATTTTTTAATTTAATTTTTTTTTTCATAATTCATTATATTTTTACAAATCTAAAATTTTGAAAATGAATTAAAAGAATGCTTATTATTTTTTCTAGATTAAAATTAAATTTTTTTAAATGATTCTTAAATTTTGAAAAAAATCATTCATTTTAGGATGGTGAGAAAAATACAATTTAAACAAATTAAGTTTAATCCAATAAAATAAACTAATCTAATAATCTAAAATCTAATATGGGGATAATGATAAGAGAAATCAGTGCATGCTCCAAGACAATATTTCTACTTTCTATCACCATCACATTCTTTCGAATGAAGTAGTTGAACCGCTGTAGTTTAAATTTATTACGTTTAAAAATATTTTGTTTGGATTTAAAAGCTAAAATTTGTGTTTAAATCAAAATCTATAATAAAACTCTTCATTGAATGTGACACATGACGGCTAATAATTGGTGAACATAGAGATGACTTGGAATTCCACGTGGCGAGCTGTATGGTCTTGAAATGTTTCTGCTTTTATATATTATATCGATTGAAGGACCATTATTGACTCAAAATAAATGTTCTTTTAAATTTTTTGATTTAATTTTTTTTCATAATTCATTATATTTTTACAAATCCAAAATTTTGAAAATGAATTAAAAGAATGTGTATTATTTTTTCTAGATTAAAATTAATTTTTTAAAAATGATTCTTAAATTTTGAAAAAAATCATTCATTTTAAGATGGAGAGAATAATACAATTTAAACAAATTAAACTTAATCCAATAAAATAAACTAATCTAATAATCTAAAATCTACTATGGGGGATAATGATAAGAGAAATCAGTGCATGCTCTAAGACAATGTTTCTACTTTCTACCACCATCACATTCTTTCGGATGAAGTAGTTGAACCGATGTAGTTTGAATTTATTACGTTTAAAAATATTTTGTTTGGATTTAAAAGCTAAAATTTGTATTTGAATCAAAAACTATAATAAAACTCTTCATTGAATGTGACAAATGGCGGCTAATAATTGGTGAACATAGAGCTGACTTGGAATTTCTCGTGGTGAGCTGTATGGTCTTGAAATGTTTCTGCTTTTATATATTATATAGATTGAATGACCATTATTGTCTCAAAATAAATGTTCTTTTAAATTTTTTGATTTAATTTTTTTTCATAATTCATTATATTTTTACAAATCTAAAATTTTGAAAATGAATTAAAAGAATGTTTATTATTTTTTCTAGATTAAAATTAATTTTTTTAAATGATTCTTAAATTTTGAAAAAAAAATCATTCATTTTAGGATGGAGAGAATAATACAATTTAAACAAATTAAATTTAATCCAATAAAATAAACTAATCTAATAATCTAAAATCTAATATAGGGGATAATGATAAGAGAAATCAGTGCATGCTCCAAGACAATGTTTCTACTTTCTACCACCATCACATTCTTTCGGATGAAGTAGTTGAACCACTGTAGTTTGAATTTATTACGTTTAAAAATATTTTGTTTGGATTTAAAAGCTAAAATTTGTGTTTAAATCAAAATCTATAATAAAACTCTTCATTGAATGTGACACATGGCGGCTAATAATTGGTGAACATAGAGCTGACTTGGAATTCCACGTGGCGAACTGTTTGGTAATTTTAATGTTCTTTTAAATTTTTTGATTTAATTTTTTTTTCATAATTCATTATATTTTTACAAATCTAAAATTTTGAAAATGAATTAAAAGAATGTTTATTATTTTTTCTAGATTAAAATTAATTTTTTTTAAATGATTCTTAAAGTTTGAAAAAAATCATTCATTTTAATATGGAGAGAATAATACAATTTAAACAAATTAAATTTAATCCAATAAAATAAACTAATCTAATAATCTAAAATCTAATATGGGGGAAAATGATAAGAGAAATCAGTGCATGCTCCAAGACAATGTTTCTACTTTCTACCACCATCACATTCTTTCGGATGAAGTAGTTGAACCGCTGTAGTTTGAATTTATTACGTTTAAAAATATTTTGTTTGGATTTAAAAGCTAAAATTTGTGTTTAAATCAAAATCTAAAATAAAACTCTTCATTAAATGTGACACATGGCGGCTAATAATTGATGAACGTAGAGCTGTCTTGGAATTCCACGTGGCGAACTGTATGGTAATTTTAATGTTCTTTTAAATTTTTTTGATTTAATTTTTTTTCATAATTCATTATATTTTTACAAATCTAAAATTTTGAAAATGAATTAAAAGAATGTTTATTATTTTTTCTAGATTAAAATTAAATTTTTTAAAATGATTCTTAAATTTTGAAATGTTTCTGCTTTTATATATTATATAGATGGCGGCTAATAATTGTTTAACACAGAGCTGACTTGAAATTTCACGTGGCGAGCTGTATGGTCTTGAAATGTTTCTGCTTTTATATATTATATAGATTGAATGACCAATATTGTCTAAAAATAAATGTTCTTTTAAATTTTTTGATTTAATTTTTTTTCATAATTCATTATATTTTTACAAATCTAAAATTTTGAAAATGAATTAAAAGAATGTTTATTATTTTTTCTAGATTAAAATTAAATTTTTAAAATGATTCTTAAATTTTGAAAAAAATCATTCATTTTAGGATGGAGAGAATAATAAAATTTAAACAAATGAAATTTAATCCAATAAAATAAACTAATCTAATAATCTAAAATCTAATATAGGGGATAATGATAAGAGAAATCAGTGCATGCTCCAAGACAATGTTTCTACTTTCTACCACCATCACATTCTTTCGGATGAAGTAGTTGAACCGCTGTAGTTTGAATTTATTACGTTTAAAAATATTTTGTTTGGATTTAAAAGCTAAAATTTGTGTTAAATCAAAATTTATAATACAACTCTTCATTGAATGTGACACATGGCGGCTAATAATTGGTGAACATAGAGCTGACTTGGAATTTCACGTTGCGAACTGTATGGTAATTTTAATGTTCTTTTAAATTTTTTGATTTAATTTTTTTTTTCATAATTCATTATATTTTTACAAATCTAAAATTTTGAAAATGAATTAAAAGAATGTTTATTATTTTTTCTAGATTAAAATTAATTTTTTTAAAATGATTCTTAAAGTTTGAAAAAAATCATTCATTTTAGGATGGAGAGAATAATACAATTTAAACAAATTAAATTTAATCCAATAAAATAAACTAATCTAATAATCTAAAATCTAATATGGGGGAAAATGATAAGAGAAATCAGTGCATGCTCCAAGACAATGTTTCTACTTTCTACCACCATCACATTCTTTCGGATGAAGTAGTTGAACCGCTGTAGTTTGAATTTATTACGTTTAAAAATATTTTGTTTGAATTTAAAAGCTAAAATTTGTGTTTAAATCAAAATCTAAAATAAAACTCTTCATTGAATGTGACACATGGCGGCTAATAATTGATGAACATAGAGATGTCTTGGAATTCCACGTGGCGAGTTGTATGGTCTTGAAATGTTTCTACTTTTATATATTATATAGATTGAATGACCATTATTGTCTCAAAATAAATGTTCTTTTAAATTTTTGATTTAATTTTTTTTCATAATTCATTATACTTTTACAAATCTAAAATTTTGAAAATGAATTAAAAGAATGTTTATTATTTTTTCTAGATTAAAATTAAATTTTTTAAAATGATTCTTAAATTTTGAAAAAAATCATTCATTTTAGGATGGAGAGAATAATACAATTTAAACAAATTAAATTTAATCCAATAAAATAAACTAATCTAATAATCTAAAATCTAATATGAGGGATAATGATAAGAGAAATCAGTGCATGTTCCAAGACAATGTTTTTACTTTCTACCACCATCACATTCTTTCGGATGAAGTAGTTGAACCTAGACGTGACCACGGTTAATTAACCGCGGTTAACCGGTTAATAACCGGCGGTTAACGAAGGTTAAAATCATTAACCAGACTTAACCGTTAACCGTTAAGTCACGGTTACGGTTAACCGGTTAACGGTTAATCCGGTTAACCCGGTTAACCCGGTTAATAAACGGTTAATTATTTATTTTTATTTTTTTTCAAGAATGTCAGATTTTTATCTAAAGTTAAAAAAAAATAACTTTTTAATAGTTTTTTGAATAAAAAGTTAAGTTTTTAACACTTTTTGAAAAACAGCTTAAATATTTAACAGCTTCGTTAAATATGTAACCGTATATGAACTGTTTTTTTTTTTTTTTTTTTTGGATAAATAAAACTATTTTAAATAGTTGTTAAGACTAATATTTTTTGCAAAAAGTTATAGAAAAATAGGTATGAATTTTTAAAGAAATGAAAACTTAACGGATTTAAAAGAAACTAAGTATATAAAGAGAAAACTTAACTTTTTTGAATAACCGACGGTTAATTAATCTGCTAACCGGTTAATTAACCGCTAACCGGCTGTTAACCGGAGTAAAATTTCTTAACCTTTGTTAACCCTGGTTACACGGTTATCTGCCAGGCGGTTAAGGCGGTTAGACTAAGCGGTTTAGGCGGTTAAAATCCTGCATTAACCTTACTAAGCGCTAACGCTTAACCTTGGACACGTCTAGTTGAACCGCTGTAGTTTGAATTTATTACGTTTAAAAATATTTTGTTTGGATTTAAAAGCTAAAATTTGTGTTTAAATCAAAATCTATAATAAAACTCGTCATTGAATGTGACACATGGCAGCTAATAATTGGTGAACATAGAGCTGACTTGGAATTCCACGTGGCGAACTGTATGGTAATTTTAATGTTCTTTTAAATTTTTTTGATTTAATTTTTTTTTTCATAATTCATTATATTTTTACAAATCTAAAATTTTGAAAATGAATTAAAAGAATGTTTATTATTTTTTCTAGATTAAAATTAAATTTTTTAAAATGATTCTTAAATTTTGAAATGTTTCTGCTTTTATATATTATATAGATGGCGGCTAATAATTGGTGAACACAGAGCTGACTTGAAATTTCACGTGGCGAGCTGTATGGTCTTGAAATGTTTCTGCTTTTATATATTATATAGATTGAATGACCAATATTGTCTAAAAATAAATGTTATTTTAAATTTTTTGATTTAATTTTTTTTCATAATTCATTATATTTTTACAAATCTAAAATTTTGAAAATGAATTAAAAAAATGTTTATTATTTTTTCTAGATTAAAATTAAATTTTTTAAAATGATTCTTAAATTTTGAAAAAAAATCATTCATTTTAGGATGGAGAGAATAATACAATTTAAACAAATTAAATTTAATCCAATAAAATAATATAATCTAATAATCTAAAATCTAATATAGGGGATAATGATAAGAGAAATCAGTGCATGCTCCAAGACAATGTTTCTACTTTCTACCGCCATCACATTCTTTCGGATGAAGTAGTTGAACCACTGTAGTTTGAATTTATTACGTTTAAAAATATTTTGTTTGGATTTAAAAGCTAAAATTTGTGTTTAAATCAAAATCTAAAATAAAACTCTACATTGAATGTGACACATGACGGCTAATAATTGGTGAACATAGAGCTGACTTGGAATTTCACGTGGCGAACTGTATGGTATTGAAATGTTTCTGCTTTTATATATTATATAGATGACTTTAAACAAAAACACGGTTCCGTTTGTTTAGCGTAAAATATCTTTTGAAAAATGATTTCCTGCAAAATATTTTTTGAAAAATGATTTTTTTTTCGAAAAATGAGATAAACATGTTTTCGGCTGTTTGATAAGGAAAATATTTTTCGAAAAATGTTCGATTGAGTTGACTACAAATTTACCCACCCCACTCACCACCACCACCCCCAACCTACAAACCACTACCACCACCTCCCCCCCATCAGGTAAAAAAAATAATTTTAAATTTATTTCAACAACTCTCCACCCCACTCTACTCACCAGCGCCACCACCACCCTTTACCCCCTATCCACCCACCCCCCATCGGGTCAATTTTTTTAATCATTTTAAATTTATTTTTAACAACTTTCCACCCCACTCCACTCACCAGCACCACCCCCTGGCCTCCTTGACCCGACGGGGGGCTAGCGGTTCTGGTGAGTGGGGTGGAGAGTTGTTAAAAATAAATTTAAAATGATTAATTTTTTTACCCAATCGGGGGGGGTAGGGTGGCAGGGGGTGGTGAGTGGATTGGGAGAGGAGTTGTTAAAAATAAATTTAAAATGATTAATTTTTTTTTACCCGACGGGGGGCAGGGGCAGGGTGCCAGGGGTGGTGAATGGAGTGGGGAAGGAGTTGTTAAAAATAAATTTAAAATGATTAATTTTTTTTTGACTCGACAGGGAGCGGGGGTGGTGAAGGTTAGGGGTGGTTGATGTGGGGTGGGTAACATAGGGGTGTATTAAAAGTTAGGTGTGTGTGTATATGTGAGGGTGTTACCATTTTTCGGAAAATGTTTTACTTAGAAAAAATCCGTAAATCATTTTACTTATAAAAGTGGAGAAAATATTTTCCGAAAAATATTTTCTCCATTTTTCGGTGCTTAACAAACACCGAAAATGGGGAAAATATTTTTCGGAAAACATTTCCCCCAAACAAACGGAGCCTAAGTAAAAATTGATAAAACTTTCTCTCCTCTGCTTTCTCTTTCCTTCCCTAACGTCATCGGATCGGGTTTGTTCATCTTTTTTGTTTGATTTCGTCGAATTTCCTAATTTAATCATTAATCATTGATATAATCAATAATTAATGTTTAAATTAGAAGAGATTTCTTATTTTTTAACAATAAATTAATGGGTTAATTACCATTTAGGGCCTGAGGTCGTATACCTGTTCTCGCGCGGGGGCCTGTTATAGTTTTCTTGTCAATTTAGGGCTTGTCATTAAAAAAGTTAGCCAGTTAAGGGCTATTTGACGAAATTCGTTGAAAAACTTGTTAAAGTCTAACGGATTGGACCAAACTGAAGTTAATTACATATTCAGGGAGTTAAATGTAATTTCATAAAATAAAATGACTAAAAATATATTTTTTAAAAATATTAAATAATCACATTTTAAAACAAAATGAAGAAAAAATTATAAATTTAGAAATAATACTCTATTATTATTATTATTATTATTATTATTATTATTATTATTATTATTATTATTATTATTATTATTATTATTATCATTATTATTATGATTATTATTATTATTATTATTATTATTATTATTATTATTATTATTATTATTATTATTATTATTATTATTATTATTATTATTATTATTATTATTATTATTATTATTATTATTATTATTATTATTATACTCCCTCCGTCCCTAAATGTTTGTCCTATTTGACTTTTCAAACATTTTAATTTAATGTTTGTCCCTAAATGTTTGTCCCATTTAAAAATTTAGTGATTTTGAAGCTTTAATTTTGGAAATGAAACTAACTTTTTGGGACAAAGAAAAAGGGGAAATGGGACAAACATTTAGGGACGGAGGGAGTAATTATTATTATTATTTAGAAATAATACTCCATCTTCATCCATCTGGCCACAACCACGCCCTTCTCAACCTCCCCGTAGAAGATGAAGAAACCACCACCACCGTCCCCCTCCTCTCACGCCACCCAATCCTTACCCCTCCCTACCCCACTGCGCGTCTCCTCCCCACCCCACCGCGCCTCTTTTCCCCCTCAATCTCTTCCAACACCGCCTCTGAACTCTGAAGCCTCCCACCCGTCTCAATGCCACCGTCTGCCATCAACAACTCCGCCACCGTCTGCCATCAACAACTCCACCACCGCTGCGCCTTCTTCAGATCTATCAAAATCAACAATGTCCGCTCGTCAACAACTCCACGACCTCATCAAGCTCATCGCCTCCGATTCGGCTCTGGGTTTTTCAGATCTGGACGTGTTGCTGCAGTGTGTGTCTGCCAGGCAGTATTTCATCTGATTTTGATTTCAAAATCGATGGTCGTGGCGGTGACATAGTGGTCGCGGGTTTTCAGATCCGGGTTTGGGTGTTTTTTCCGGCATTTTCATGTGGTGGTGGCGGTGATACGCGGTGGTTGCGGTGGTGACGGTGTTAGGGTTTGGTTGCAGGTGGTGGTGATGGGTGTAAGTCGATGATTTTTGTAGAGAGAGAAAGTGGGTTAATGGTGGGTGATTTTTCTGTTATGGGGCGGTTTTAGGAAGGGAGAGGGTAGAGGATGGTGTTTAATGGAGGGAGGAGAGGAAAAGAAAAGGAAGAAGATGAAGATGGAGATGAAGATGAAGAGGAAGGTGTGGCTGCGACGGCTTTGGTGGCGGAGGGGTGTTAACGGCGGGGTTGAATAGTGGGGGAGAGAGAAGGAAGAAGAAGGAGTTGGGGAGAAATAAGGTTTTTGAAATTAAAAAATTATATGATTATTATTAATAATAATAATAATAATAATAATAATAATAATAATAATAATAATAATAATAATAGTAATAATAATAATAGAGCATTATTTCTAAATTTATAATTTTTTTTTATAATTTTTTCTTCATTTTGTTTTAAAATGTGATTATTTAATATTTTTAAAAAATATATTTTTAGTCCTTTTATTTTATGAAATTACATTTAACACCCTGAATATGAAATTAACTTCAATTTGGTCCAATCCGTTAGACTTTAACAAGTTTTTCAACGAATTTCGTCAAATAGCCCTTAACCGGCTAACTTTTTTAATGACAGGCCCTAAATTGAAAAGGAAACTATAACAGGCCCCCGCGCGAGAACAGGTATACGACCTCAGACCCTAAATGGTAATTAACCCTAAATTAATTGGTGCAACCAACAACTTTCATGAAGTTCATGAATTGGAGATTTGTTCCTTGAAATTCAGATTTTTGGCAACGTTCCGCGTCAGACAATTGTCTCTCAACGAAAATAATTTGGTATCTACCATTTTGCAGATTTTAAAGTTTTTGTGTTACTTCTCATTATATTATTTGTTTTCTCTGATTTGTTGAGAGTATTTGTCTTCTCTCATTTGATGAGAGCCTTTGTATTCTCTCTGTGTTGTTGAGAGCCGTTGTATACTGTTTGTATTTATTAATGTAGCAATGCTTAAGATGTTTGGTTGGACACCTCTTGCCTATTCAAATGCATTATTTTGTCATGTTTACAACGCTAAATTTTTTTCGTATGGTGTGTGTGTGTGTTTGAAGGTCAATGTTAAGCCGTATTCCTGTCTTACTTGTAGACGCGTTTGAACGTTACAAGTAATTGCTTATAAAGAGCGTAAAATCTAAGGAGAAACGCGTTTCTCCATAAGTTATGGAGAAACGGGTTACGGGTATCCAGAACCTTTTGAAAGGATATCCAGAAACTTTTTGTATTGGCCATGACCTTGTCCCATGTTTACTTCTGGATATCAGTCTCAAAGGTTCTGGATATCCAGAACCCTTTGAAAGGATATCCAGAAGTTTATGAAAGTGATATCCAGAAACCTTCAAAATGATATCCAGAAGGTTTCTGGATATCCAGAAACCTTCAAAATGAATATCCAGAAACTTTCAAAATGTTTCTGGATATTCATTTGATGGTTTCTGGATATACATTTGAAGGTTTCTGGATATCCAGAAACCTTCAATAAGCAATTTCTGGTCTTGGCCTTGGATTTGGCTTCAAATCTATTTTTTCTGGATATCCGCCCAAAGGCTTCTGGATATCCGTTCCAAAGCTTCTGGATATCCAGAACCCTTTGAGACTGATATCCAGAAATTTTCTTCTGGTTATCAAACGTATATCTTCTGGCTATTAAAAACGCGTTTCTCCATAGTTATGGAGAAACGCGTTTCTCAGCAGACCTACTCTATAAAGAGTTTGGTTTGAGATTTTGTTTACTATTAGACATTCCTAAATGAGATGTAGCAGACTATTTTATTGTAGCGGACAGTTTATTTGCTATTGTACGTTGTGAAGTGATATCTTGTTAAAATTTATTAATAAATTGATATTTTGTTTGCTTTCATGAAAAAAAAGATACAACACCATTTATCAGTTTGATTAAAAAAAACAATTTAACAAATGCCACTAACCATATTTCTCTATCTACTCCTTCCGTCCAGATTTAGAAGCCCTTTTTTCTCAAAATTTATCCGAAAATATACTGTTACATTTTATGTAAAAATATTTTGATTACAATTTTACTCCTTGAATTAGAAATATTCAATTTTTTGTTGAAAAAAATATTGAATACAAAATATTCGACAATACATCATTCGTCCCTGAGTAGTCCCTCTTTTTTCGTTGTTATTTTAAATAAATTGTGAGAAATAATTTAGGTAATTTTAATTATGTTAATGAAAATCTAAAACATGTTATTAATAAATCATTATAAATGCTATAAATAACAATTTTTAGATTTTCATTAGAATAATTATAAGTTAGCTAAATTATTACTTAAAATTGATTTTAAGTAGAAGGTGGTCTCCCGTGAGACCGTCTCACGGTACAACATGGTTATATTTTTCCTTTGAAAGTGTTACATTTTAAAAATGTATCACTTTCAGAAGTGTTAAATTTTTAAAACGTAAAACTTTAAAAGAAAAAATGTAACTCGTTCGCATAGTAAGACGGTCTCACATGAGTTCTTGTCTTTAAATAACAATTAAAAAAGAGGAACTAACTTTGCAACGGGACAGGTGTATTTAATTGGATTTATTGTTGTAGGCTCTAACAGTGTTCTAAAAGATCCCGTCTAAGGGCGCCTAGGCCCCGCTTAGGCGCTAGGCCCCTCTCTAACGCCTAGTTCTAAGCCCCGCCTAGATCCCGACTAATCCCGATTAATTCCCGCCTAGACGCTAGACCCGACTCCACCGCCTAGTGCTTTTTAAAACCTTGGGCTCTAATATGCGTTAGTTGAGTATCCAATCAATATTAGTGTCGATTCAATTTATGGCCAAATTTTGTGAGCTTATTTTATTTCCCTGGTATTACTCATCTTTGTAATGTGGACATTAAAAAGGAAAAATTAACCTAACTAACTAAGCCAACAAAAATAGCCAAAAATAAAACAAAAAAATATAAACTTAAATTATTTAAATTTAGCCAAAATCTTGTAAAAAATTAGTTTTTTTTGTAACATAAGAAAAAACTAGTTCTAAAGGACCAAGTTTAACTAATAAGAGTGATGAACGATTCTGAAAACTAGTTTTTTATAACATTTTGAAAAAAAAACTAGTTTTTCACAAGAGTTACTCTTAACTTAAATTTAAGGGTATTCAAATGAAATTAATTTAAGTAGGCCAATCCTGGTTGTGGGCTTTATGATCTGTCCAGTGGCCCATTCATAAACATATGCATGGGCCGCATGGCTTAAGTAGTTGGGCCTAAACTATATAGACTTCCTACTCTAGGTTTTATAAGATTTTCCGATATCGGTGATTCAGACAAAAAAAATAAAAAAATATACGGAGTATTAAGCTAATAAATTTTGATTTCCAAATTTAAAAGATACCCTTAATTATAAAATATATACTTAAATTATTTAAATTTAAGGTTATTCAAATGAGATTAAATGATCTTTAAAAATGTGATTTTCAAATTGAATGCTTTGATTGCAACACATGAAGAATCAACAGTCAAAAAATATAGTACAAGGAGAGCAACCCTCACATGACAAATTTGCTTTTAAGGGACATGGCTTTAAACCAAAAGTTAAGTATAACAAAGGTCTAACTCTAACTCACTTGTAAACCATTATAATCTCAATTTTATCAATCATGTATTTTTTTATATATATTTTCATCATTTTTTTATGGAACAAAAGACTTCCTATTTTTTGGCTTTAAAATATGGTGGAATTAAGTAAAATGTATCACTAAACTGTATTCGTTTATTTGATATGAAGCATTAGTCAGTTTATGCAATTTTCGACGCAATTTTCATTATGGATAATACAGAAATAACATCTTTATGCTTTAATACAAGAGTAAGATTTTGTACATCCAACCTCCCCTTTCCCTATAGCCTTTGCAACACCGAGTAAATATCCCATCCAAGTTGATCTTAACTTCAATAATACTTGAACTTGCATTAAAGCCGCTATAGATGGGTTAAGAGTCGAGTGCCATTAAAATTGTTGATATATTGAAAGATTTGGTTAAAAATTATTGACGAAGTTAGAGGGTGGACATCAAAATTTAATCATGCCTTCAAAATTGATAGTAAAATTAACGAATTGAGATCACTTGAACAACTTTTATGTATTGCATTATATATCACAGGTAATTCAACGGTTATTTTTTAATTATAATATCATCCTTAATAATGTATAAATGTTGAATCACATTTAATATATAATGTGCTAACATAAAAATAGTAGATGTGATCTAGTCTCAAAATAACCAATTAATTAAATTTTATTATCATTATCCCAAATCTCAAATAACAATTGCTCCTCATATGGTGGAGGATTCCTAGTTAAAAATACCACAAAATAGTTGATGCACCAAAACCAACACACAATGAGAAAAGAATCATATAATGAAACCCCACCCTTTTGAGTGCAATTTCTACTTTCATGGATTCCAATGACCCTTAAACCCTCACTTTCAAACCTCAGTATTGCCTTTAAGAAAAGTTAAAGAGGAAATTGGAATAGATGGGGCCCACCAATAATAATAAGCAGTGAATTTTTACTTTGGAAATGTGAGATGGGACTTAGGGTAATGAGAAAAATATAAGAAATATAAATTTGGATAATCATTTAAATCACTAAGTGTAGCTTTCATGGGAGAAGAGACCCACATGACAAGTTGCTTATGATCATTATTATGGCCCATCACCACTAAAAGCTTATAATCATCCTTTCTCTTTTCAATTTTCAAGTTAAATATATACTCCCTATTAATAAGAGTGCCACTATCCAAGATTTTTTTCTCAAATAATTACTTTTTAAAATAATAATAATTTCTAAAATAACAACACTTCCAAACTATTTATCAAAATATCTTTTTTTTTGAAACTCGCTAATTCGTGTAGCAATTTCAAAAAAAAATCGCTTAAACTCGCTACCTCGTGTAGCGAGTTCAGTTTTCTTTTTTTTTTTACGTAAACAATTTCGAGAATTTTGCAAAATTTTATTAAAATTTAAATTCGCTACTGTAAATAGCGAATTATCTATTAGTTAATTAAGATTTTAATTAGTTTAAATAGAGAGGTAAATTCGATAATACGAGTAGCGAGTTCATCTCTCCATTTAAATTATTCACTTGTTATTCTCTACCTTACATTTTCTCTCTTACATCATTTTTCATACTTACAACACTTAATCTATTATACTCCCTCCGTCGCGGGTTAAGCTTCACCATTTTGGTGAGACACAAATATTAAGAAAGTAATATATATATTCAAAAATAATAGGAGTGGAAGAAGGAGAAGGGTTGTGAGAGGAAAGAAGTGAGTGGATATGACAAGTGGTATTCATAATTTAAATGTGTGAGAAAGAAAAGTTAGTGGGTATAATAGAATATAGTAATAAACTTTTTTCATTTTAGAAAAAATGAAACTTGCAACAGAATGCTTTTTTGAATAATTAGTGAAACTTATGGGATGGAGGGAGTGCACTCTAATTAATTTTAGTGCAAGACCATTTTATTTTACGGGTGGGACAAAGGGAGTATAGTGTATAGATCCATCACTTTCTTATTAGGTGACAAAGATAGATGAACCAAATTGTTCCCCCAATTTTATTTTCTTTCCCTCTCACATTTTGTTTTGGCTTGGTATGTAAGAAATTTAAATTGTTATTGAGTATATTATTAATTGTGATATAATAACAGTTTTTTAATTTTTATTAGGATAATTATTTTTTATTTAAATTACTTAGTTAAAATGTTATCAAGATTACCAAAATTCTAAGTTGAGTGGGACGAATAAGTACTCCCTATGTTTTTTTTTTTTTTTTGAGCAAAAGACAAATTTCATTTCATTCACATTTAAAAAAGAGATGACACTTCACAAATGTCAAAGGCTCATCCCGAAAATAAACAGAAGATACATTTCTTAAACTACAACAAAGATATGACCCGTCTAAATCTTGAGATTCTCAAAATCCATTCCAAGAAGAAATTGGAGACTGCCTCAATCCGGCATTTAATAAAATCTTCATCTCATAAAATTTTGCGTTAAGCACTTGATGTACAGAACCGGTGTTGACGGAAAAACATCCACCATAAATCTCAACATCCATGACCCATCCTTGTGCAGTAAGATCCATGGTATCCACTTTGATGCGAGAAAATGCGAAACTCGTCGAAATTACAAGATATTGTTTTAAAAATTTATTTTTATTTTAAAATATTTGACACTTTACTATTATTAAGAAATCTTTACTCATGTATATCAATTTTCACTTATTTATGATTATGAAATAGCTCTTGTATAAGTATTTTTTTTTTCAAGTAATTGCATTATTTTAAAGGTATAGTATGAGTTTTTTTTCACATGAATTAGTTACTTCATCCGTATATAAATATAAATGATTGTCGAAAAAAATTAAATTTGTACTTATAAATCGGAAATCTCAAATAATATATTTTTATTTTGAAACGTATAAAATAATCGGAGAAAAAGGATAAAAATCAGTTTACATGGTATAACGAATACCTACAAATTTGTTTTATCTTAGTAACATAAACAAGAATGGACCAAATGGGCCATGGCCCTGCGGTATCATGGGTGGCCTTTTTTCGGGGAGGTCGCCGGTTCGATTCCCTTCTGGGGATCATTGTGGTTTAATTTCATACCTTGGGTTTTAGGGACCTGATTTACCTCCGCTAGGACGCCGAGGCCGGATAGTGGCCTGCGATTAACCCGACGGAACCCGGTATCAAAAAAAAAAAAAAACATAAACAAGAATGGACCACCTAACGTAGTTGAAGTGAGAAAACCTACCGGGTCTGAAGAAATTGCAGTGAGTTACAAAATTAATTCCTCCTTATTTACTCTTTTGCTTAGACAATGGTCGAGCGTGCACCTATTTTAACTTTACTTAGGAATTACTCCCTCTATGTCTCACAATTAGATTTTTAGTTTGATTTTATACAAAAATTTAGAAAAAATAAATACTTCCTCCGTCCCATCTCAAGATTCCATCTTTTCCTTTTGGGCCGCTCCACTTCAAGGTTTCTTTTCTTAAATGAAAAGTTTTTCATATATTTATACACTTATCATCTCCATATATTTACAAAAAAATCATTCATTATACCCTTATAAAGTTAACATATTTACAAAAAAATCAATCATTAATTTACTATTCCTCCCACTCATTCTCTCTCATATTAAATATTTTTAACTTTTACATTTTCTCTCCTATTCACTATCACACATTTAACTTTTACATTCTCTCTCCTCAAATTTTCTAATCACTTAAAAAAAATCTTAAAAAACGTGTAAACCTCAAGGTGGAACCTTGAGGTAGGACGGAGGGAGTATTATAATTATAAAAATAAAGTAAAAAAGAGAAAGGGTGTAGGAAGTTTTTGTTGTAAAAATGACAAATGGATCTCATTATCCATTTTAAATAATAAAACAACTAAAATATTAGTAAGTATAAGTAGAAAAATTATTTTTAGTCCAACGAAAGATCAAGAACTTTTTGGCGAGTTTAAAAAATGTTTGTCCTTAGACCATGTACAATAGAGAGTTGAATGAGGGAGTTGAGAGGGATTAAGTTAGTTGAGGGTGGGTAATAGGATAGTTGAGAGGGGGGTAGTTGAAGGGTTGGGTTGAAATTGTTCAACCCGGTTGACGGTTGAAAGAGGGAGTTGTGGGACACGTGGCGCCGTGTCATTGGCCCGTGCATGTTAAGGCGCGTGAAGCCTTTTTTTTTTTGCTTCAATGACACGTGGCGTCGTTTGATTGGTCCGTACTTTATCATTTTTCACCCAATTATTTAAGTTCAATTATCTCATAATAAATGATTTAAAAAAAAAAAATTCACCAAAATTCATCATTTTTTTTCCCTACAAATTGATATAAGTTTCATTTGATTTGGACACAAAAAAAAAACACTCATTTTTCAATTTGAGTTGAATTATCACCTAGTAAATTAATTTTTTTTTTAATTTTTTTTTTCATCAAAATTAACCATTTTTCTTTCCCTACAAATTGATATAAGTTTCATTTGATTTGGACACACAAAAAAAAATACTCAAAATGGTGGGGTATAGAATGATGAGTTGAGAGGAGTTGAATTTTACACTAAACTAGCTTATAGTGGGGGTTGTAGTTGAGAAAGTAGTTGAATGATTAAGTGGATGGAGAGAGAAGATGGGATGTCGTGATATTAGGATAGTTGAATATTTTTTGATGGTTGAATTATTGGACTTGATCTAAGTCTTTTTCATTTGACCTGAGTAATTTATTAATCGAAGCCTCAATTAATATAAATACACAAATTATTAGCTAATTCTACTAACAACATGTTAGTTTTGTTGTCCCTCTATGAGTTTTAACCTACCAATTTTGTGTCACAATTTTGTGATAAATTGTTAAGAACTTCATGTTAAAGAACATTTTTTTCTTCTAGAACCCAAATACTCCCCCTTTAGTCCCATAAAAAGTGAAGCAATTTACTTGTCAAACTTGTACAAAAATGTACTTTATATATTTGAACATTGTTTATACCGTGATAATATATAATTAATGAGTCGATCTGGGGAGAAACGCGTTTCTCCGTGTTTCTGGAGAAACGGGGCTTGTTTTGTCGCGCGACATAATAAGCGCCGGATATACTTTTAAATCGAGCTTCTGATATTGAAGCTTTGGAAAGGATATCCGAAGCTTTGAAAGGATATCCGAAACCAAATATTTTTTCTGGATATCCTTTCCAAAGCTTACTGGATATGAGAACATTATATGGATATGGAAGCTTTGGAAAGGATAGCAATAAAAATATTTGATTTCTGGATATCCTTTCTAAGCTTACAGATATCCTTTCCAGCTTTCTGGATATCCGAGAAGCTAGCTTCTGATATCGGAGAAGCTTTGAAAAGGATATCCAGTTGTGGTGGCTAAGTATGTCGCGCGACAAAACAAGCCCCATTTCTCCAGAAGCGACGGAGAAACGCGTTTCTCCCCAGATTTTGTGATAATTAATTGTTTCTTTATTTAAAAATAAGGTATTTATTTTGAGATATACTAAAAAATTTGTGACATTTATTATAGGAGAGATAATATAAGTTAATAATTAGAAGTTGCATTATTTTGATGAGACGCCAAAATAAAATTTATGTAACTTAAAGTTTGAGGGAGATAATATTTTTTATTGACAAAAGTATGTATATATATATATATTTACTCCCTCCGTCCCGCTAATATTAGCACACTTTCCTTTTTGGGCGTCCCGCTAATATTCGCACACTCCCAAAAAGGAAACTTTATATTAATAAAATATTCACCCAACCCCACTCATTCTCTCTCCTACATTATTTTAATACTCACAACACCATTATAATTTATTACACCCTCCACTCATTCTCTCTCCACTCATTCTTTTACACTCACAACATTTTATTAAAATATCATATTTCTTAATTCCCGCGCAAACAGTGTTTGTGCTAATATTAGCGGGACGGAGGGAGTATATATACTCCCTCCGTCCCAGCCCACTGTAAACTAAAAAAAATGGCACACCAATTAAGGAATATTATTAAGATAATGAAAATGTGTGATAGAAATGAAGAGAGAGAATGAGTGGAGTAAATAGTAGGTTGGTTGAATAAATTGTGTGGTGGAGAATGAGTGAAGTTAATGAGTGGGTGTGGTAGGGAGAATATAAAATATTAAAGGACATTCCATTTATGACAGTTTACTGGCTAATTTGAGACGGACCAAAAGGGAAATAAGTTTACATTTGGGACGGAGGAGTATATATATACTCCCTCCGTCCGTAATATCCGCACTAAACCGTTGTTTGCGCGGGAATTAAGGAATATGATATTTTAATAAAATGTTGTGAGTGTAAAAGTAAAGTAGGAGAGAGAATGAGTGGAGGGTGTAATAAATTATAATGGTGTTGTGAGTATTAAAATAATGTAGGAGAGAGAATGAGTGGGATTGGGTGAATATTTTATTAATATAAAGTTTCCTTTTTGAGAGTGTGCGGATATTAGCGGGACGCCCAAAAAGGAAAGTGTGCGAATATTAGCGGGACGGAGGGAGTATATATTATTGACAAAATTTCCCAAAAGGTTGTTCCATTAAAAAGTTCAAAATTTTAAAATTAAAAGTTTTTATTACTTCTTTAGTTGTGTTGTGTGCTCCATATTTATACTCATACATACCCCCACTTTATCTTTTATACTCAATTATCTACATTCATAACAAATCACTTTTTTTTTTTTCATTTTCTCCTTAATTCTTGAACTCACTTTTTTTTTTCTAACTTTCGGAGGGAGGACTAAATTTGGTGATGAGGCCCATGAATTCGCCACGTGGACAGATCTTGATAGAAACTTGTTCTTGGTGAAGCCACGTCATCACTATCCCAAAATTATGTGACTTTTGATATTCTCATTTTAACTGATACTATTAGTTAATCATTATAATTAATATACTCCCTCCGTCCCGCTAAGTTCCGCACTAACACTGTTTGTGCGAGAATTAAGGAATATGATATTTTAATAAAATGTTGTGAGTGTAAAAGAATGAGTGGAGAGAGAACGAGTGGAGTGAATAATAAATTATAATGGTGTTGTGAGTATTAAAATAATGTAGGAGAGAGAATGAGTGGGGTAGGGTGAATATTTTATTAATATAAAGTTTTCTTTTTGGGAGTGTGCGAATATTAGCGGGACGCCCAAAAAAGAAAATGTGCGGATATTAGCGAGACGGAGGGAGTATAGTTTAACTGTTATTATTAATAGTATAATAGTTGCTTTTACTATACTCCCTCCGTCCCACCTTAGTGTAGACTAAGGTGGTGAGCACAATAACTAAGGAATATTATTAAGATAATGAAAATGTGTGGTAGAAAATGAAGAGAGAGAATGAGTGGAGTGAATAGTAGGTTGGTTGAATAAATTGTATGGTGGAAAATGAAGAGAGAGAATGAGTGGGTGGGGTAGGGAAAATAAAAAATAATAAAAAACTTTCTAATTTTGACAGTCTACACTAAGGTGGGACGGACGAAAAAGGAAAGAAGTCTACACTAAGGTGAGACGGAGGGAGCACATGTTAACTATTAATATTAATAACATTAGTTATTTATAATAGTTACTATATATACTTGTATATTTTAAATATTACTATTAATAGTATTGTTTATTTATAATAGTTATTATATAAATTAATTATTAGTATTAGTTAATCATAATAGTTATTATATATGTTATTTTTTAATATTAATAGTATTAGTTACTCGTAATAGTTACTATACCGTTAACTCAAACGATTATAGTGTTAATTTATTATAGTAGTTAATATATGGTTTAACTATTATTATTAATAGTATTAGTTAATACGATAATTACTATATTAATTAACTATAACCAGAAAAATTATTTTTTAAGACATTGTAAAGATATTATTGTACTTATACATTAGATGTACATTATAAACCTTTTATTTTTAGCTAATAACATTTACTAACCACAAAAAAATGTATGTTTATATTTCAAAATCATTAATTGTTAAATAAAATAGCTAATATTATTAATTCAATTATTTATAAAATTAGAAGTTAACGCATAACAATAATCATTCATTTTTTATTCAAATTTCAATTTTTATAATAAGTATAAACTACGTACAAAAGAAACTAAGAAAGAATGAACGCAATTCACCTGAATTTATTTAATTTGTATAAATATACTTATAATATAAAAAACTATTATGATACTTTATCAATAAAAATATAAAAGATACAAAATACAAGTACAAAAAGGGATTAACCAATACTCCCTCCGTCCCATGTGAATGCAAACTTATTTCTATTTTGATCCGTCTCACGTGAATGTAAACTTCCCAAAATGGCAAAGAATATTCACTATTTCACCCACTCATTCTCTCTCCTACTTCATTTTTATACTCACAATATTCTCTCTCCTTACTATTTCTCTCACTCATTCTCTTTCCTATTTAATTTTTCATACTCACAATATTTAACTTTTTCTCTTTCTTACATCACTTTTCTTTAATTTTTACATCCAAAAAATTAGTCCACATTCACGTGGGATTATTCACGTGGTGGTACGGAGGGAGTAGTAGTTTATTGGCAGCACACCATCGATAACAGCCCAATCAAAAAGACAATAGTAGGCACTTTTTTAGTTTAGTCAAAAGAATATTTTTCATTTCTTTTGACCAAATGGAGATCATTATTAATCTGTTTTTTTTTTTGGTATATAATATAATATCCTCAGAAAATGCACTTTTGTATGACAATAGTAGTTTACTGTATTACTTTTTTTTTTTTAATATCAGAAGAAAATTTGAACAATAATTTTAATTTAATTTAGTTATTCTGAAAAAAATATAAAAATTATTATTGATAATATTTATAATAATATATATATAATAAATTTTGCTTTTATTAAATAACTAAATATATTGAAAATTATTTTTTAAATTTTGTTGTATAAATATAAAAAAATTGAGATTTTTTATTTCGGAACAAAAGAGGAATATTACCAAAATATGCTACTCGAAAAGAGTGTTGCGCACTCTCATGATATCATCATCCGATACTCCATCCGCCCCAACCGAAACCGAAAATGAACAAATTTTTATTTTTGGTGTCTCGTTTAAAAACACACTTTCGTAAAGAAAACTTTTTAATATTTCTTTATTTGTGTGATTCATTTGTCATAATCACAATAATTATCCACTAATTATTCTTTATCCCACTTTTTTTCTCTTAGATCAATTTTCATACTCACAACATTTACTCCAATATACACTTTCCTTAATTCTCATATAATGCTAACTTTGTGTATTTTCGATTGGAATGGAGAGAGTACAACATAAGACCTACGGTCGAAATTGAAAAACAGAATATTATCAGTATTTTCTTATGGAAGAAATCAAAGCAGAGTAAGTTTTAGGGAAAACCTGTTTTTTCATAAGTTATAAAAAACTCACTTTTCATCCTTAAGTTTAAGCTTTAAAACATCAAGTCAATATATTTAAAAACAGGACTTTTTATAAATTATGGAGAAACAGGTTTTCCTCAAAATTTTCTGATCAAAGTAATATATTTCGCCATTCTAAAACAATTGTATTTATTTTATTTCTGAGTTTAGAAAAACAAGCAAATTTTAAAATTTTGGTCGTTTGTGTTTATTTATTTCGAGGACGGTTGATTTGTTACTTAAAATAAACATAATTTGTACGGTTTGTTGTGAATTATAAGTCATTAGCCAATGAGTAAAGTGCAACCTAATTATAAAATGAATAATCAAAAGCCCAAAAACCATAAAAATTACGCTTTTCACCACTTATTGAAGATAAATTCATTTATCTTACTTTAAAAATCTCGAGTTGAAATATTACTACCTAATTTACCTAATTTATGTTTATCTTTATTCCTTTTTTCCTCATTACATACTCCAACCATCAAATCAATTTTACCCTTTTCATTTTTATTATTTTCGTTTAATAATACAAGAACAAATTGTTTATATTTGATGTGAAAAATAATTTATTTTGGATTTACTATTTGGATTGGACGGTCTATAAATAAATGGATTCATATGGGCATTGTGTTGGTTCCTGAAAGAAATTATTTTAGGAATAAAAATATTCTATTGAAAATGTGGTAATTTTAGTCCACTGAAAAATGTAAGACCACTGTATTTTTTTTCCCTTCCATGAATTATTTTATACTCTATCTTTCCAAAAAATGAATATGATGATTTTTCAAGGAATTTTTATCCCTAAATAAATGATTACAATATAAATTGTTTTTAAATATTATTTTACCAATATTTTTCATCATTCGTTATATATTTGTAATAGTAAAGCTAAAAAAGTAGATAAAAATATTTTCAAACACCTTTTTATTAAAATTTAGAAAAATTTCAATTTTTTAAATTTACCAAAATGGAAAAGGATCATTAATTTTGGAACGGATGGAGTGATTTTGCATACCAAAGAAAAATAAAAAATAATTTATTTTTACGTAGCATTAGTATCCAAAAGAAATAGGACAAACTATCCCGATAGTCTCTCTATTGTTTGTTTTTTTATGAGATTAACCTTTGTATACAAATTTGGAAAAATTCCTTTTTAACCATAATTATCAGATCTTATTCCATCAAAATTCAGCTCAAATAAAAAAAGACTGACTCCTTTGTTATTCCAAATTAAAATCCCTTTAAACCCCATTATACCATGAACGGCCAAAATGAAGTTAGCACACCGTTAACTTCCGTCGGCCGTCTTCTTCCCTACTACCTCTCACCATTATCAAATTTTTCTCTTTCTAAACAAACTCACAAAGGAAAAATCACAAACGGTAGGAGTAGGACACTCGCAAACGGTTTAACCCTTTGAACTTTCAAACTCTTTCCAAATTCATCCAATCCGAATCTCATACCTCGATTTTCCCTAAAATGTATATAAACCCTAGAACAAATCAATTCGCCCAACCCAAATCTCTCTTCCCACGAACGAGTTGATCCCCAATTTTTTTTAATTTTTTTATTTTAATTAATTTTTTGAAAAAACGATGGGTTTAGTGCAGCAAATATTTACGTCGTCGATTGATTGGGAACAGGAATCGTACCCGGAGTACGAGGATTTCGCTACGATTCCATTCTTTGCAATCTTCTTCTATTTGGTTCGGTTTCTCCTTGACAGATTTATCTTTGAGGTACTATTAACTAATGATCCTTAATTATACTATTTCCTATTAAACTTGATTAGTAATTTTTTTTTTCTTGTTTCTGGTGAATTTTACTTGATAGTTAGATCAGTCAACTAGGTTGATGGTGAATGTTTATGCTGACACACTAATCATAATCAATGTCGAGAGCAAATTTGAAAATATTTTGATAATTCATTTTGGGACGGAGTTAAGTAATACCAGGTCCTATAATCATTGGTATAGGACATTTTTTTAGTATGCATTTGTTGTGGAGATGACTTGCTTCATTTTGATTGTGTTTGTTGATGTGTTATATGATCTGTAACAGGTCTTATAACACTTGCTATAGGACCTGTTCTAGTGTTTATATGATTCTGAGTTAACATGCTTCATTTTGTTAAGGACATGTTATAGTGTGCATTTGATTTGGAGATGATTTGATTCAGTTTGATTGTTTGATGATGTGGTATATGACTTGTAATAGGTCTTATACCAGTTGCTATAGGACCATTCAAAGTTCTTATTGCTTTGTATATGATGTTGGCAGGTCATATACCAATTGCTATAGGACCAATTAAAGGGCTTATAGCTTTTGTATATGATGTTGGCAGGTCCTATACCCATTGAGTCTCCTCTAGTCGTATGTACAGTGCCCTGACATGATCAAACTGAAATTGAAAGAAAGGAATCAATTAATATATGTGAAATCAAACACCAGGTATCAGAATTCATACAATTAAAAAAATAAATTTGAATGGTCCTATAGCATTTGGTATAGGACCTGGCACCATCATATACAAAGCTATAAAGCCTTTGAAAGGTCCTATAGCAAGTATCATAGGACCTGGTAACATGATATACACAGCCATAATACATTTGAATGGTCCTATAGCAGTTGGTATAGGACCTGACACCATCATATACAAAGCTATAAAGCCTTTCAAAGGGCTTATAGCTTTGTATATGATATTGACAGGTCCTATACCAATTGCTATATGACCATTCAAAGGTCTTATAGCTTTGTATATGATATTGACAGATCCTATAACAATTGCTATAGAACCAATTAAAGGGCTTATAGCTTTGTATATGATGTTGCCAGGTCCTATACCGATTCTTGTATAGGACCATTCAAAGTTCTTATTACTTTGTATATGATGTTGGCAGTCCTATACCAATTGCTATAGACCAATTAAAGGGCTTATAGCTTTTCAGATATGATGTTGTCAGGTCCTATACCAGTTGATATAGGACCATTCAAAGTTCTTATTGCTTTGTATATGATGTTGGCAGGTCCTATACCAATTGCCAGGACCAATTAAAGGGCTTATAACTTTGTATATGATGTTGCCAGGTCCTATACCGCATAGGACCAACTAATTCACAATAGAACATGAACGATTATTACACACAAACTCAAAATGAATCAAGTACTCTTGAAATCTAATTCACAATAGAACATGTCATATGACAAGTGGTAAAACAGGTCTTTTGTCACTTTCTCAAATTCAAAGAAAAATGAAATGAATCACACACAAAAAAAAAAACTTAGGTCTGATGACCAATTGCTAGGACCAATTAAAGGGCTTATAGCTTTGTATATGATGCCGCTGTGTCCTATACCACCAAGCTATAGGACCAACTAATTCACAATAGAACATGAACGATTGTTACACACAAACTCAAAATGAATCAAGTACTCTTGAAATCTATTTCACAATAGAACATGTCATATGACAAGTGGTAAAACAGGTCTTTTGTCACTTTCTCAAACTCAAAGAAAAATGAAATGAATCACAAAAAAAAAGAAAAAAAAACAAAACTTAGGTCTGATACTTGTACAAAATCGGGCCTCATGATGAACAAACGATGAACAAAAATCAGACCGCATGATGAATAAACGATGAACAAAAGTTATAAACGAGATAAAAAAAAATTGTCTGATACCTAAATTTAACGAACGAATTAGCGAGTAAATGACGGCTCTCAGACCTAATGAGTAAATGGAGCTTCAATGGCTTCTCACAAGGCTTCAATTTTGTGGATTTTTTGTTTGATTTGGATTTGGAGAGCGATTTGTCCGCTTCGTAGAGAATGAAATAGCGAATTTTGTGGGTTTTGATTTTGTTGATTGCGGGAGGTTACGTGCGAGGTTATGCGACGTTAACAGCCCGTTATCCGTGGGTTTTGATGGAATTTTTATCTCAAAATGGATTAATATGAATTAATAATCTAGAAGATGGATTTAAGAGTCCTTGACTCTACAAATTTTAAATTTAAATTGTCCTTCTACTACTCAAATTAAACACCATTGATCTTTCTATCCAATTTTGTTATATTTAAGCCGTTAAATCATATCATATCCAACTGTATACTCTTTAGTAGGAATAAAATTGTCAATATGGTAAAAATAAATAATATAGAGACTGACTGACTGGCTAAAATTAATTCTTAGGTGTCAAATGTTGGTTACAATTTCTATTTGTTTATTTCTTTCTCGTAACATTAAAGATAAATGTATTTTATGAATTCAAAATAAATTTAATAAAAAATTTAAAATTATTGTTTCTGTGTGAATACCAATTTATCCCTATTAATAAATTATTTAAATTGTGCACATGATATAATTTAGTGACTTAAATATAATCAAATTGGATTGTTTATTAAAAAAAAGGGTGATAGAAGAAGAATCGTGCAACTCACTTGCTTGATTGGCGTGAGAAGTAGTATAGGTATAGCCGAGTGGTAAAGGGTAATACTCCCTTCGTCTCAGCAAGAGTGTCACTCTTTTAGGGATGATACGTAAATTAAAGAAAAAAGTTGGAAAAAAAAATATTGTGAGTGTAATTTAAAAATAGGAGAGAAAATTAGTGGAGAAAATAGTAAATTTAAAAAGTGTTGTGAGTGTAAAGGAGAGAAAATTAGTGGAAGAAATAGTAGATGTGATAATAGAATATTAATAAAACATTTCCTTTTTAGAAAATGTGACGCTTCAAACGGGACGTCATTTTGGATAAAAAGTAACACTTGAGCTGAGACGGAGGGAGTATTAGATTTTGGAGGTATGCATAGGGTTCGATTTCTGATGAAAGCAATTTGTTTTTTTCTGAAATTATAACAAAGTTTTGTTTTTAGTCCCCCGTTTCCATCCCATTTCGTAGTTCTTGTTTTTTTTTTTCTTGCTATAAATTATAAATTGCTTTTACAGTTTAAAATTTAAATACACATCGTTTCATGTATTTTCTTTTTTATCCATACCATGTTTAATTTAAAATTTTTGCTTTTTATTAATACAAATATTTAAAATTTTATGAGTATTTGTTATTAAAACCTATCCCCCTTTGGTTGAAGAAAAAATATACTCACTTCCTCCGTCCCACTTCAAGGTTTCACCTTTTTCTTTTGATTCGTTCCACTTCAAGATTTCTTTTCTTAAATGGAAAATTTTTCATATATTTATACCCTTATCATCTCCATATATTTACAAAAAATCCATTCATTATACCCTTATAAAGTTAACATATTTACAAAAAAATCAATCATTAACTTACTATTCCTCCTACTCATTCTCTCTCCTATTAAATATTTTTAACTTTTATATTTTCTCTCATATTCCCTACCATACATTTAACTTTTACATTCTCTCTTCTCTAATTTTCTATCCACTTTAAAAAAAAATCTTAAAAAGCGTAAAATTTATATCAAGGAACTTTGATGTGGGACGGAGGGAGTACTAACTTTTTTTATGTCCCATTTCACTAATAAAATAAATATTGCCCCCTTTCAATAAAAATCATGGACCCGCTACTGGTTCTTACTGAAATAAACCAATTTTTTTTTTCAAAAAATCAATTTTTTTTTAGCAATTTGAAAAAACTAGTTTTTAAAAACTTGCGATGACATTTTCGTAGTTAACTAGAACTTCATTTGAAATGCCCGGTGCAGGGCCAGCCCAAGGGGGGTCAGTGAGGGCAATCATGGGTTCAATTTATGGTGGAAGCAATTTGCTTTCTTTTGAGGTTGAACCTTGTATGTGATATTAATTGATATGTTCTTACTTTCGCTAGTCCCTGAAAGATCAATGACTGGTGGTTCAGGATTTAGTTCGATAAAATTGAAAACTATAGTATAAAAAAAAAAAAAATTTGACAAAAATGAAAATCCGGATGGCCAAGGAATTGCATTTAGAGTAGACAAAAATGAAAATCCGGATGGCCAAGGAATTGCATTTAGAGTAGACATAGAAAAATGCTTTGAAAAGATGTGTTGGGTAACAAGGAACAGACGCGGGACCTACTTTTTCCCCGGTCCCACTAAAAAGTTGATACTCCTACATCACATATTCAGTGGTCCCACTCCCACCCCTCTCGCCGACAAGTTGGGTTAACGGGACGATACGAACTTGTGAAATCTCACAACTTTGCAAAATAGGATGAACCGTACCAAATTACTCGCGGAACTAAAATTCTCTATCTCGTCCCGTTCCATTCCACTTACGAGTTCTTGTTTTTTTTTTTTCCTTGCTATAAATAATAAATTGCTTTTACGGTTTAAAATTTAAGAGTTGATCTTATAAAAAATTAGTTTTTTCTTAAGATAAGGAAAAACGTGTTTTCAAAATAAACGGTGACAATTTTGTAATTACTGGCAATCATGTTCAAAATAAACGGTGGCAATATTGTAATTACTGGCAACCATGTTCAAAATAAACGGTGACATTTTTGTAATTACTGGCAACATGATAAATGCCAGTGTTAATATTACAAATGACCAGTGATTTCATACTGGCATTTTATAAACATGAAATTGACACTTTTTACACGGACACTTTTATATACATGAACTGACACTCTTCACACTGGCATTCAAAAATACATAGACTGGCATTGGAAAACACATTTACTGGCACTCAAAAATGCATATACTGGCACTCAAAAACAATGATAATTATTTTTGCTGATATTCAAAAAAACATGAACTGACATTCAAAAAAACATGGACTGACATTCAAAATTACAAGAACTGGCATTTAAAAATACATTGACACTCAGTTACACACTTACTGGCACTCTATTATACACTAACGGGCACTCAATTATACACCAACGGGCACTTGATTATACACTAACGGGCACTTGTTTATACACTAACGGGCACTCAATTATACACCAACGGGCACTTGATTATACACTAACGGGCACTCTATTATACACTAACGGGCACTTGATTAATCACCAACTAGCACTCAAAATAACATGTACTGGCACTAAAAAAAATATGAACCGGCATTAAAAATCAATTAAACTGGCATTCAATTTCTACCCAAACTGGCATTCAAAATCAAACGGCCAAGCCCATCACCGGCACTGATTTTGGTCCTTCCATCACCACGAATTGGAGGCCCCTGCTTGAGACTTCCATTAACCGCCATTGGTTTAGGATTGATTGAGGAAGAGCGGGTCGCCGGTGAGGGGGATTGAAGGTGAATTGGGTCGGAGAAGAAGGGAGAAGTTAGGTTGAGATTGAGGTAGCTTGGTTAGGGAGGTCGCCGGTGAAGGAGGAGGTCAGGGAGGATTCCGGTGAAGGAGAGATTGGTGTTGGTTTTGGTGAGGAAGAGGCTAAATTAGGGAGGAGATTAAGGTGGCTTGGTATTGGTCTTCGCCGGAGAAGAAGCTTGGATTCAGGTGGTCTTGGGACGGCAATGCGTATAGAGAGAGAAAGAGGAGAGAGAGAGAGAGGTGAGATTTGTGTTGTGCGTATTTTGTGTGTATGTGTGTGGATTATGTAATTTTAAAACACGTTTTTTGTTAAGCTAACAAAAAATGCGTTTTTTATAAGTTTTTGACAAAATTTAAATACCCATCATTTCTAGGGCTGACAAAATTTTCAAATTCATATCAACCAACATATGTACCAACCGTACTAATTATAATTGGTAAATACAAATCGATATATCGAAATATTGATACGGTACTACCGTACCAATTATGTATAATTGGTTGATACACAATACAAATATTTAAATTGGTTAGTATACCGAATACCAATTATAATTTTTTTTAAATATTAATTTTCACACACACACACACACACACACACACACACACACACACACACACACACACACACACACACACACACACACACACACACACACATATATATATATATATATATATATATATATATATATATATATATATATATATATATATATATATATATATATGTATGTATATATATGTATGTATATATATGTATGTATATATATATATGTATGTATATATATGTATATATATATATATATGTATGTATATATATATATATATATATATGTATGTATATATATATATATATATATATATATATATATATATATATATATATATATATATATATATATATATATATATATATATATATATATATATATATATATATATGTATGTATGTATGTATATATATATATATATTGAACATACCAAAAATGTCGAGTTGGGTCAAACGAGTAAAGCCCAATCACAGGCCGCTTTGACTGTCACATTTTCAATAGGGCTGGCCCAATCAGAACGAGGCCCAAAGCCCATCTCAGCATCACGGACTAAGCCCATGGTCCGACCTACCAGGTCCCGACCTAACTTAGTCCGACCTCATGATTCATACTACAATTCGGGTACGAACCATGCTCTACCCGACAGTCAGGTCGATCATTCCACAAGTGGCGACCTCGACCTAAATTAGCAAATGACGACCTGACACTTGCCGGCTTGTTTGGTTAAACAATTATCATAACCACATCCCTACAAATCAGGGACCGTTATAGACACGTGCCCACGACCAAGTAATTGCCGCTACAATCTCGGAGGACATGTTGCCTCCCCAAAAATACATCACTTTTTCCTATAAATACTTCATCACTACCAAACGGTAAAAGGTAACTGCCATTTTGTATTCTGAATTCATTATTCAATACATTTTGAGTTTTATTCAACGGTATTCTTACTCTCACGCCCGAGCGTCTTCGCCGGAGACACATCCGGCTAGTCGTGGGTTCTGATTTCAGGTCAAGGAGCTAGGTGATTAATCTTGCCACGTGGAGGATTATTGATAAGCACAATTCCTGCAGCATCAGTTTGGTTCCATTGCCGGGAATCGTGCTTTAGCTTGACCTCGAAAATTTCCATCAACCCACAACAATGGTGACTTCAGACGGACACGTATCCGAGGCTTCACTTGGGCATGAAGAAGTGAACAACAACAACACGAATACAAACGCAAATGCTGAAAACTTGAACTTGCCTCCTCCCCCACCAAATCGTCCTCATGGTAGAGCCACACGCTCTACCAGTGTTGTTGATGGCAGGGGATTGCCTGACACAAGGAGAGGGAAAAGGCATATGGATGGGCAAGGAGTTCCACCTCCTCCAAAGCGTCCAACTGCTCAGGTGAATGTTGGAAACAGGGCAGGCCCCTCCACCAACCCCATGAGCAAGAAGGAGATGATGTTGGAGCGAGCCCAGATTCTGGCCGACTTGATAGCCATGGAGGAGGCGCAATGTGCCGACATACGCTCTGAGAGAGTGGCCCCTACTCAGGTTTCTAAGGGGCAACAGGCCAGGAGTCTGAGGCCAAATGAAGGTGTGGGGCAAAATGGTGAAAACAGGATAGTTCAACGAGCTCCTACGGTCGTTCATGTGCCAAGTAACGACCTAAGGGCTAGCCTCAACAGAAACAGGGAGCAAGAGGCTCAGTCTGACTTAAGGACGCGCTTAACAGCCAATAGAAATGCATGTGTTTCGCCACCAGACGCAGAGGTCAGGGTCTCATAGAGACAGGAATAGGCGCAGGTCGCCACATGGAGATAACAGGCGCAGGTCGCCATCTGAGAATGAGAGGCGCAGGTCGCCCATAAGGAATGACAGGCATAGGTCTCCAGTTAGATCGGAGAGGACTCATTCTCACAGAGACAGAAGGAGTAGGCAGGTGACTCCCCCTAGAAGTGAAGGCCAGAAGTCAAATGCTGCGCCCCCTCCAAGAGATGAAAGACCCGATGCTAGGGAATGGTTGTTGATGAAAAAGAAGTTTGAGCAATGGGAGGAGGAGAAGAGAAAGGATGCTGGAAAGGTCGAACGAATTGACTTTGCTCTTCGACCTCTTTCCAAGGAACTGAGAGATAGTCGACCTCCCCCTAGTTTCAGGTTGCCCCTTCTAGAGAAGTATTCTGGGTCCACCAATGCAAGAAGTCACATAGCACACCTGGAGGCCACGATGTGTTTTGTCGCCAATGAAGACGACAATATGTGCAAAGCCCTCGTAAGTACCCTCACAGGAGCAGCTTTGACGTGGTTTAATGGTTTGGCACTGGTAGCATAACCACTGGACATGCTTCGAGGACCAAGTTCCTAGATCGCTTCGACCGCCGGAGCTCGGAAAGTGACGGTGGATCGATCTAAACAACCTGGTGCAGGCCAAAAACGAAAGCTCCATGAGCTACTTCACCAAGTTCAAAGAAATGGTCGACAAGATTGAAGAGGACATCACAGACAGGGAGGTGATCAATTGCTTCCGAAGTGGTATTTCCTCGGAAGACATGGACTACGAGCTCACAGTCCGAACGGTCACAACTCGACAGGAGTTGTTTGAAAAGGTGTATAATGTCGCTCTTGCTGAGGAAAGGAAAGAGAAAAAGAATGGTAAAAGCCCCAAGGTGGAGGTCGCTGATGATAAAAAGGACTCCAACAAGAATGGAGGAAACAATAAAAATGGAAAGAACAGGACTAGGGCAACAGAGAAAGTGCCCGAGGCTTTCACTCCCCTTACGGTGAGTCGAACAGAGATTATGAACGCTGTCGAGCTGGCTCCTCCTGTCCCGATGAACCCAGGCAACAAGTTTAGGAGGGACAACAGCAAGTACTGTGACTACCACAAAGACACTGGTCATCTCACAGAAGATTGTTTGGGTTTGAAGCGCATTATTCAAAGAATGGTCGACTGTGGAAGGCTCGACGCTTATGTGAAGAGGCCTCAAGCCTGGGAGGCGAGCAAACACAGTGGACAAAGCAGGACCTAGGCAACCTAGATTGAACCCGGGGGTCATTACAGAGCAAGCAAGCAACACGGCCATCAAGCACAAGATCTTCCAACTCAATAAGGCCCCACATGTGCCTCCAAGCAGAGAAGTCAGAGATGAAGCGATCAGCTTCTACCCCCATGAATTGGCAACTAATATGGCGGCTAGGGAGCAAGTTCTCGTCATCCCAGTGTCTCATAGACGGATGTACGACGAGCGTACTCTTAGTCGACACGGGGCTCGCAAAGATATTTTGTTCTACAAAACTTTTAAAGAAATGGGTCTTAATGATGAGCAGTTGGGGAGATATGATGGTAGGTTGGAGGGCTTCACCAACCATCGAGTTGATGCGAAAGGCCAGATAGAGCTCGACGTCGATCTAGGCCATCACCCCCAAAGGATTGTGTCAAAGGTACAATTTATCGTGATTGATGTAAATAGTGACTACGCCGCCATACTTGGTATTCCCGGACAGTCGCTCTTGGAATGGTGGCATCGATCCCTCATCGCCGAGTGAAGTTCCCCACACCTCGCCGGAGTAGGCCGCGTACAAGGCACGCTCGAGCTTACCCGGACCATGTTCTTCGGGAAAGGAAGAAGAGAGAGCTTGAGATAGAGACCGCAGATGGTTATTTAAAGTCATCACAATCAGTCACCAAAACTACTCTGCTGTCTACAATCACCGATGTGGAAGAGTCGACCTATCGCTCAAATGACGAGGTCATGCTTGAGTCGACACGTCACTCTAACTCCACAGCAGGTCGATCCAGTATGTAGTTATGGTCGACCAAGTCCTCATAGGCAACCTATGCCTCCAAATCGACAATAACTCTGGGGCCACCACCACCAGCCGAGGTAGCGGACAAGTTGGATGACATGATAGCCGAGGAAGCTCCACATTTGGGAGCCGAGGAAAGGCAAAGGGTCGAGAGATAATAATTGAGACTCTACAATTCAGTGGATGGACCGTGAGCTAGAAGTCATGGACGAACTAGAGTCAATACTTACCAACCTTTCCTACCCCGACCAAAAAATTCAGATTGGAAAGCAAATATCGCCGAGGAGCGAGCAGAAATTATTGAGCTACTCAAGGAGAGTAATGATGTCTTCACATGGAGGGTAGAAGACATGAGGGGAATCAAGGAAGAGGTCGCCGTTCATAGACTTGAAGTTAACCCGACCATAAAGCCTAGACCCCAAAAGTTGAGAAGTTTTGCTCGTGACAAGGAAGAAGCTATTAAAACTGAGGTACAAAAACTTTTAAGTGCAGGGATAATCAAGGAGGCCACTCATACAACGTGGTTGGCCAACGTGGTCATGGTGAAGAAATCGAATGGCAAATGGAGGATGTGCGTCGACTTCACCACTCTCAATCTTGCTTGCCCAAAAGACAGCTACCCCTTCCCAGATCGACAAGCTAGTTGACTCCATTGCTGGTCACTCCACCCTCGCTTCTCGACGCTTACTCAAAGTTACCACCGCATTAAGATGCATGAGGATGACATAGTCAAGACGGCATTTCAAGCGCCGGAGGCATCTACTGCTACAACATGATGCCGTTTGGATTGAAGAACGCAGGGGCGACTTATCAGAGGATGGTGAACAAAGTCTTTGCTTCTCAAATTGGTCGAAACATGGAGGCCTACGTCGACGATATGGTCATCAAAACAAAGACTGGACGTCACGTGGTCGACCTAAAGGAAACGTTCGCCAATTTAAGAGCAAACGACATGAAGCTCAACCCTAGCAAGTGTGTATTTGGTGTAGCTGCTGGAAAGTTCCTTGGATTCATGGTATCTCAACGGGTATAGAAGCTAATCCGTAAAATCAAGGCTTTAGTCGACATGAAGGCTCCCACCGTTGTCAAAGAGATGCAAACTTAACGGAAGGGTAGCAGCTCTTGGTCGTTTCATATCAAAGTCAGTAGAGAGGTCTTTCCCCTTCTTCAAAGCATCGAGGGGGACGAAAAGTTTTGAATGGACGACCGAATGTCATTCGTCGTTCCAACAAACAAGGATTACCTCGCTTACTCCACCTCTCCTGAGTAGCCCGACCACTGGAGAGACTTTGTTTGTATATTTATCCGTGGGAGACAAGTCGGTGGCAGCGGTTTTGATTAGAGAAGATGAAGGGCTTCAAAAGCCGCATACTACATCAAGAAGGCCCTATCAGATGTGGAGAGCAGATACTATAATGCTGAGAAGGTCGCTTATGCTCTAGTCGTGGCCTCTAGGAAGCTGCGAGCTTATTTCTTGGCTCACCCAATTGTGGTTCTTACTAATGCACCTTTGAGAAAGATATTGCACAAGCCGGAGAGTTCAGGTCGACTGCTCAATTGGTCAATTGCCCTTACCGAATTTGACATCGAGTATCGACCTCGAAAGGCACTGAAGGCTCAAGCTCTAGCTGACTTCCTGGTCGAGCTTACGTTCACCAAGGAAGACGACGAGCAACGAGCTCCAAAGGAAAAGGCTAAAGGGAAGGAGACAGAGTCCTGTGTCGTCATCGCCTACCCGACGATTGTTGGAAGGTCTATTCGTACGGATCGGCGACCAAAAATAGCAGCTGAGCCGGGATAGTGCTAATCGAGCCAGAGTCTGGAACTGTGTATGAGGAATCATTAAGGTTCAAGTTTGATGCTTCCAACAACCAAGCCGAATATGAGGCTTTAATTGCAGCTATTGAGTATGCCAAGTGTTTTGGAGCTACTAAGATCATGGCCTACTGTGATTCCCAGCTGATAGTCAACCAGTCGAGGCGAGTACGAGGTGCTTAGTGCCACACCGATCAAATACCGTGACTCGGTGAAGGAACCGATAAAAGATTTGGAATTCGGGAGATTCAGAGAATTGGACGAGAAGACAATGAGCTAGCCGACCTCCTCTCGAAATTAGCCACTTCGGATGAACCACATGATTGAACCTATCTCCTTCCTCGAAAGTCCAGCCTATGAAAGAGTAAAAATTCAATGCATAGATGATCCCTCAAGAAATTGGACTCGTGGAGAAGTGTTGGATCGAAGGAATGAAGGCATACTTAGAAAGTGGTGAGCTGCCAGATGACGAGAAGAAGGCTCGAGCTATCAAAAAGAAAGCTCCAAGGTATGTCATTCAAGGAGGCGACCTGTTCAGAAGATCTTATACTCGACCATTACTAAAGTGCATCCACCCTCAAGAGGTCGCCCTATTGATACACGAAGTGCATAGTGGAATTTGTGGTGGACACCCGGGGGCCGTGGACTCTTGGCCGACAAGTTAATCACTTTGGGGTACTATCGGCCACACATGAGAGCCGACACTCACAACTTTGTTCAACAATGTGATCAATGCCAAAGATTTGCCAACTTACCTCATGTGCCAACAACCGAGCGTACTCCGCATTGCAGCCTTGGCCATTCGACATGTGGGGCGTCGACCGATTGGACCCTTCCTCCCGCCCGGAAACCGCAAGTATGTGATCGTTGCCATAGATTACTTCACTAAATGGGTTGAGGCCAAACCATTAGCTCGCATCACGTAGGAAAATGCTATCAACTTCATTCACGACTTCATTTGGTGTCGATTTGGTTTTCCTCGAGCTATAGTATTCGACAACGGGCCGCAGCTTCCGTGAGCCTTCGGCGTAGATGAATCGAGTAGGAATCAAGCATCGGGCAATCCTCCGTCGCCTATCCTCAAGGAAATGGGCAAGCCGAGGCAAATAATAAACTTGTTCTATCTTCGCTCAAGACAGTCTCGTAGGTCGACGTAACAATTGGTTGGACGAACTCCCCTTGCCTTCGGGGCGCTCGTACAACCACTGGGGCCTACTGGGAAACCCCTTTGCTCTCACTTATGGATCGAGGCCATGGCACCCGCCGAGCTCGATTCCCCACCGCTAGAGTGACTTTCTTCAATCAGAGCAAAATGATACCAACAGATTGATCGACCCGGATCTCGATCGACGAGAAGCGAGAAACAAACTTACCTCCGAATGGTCAACTACAAACAAATAACTAAAAGTTACCACGACAAGAAGGTCAAGGCAAGGTCATTCCAAGTTGGAGATTATGTATTGAGAAAGATCGAAGCAACGGGTAGAAGGACCCAGCAGAACAAGCTATCTCCTAACTGGGAAGGTCCCTATGTAGTCACTCGAGTCGTCAAGGAAGGAACCTACATGATAGCTCATCCCAGAGGTGTCGAGTTGAAACATCCTCGCATGCTACTCACCTCATCAAATACTACTTCTAGCTTGTAGTTTCAAAGTTCAAGCTCGTGTTAGTTCTAGTTTCAAGTTGATGTAAGCATGTTCCCTACTTCAATAAAAAGCGCAGTTTATTCGATCAAACATAGTGTTACACTAACCCCAACAAGTCCGACTCTTAGTCGACTTCGTTCTAACAAACTCGACTCTTAGTCAGTTTGTTCTAATTAGCTCGATTCTTAATCGCCTTTGTTCGCTAACAAGTCCGACTCTTAGTCGATTTCGTTCTAACAAACTCGACTCTTAGTCGGCTTTGTTCTAATTAGCTCGATTCTTAATCGCCTTTGTTCGCTAATGTGTCCGACCCTTAGTCGATTTCGTTCTAACAAACTCGACTCTTAGTCGGGCTTGTTCTAATTAGCTCGATTCTTAATCGCCTTTGTTCGCTAACAAGTCCGATTCCTAATCGACTTCGCTCTAATTAGCTCGACCCTCGGTCACTTAAATAGTTTGAACAGATTAGATTTATAGTCAATCTCGTTCCAAAGTTAACCAAGTCCGAGGTCGACCAAGGCATCATAGAGTCAGGACGACCTCAAACTTAAGATAACTCATTTACCCTACCACATCTAGCTCGACACTTACTTTAAAAAGCATACAACATGCCATAAAGAGGGGTTGACTACGATTATATATGAACAAGCCTCCCAAAAGCGGGCTAAGGCTTGGGAAAAATAAACTTACAAAAGTATCTTGCCTCCCAAAAAATAGGGCCAAGGCATCCAAATATTCAAGAAATCAAAAGAACAAAAGTGTTTTGGGGCTTGTTTCATTACACAGAGTTAACCAAAAATCAAACAGCTTGATCGGAGATATTGCGGTCGTCGGTAGCAGCTCGCTCTTCATCCATGGGTTCGGTCTGTTGAGGGCTCAAGGGCTTTCCCGACTCCGAGAAGACCTGATGGTCGAACTCACCCTCCGCCTCCATCTCATCCTGATCCTCCATATCTGCTAGCTCTTGTAAGGCCACATCAAAAGTCCTGGGGGCCAACTCTGGGGCTACCCAAGGCTCACAATGCTCTTCTTGGTCTTCTTGAGCAATATGGGCTAGATCATTTTCATTGTAAGGCACCAATGGATGACCCCCTCTAGCCGCCATGTCATATTGAGGGGCATAGGCCCATTGAGCAAGCTGGTCCAAGGAGACTCCAGAATCAGGGTCGACTAAAGCCCGACGGGCCATGTGGCGCTTACCCAACTCCAAGAAGCCCCTGGATTTATCAATAATAGCGTTGAAGTACTCATCTCCGTCCTTAAACTTCTCAACGGCGTCCTTAGCAGCAGCAGTAACAGCGGCCTGAAGGTCTTCCTGCCATTTCACCCGCTCAAGTCGACGTTCCTCATGCTGCTCGACTAGAAAGACGTCTTTCTCCTTCAAAAGCTTGGAAGCTGTTGCCAACTCAATCTTGGTCTTCTCCAGCTCCTTCTTATTGGCGTCCGTCTCTCGCCTCCACCTCCTTAAGCTTGGATTCTCGCCGCCTCAAGATCGGACAGGCCTTAGTCTTCACCGCCTCATCAAGCTTCGTATGAGTTGTCTAAGTCGTTGTACTTCTCCTTCCATTCCGCAAGCTCTTGAGCCTTTTTGGAATAATCTTTGAGGGCCCGCTCTCCCTCTCAATGGAGGCCCTCCAAGAGCTTTTAGCCTCGCTCGATCATGGTAAGATTCTCGCATACGCGAAAAGTCGACAAGGATTAGCTCTAAGATCGATCTAACAAACTAAAAGGAACAAGCGACAAAACAAAAAGGGAAATTGAAGAGTTACCTCGCAGTGTGCCATCCCAGATCGAGCTGAGAATTCCTCAGGGGTCATCCCCTTATCAGCAAAGTGGGTTAGGAGGTCGACGTCAATAGCCCTCCTAACCACGACCCGACCTGTGCTCATGTCTGGGTAACGGCGACTCAAACTGTTCACCCCGTCCAGAGGAGGCACATCACTCAACCTGTTGATCTTATCCTCCAAGGATTCTGGACGAGTAGGAGATGGAATCTGAGGAGGAAGGTGGCTAGAAGGAATGGACTTTCCTTTCTCCGTCCTTGACCTTTTCCTCGTGTTCAGGGATTGATCATTTTCCTCAACCATTTCATCATCCTCTTCAATATCAACAACCTCCGTAGGGCTAGCATCAACTGCTCCCACACCGTAAGTCCCTACATTAGCTTCAAAGAATTGGCCTGAGCTCAAACCGGGACTATTGGATTTATTGGATTCATCACCCTCTTCGCCGCATCCTCGTATGACCGCTACTCAACAAGGGATCCTCGTATTCATCCACCTCCATGGGGATCATTCCAACATTGTCCTTTCGACAAAGGTCGGTCCTTCTCACGCCTTCCCTCTCTCTGTTAGCTCGAGCGTTGGCGGCACCATGAGCTTTCTTGGCTCTCTTCCTGTCTGACACTACCAATATACAGCCCATATTCGCCTCTTGCTCGGGGGTCAGAACTGCACAAAAAGTCAGGGTGACAAGTATGAGGTCGACGTATACGAGCTAGCTCATCTATATGCAAGTTAATCAATTAACGAGATGAAAGTTGCATTCATAACTCAAAGTGCTTTCTGCATACAAGCCATGAGTTAACCAGGGGAGGCAGAGTATTCTACATGCCACGTTCTACATACGAGCTATTGTTCTATGTACAAGCTAGTCATATACGAATCACAAAATTAAGCGCATAAGCATCACAATCAAATCAAACTATTCATACATACGAAGTTAAGGGATGGTGGACGAGTAAAGAAAGACAAAACAAAGATATCTTACCACCCGCATGCTCTCCATTCTCTTTGCAATAGTTGTCAGTTTTCTTACAACGCTGACACTTGTCCTCAAACTTGGCCAATGCGTGGGTAACCCAGTCGGGATAAATTGTACCCCTACCAACAACTACCAAGGGTTGCACATCACCCTCTCCAGCCATCATCCCAGCCTGGATAAAGTTATACTTAGTTGTAAGCAAACTCTCCCAACTAAAGGCGCCCTTGTCTGCTAGTCGACACAACTTCTTATACAATTCGAAGTGCCAGACAGGCTCCCAATAGTTCCTCTCATCTAAGGGCTCAGGATCCTCAGCTGGCAAAGGAAATTCCCACCCAAATCTACTCTCTACTACAACCACATGAGTATTCCAGCCACTATGTTTACTAGGAAGGTTTGTGAAAAGCTTACGCGAATTGGGCTTGGAGGGGGTACTGATGGTCTTCTCCTCTCCACTATACTTGATGAAGAAGAATTCCTTAAACACTCTCATGCAAGGTTCATATCCTAAAAACCTACAAACCATAGCAAAACATACCAAAACCCTACAGGTGTTAGCTCCAAGCTGAAGGGGTAGTGGCATTGGCACACTCCAGAATTCATTGATAAAAGGGTCGAGTGGCAACCTAAGGCCGCCCACAAATTGGCCATAGTAAAAGGCTACCCTAGTTGCATCCCCGGCATCAAATTTGGCCCTATAATCCTGCTTAGTATAGATGGTCACCCTATAATCCTCCTTTTTTACCTCACAAAACCCATGGATCACACTGTACCTAGAGGGCAAGTTCTTCTTTCCGCGCAATGGTCCTGGGGGAACGTAACCTCTTTCATTTTTCCCAGGCACAACTGAATCATCGAAGGCATCCACAATTCGGGGCCCAAGAGGTCGAAGCAGCATTTCCTTCTTGAGTTGTCATATCTCGTACAAGAAGAAGGAGAAACAGGGAGTCAGCCCTAAGATCATACGCAATCAACCTACCTAAGTGGCGACCTAAACTCCCCCGGAAACCCTATTCTCGTTCCTAAGGAAAGAGGGTTTGTGGACATCCCTAACATAAAACAAAGTGATATGATCGAGCAATTCATGAAATAGATGAAAAGCGACAACATTTGAGTCGTCAATCACCACATTTTCAATTTCTCCCGCAATCGGCAACCCTATTTCACTAAAGTTCAACTCCCACCTGGTCAAGATAGAGGCACACTCGCTCAATGACATCTCTCTCCACCCACCGTTTATGTGCTTACATACTCTTCGACAACAGGCAATACCCGTACCAAGCTCCCGGTTCACTACTAAAGGTCCTAGCCATGGCGGAATTAAACACAAAGCGTAAATCAAAGCCCTAAAGCAAATATACAAGGGAAATACCTTAATTGATTGCGTAAAGGGAGCTCGTTGTCAAGCCGAGAACCGAGTTTAAATCTTGCCGCAATTCCGTGATTATCGCCGGAGAAGGAGAGTTTGGAAACGGTAAGAATTCGAATTTGAGAAGAAGACCGAGTATTTCTATTTTCCTAAATTTGGAAGGGGAAAAGAAAATAGAAATTAATTTTCCAAAATTAAAAGCTAAAGCGGTTTTCGAGAAGGAGTTCCAAGCGTCAGAATTGCAATCATTACTAAAATCGGCGCTCCTTCATCTCCTACCGTTCATCGCCAACGACTGTGATGGTGCCACGTCATCAAAAGTCGACTATACCTCGTAACGAGTATCGACCGCGAGTAAAATAGTTCTCATCAAAGATCTTCTTAACTTCCAAGTCGACTGAGTCAACTCGAAAGTTGGGGGCCACCGAACATACCAAAAATGTCGAGTTGGGCCAAACGAGTAAAGCCCAATCACAGCCGCTTTGATCGTCACATTTTCAATAGGCCGGCCCAATCGAACGAGGCCCAAAGCCCATCTCAAGCATCGCCGACTAAGCCCACGGTCCGACCTACTGTGTCCCGACCTAACTTAGTCCGACCTCATGATTCATACTACAATTCGGGTACGAACCATGCTCTGCAGACGGTCGGGTCGACCATTCCACAAGTGGCGACCTCGACCTAAATTAGCAAATGACGACCTGACACTTGCCGGCTTGTTTGGTTAAACAATTCTCATAACCACATCCCTACAAATCAGGGACCGTTATAGACATGTGCCCACGACCAAGTAACTGCCGCTACAATCTCGGAGGACATGCTGCCTCCCCAAAAATACATCACTTTTTCCTATAAATACTTCATCACTACCAAACGGTAAAACGTAACTGCCATTTTGTATTCTGAATTCATTATTCAATACATTTTGAGTTTTATTCAACGGTATTCTTACTCTCACGCCCGAGCGTCTTCGCCGGAGACACATCCGGCTAGTCGTGGGTTCTGATTTCAGGTCAAGGAGCTAGGTGATTAATCTTGCCACGTGGAGGATTATTGATAAGCACAATTCCTGCAGCATCATATATGTATGTATATATATATATATATATATATATATATATATATATATGTATGTATATATATATGTATATAATTTACTTAATTTTCTAACCTAATTCAAATTTCAAATCCTGTCTCAGACTATCTCAGTTCTCTCTCTCTCCCTCTCTCTCTCTCTACCGCTAAGTTTCTTACTCGCAATTTATGTCAGAAACATGGTTCAATACAAAATCTGATTTATAATATCAAATGATGGTTTGGTGTTCACTAATTTAATACTTCCTCCGCCTCAAAATGAATGATCAATACTTAACACTTTCCTTTTAATGCGTCTATGTGATTTAATACAGATTCTTTCCATTGTTTTACTTTGAATTATTGTTAGTTTCATCATTTTATTGATCTTAATTTTTTTGGCAATTTGCAGAGTCACACTTTTGCTTTATGCTTTGGTTCATAATAAATTGGAACTTTGATCTACACTTGATCTCGCTTTACCAAATGCTTCGATGTCTTGGATGGTTGGATGCTATCTTAATTTAGTTGGTGTATTAAATTTTTCCATGTCCACTAATTAAATTATGTGGCATTTTCTTTTAAAACACGCTGAGTTTGTTATTTTGATTGTATAGATTATTTGGTTTGTGAATGTCTTTGGAAAGCACCAAATTAGACTTCAGATGTCTTTTTCATTTTGATTATGTCTCGTCTCGTGGTAAAGCTCGTTTGAGAATGTTAATTGTCTTTGATAAAAAATTAATTTGCTTAAACCTTAAAATTTATTCTTTTGATTTGGTAGAGTCTAGTACCAACCGTACCAACATAGTTGGTATACCGACTTAGTTGGTTGATATTGGTATAGATTTTCATGTACCAAGTTAAACTTGGTAGGTACATGGTATAAGCAAAATATAATTGATATATCTACCAAGCCACCCCTAACATCGTTTCATGTATTTTCTTTTTTATCCATACCATGTTTAATTTTAATTTTTTTGCTTTTTATTAATACATATATTTAAAAATTTATGAGTATTTGTTATTAAAACCTATCCCCCTTTGGTTGAAGAAAAAATATACTAACATTTTTTATGTCCCATTTCACTAATAAAAAAAATATTGCCCCCTTTCAATAAAAATCATGGACCCGCTACTGGTTCTTACTAAAAATAAATCAATTTTTTTTTTCAAAAAATCAATTTTTTTTAGCAATTTGAAAAAACAAGTTTTTAAAAACTTGCGATGACATTTTCGTAGTTAACTAGAACTTCATTTGAAATGCCCGGTGACATTTTTTAATCAATTGAAACTTATTAACATTTCAATCTTTGTAACTAAAACAGGCATTTTGTATCCCTGTGTATACTCTTTTTTATATTATAATTGACACATTTGAACACACAAACTTATAGCGTTTTGGTCTTGTTCTAGTGTGATTTAAAAACCCATTTTTTATACTCCCTTCGTCCCGTCCGACTTAGGACATTCACTCCCGACACGGAGATTAAGGAATACTATTATAATATTAGGAGAGAGAATGAGTAGAGGATGTGTTGTGAGTGTGAAAAATTAAATAGGAAAGAGAATGAGTGGGATAAATAGGGGTAATTCTAAACACACTACTTTTTTTTCCAAATACACTAACACTCTAATCAAAGTGTTGACTGACAAAAGTGTTTAATGCAATTTTTTTGGGTTCCTCTTTTCTTGTCATTATAGCCTACTAGATCGATGGGCCTGCTTTAACACCCTCCCTATATTTTCACCCACTTTAAATAATAAGGCAAATTGCACCTAATATATATAATGAAGAAAAATTAATGTTGTTAACCTAAAATACATCGGATGCAACGAAAAATTAGATAACGAAAAATTAAATAAACTATGCCTATTGATTTAATTAGTTTTTATCAAAAAAAAATATAATACTTACTTTATTATTATTATATAAAAAATCAAATAAATTACAATTTAATGCCTAATTTATGGTTTTAAATTAAATAAATTAATATTAATTTACTACTTCCTACAATTAATGCCTAGTTTATGGTATTAAAATTTATTTTAAATTTTCACATATATTATAAATATTATTGGTTTTTGTAAAATTTATTTTTATAAAATAAAAAACAAAAGTCAGAGAATGTGTGTAAAAAATGAAAAATCAATTGAATGAATGCTATTTAACTGGATGAGAAAGTGATTAATTGGGTTAATGAGACAAGCCTATGTGATCAATTTATCTTCATCAAAGTAATTTTATTAATATTTTTAATATGATAAATAATTTCAAAATAATAGTTATTTTAATTATTTTTAAATTAAAATATTAATTTTATAAATAATTATATAAAATTTTAAATAAATTAAAAGTTAAAAAAGGAATAAAACCAAAAATTGGATAAGACAAAATGACAAAACATTAAAATTACATAGGCTATAAGGGGTCTAATAGCAAATATAGGTTTACTTATTAAACCAAATTTCTAATTTCAAATTTCAAGGTGAATGTTAGGTTGACTTTTAAGATACCTAGGTTGTTTTCACTACCTTTTTTAAAATCAGGTAGTGTGAATAGCAGTACCCGATAAATAGTGATGGAATTATTGTTGTGAGTATGACATGTGGGTCCCATTTAATATAAAAGTAATATAAACTTTTCATTTTGGGCCGTCCTAAGTCGGGTGGGACGTCCAAAATGGCAAAATGTCCTAAGTCGGACGGGACGGAGGGAGTATGTGTTAGAAAAAATTAAAAAAAACTAGTTTTTCATAATACCAACTCCTAAACAAATACTAGTATAATATTTTTAAATAAAAAATAAAATATAAATTTGTATGATATAATAAATAATAAATATATAAAGAATAAAATATGTTTCTTAGAAATTAAAAAAAATTAATTGTTATGAGATGGATAAAGTGTACTCCATCCGTCTCATAATACCTTACCCATTTTGATATTTTGAACGTCCCACTTTAAAGCCCCACTTTTCTAAAAAAAAAACTTTTTAATATTTCTTTATTCATGATACTCACTTGTCATACTCACAACAACTATCCACTTACTATTCTCTACCCAACTTTCTCTCTCCTACCCACTCACAACTTCTACTTTAATAATATTATATATATTCACTCCTTATTTTCCGTTCTCAACAGTAAAAGAGTAACTTAATACGGGACGGGGGAATAATATTTTAAAATTCTCACCTTTATTCTCTCTCACACAGTAATTTTCTGACTCAACACACAGTAGTGAGAAACACATGACAAAAAGTGATGAATAGGGAGGCGCGACTACACCGAGGAGAATAGGAAAAAAAAAAAAGCAAAAGTAACCAACAACAGTACTACTCCTCCTGCTATGTCTGCAACAGTTCTTCTCACTATGCATTCATTCATCCATACCATCCTTTTCTAGAGAGAGAGAAATTAAATGAGCGTTTCAGATTAATTTTTGTTACAATCTCTCTCTAGAAACATGTCAGAAACCCTAGATTTTCCAATTCATTTCCCAGCTCTGTGTAAAACTGGATTACTCGAATTACAGTGGTGAGTGGTGTATACCTTTTTCGATCTTTTTTTGTGGGTGTGTGATTAATTTGGGTTTATTCTAGTGTTTGACGTGGAATTGAAGAAATGTGTGTGTTTGCATTGAGAATGTGAATGTGGGATTTCTTCGTTTTTGGAGCTTTGATGGATGGGGGGAAGGGTTTGCTTTATTGGGTGTTTAATTATTATTAAAATTGCTTTTTTTTTTTTATGTGTGTTGATTTTTTTTTGAATGGGAATGGGACCATGTTTTTGTCTTTTATCTTGATTGTGTATTAAGTTAGGGATTTTCAATTGTTTACTTTATTGTTTTTCTTTGTTTGCTTGATCTAGTGAGATTACTGAAATATTTTCCCAATTTTGGTTCTGTAAGTCTCATTTTGGGGTTTATGTTGGCTTGATTGTTCTTAGAAATAACAATTACTTGATTTGGAGTTAAACTAACAACACTACACACAATTTGCCTAGTTAGTGATATGAATTTCTTGATTGAACCTTGTTTGCTGCTTCAACATCTTTGCCATTCTGTTCCTAGTTGGTAAGCAGTTTGATTTAGGTTATTTGTAGGTAGATGTTGATTAAGGCTGTTTGGTTGCTGCATTAAAAAACAATATCGAGTAAGTAATTGTATATGAAATCCGAGGTTACTTTCTTGTTTGGTTTTTGGTGATTGTGATTATTCCGTGGATTTTCGCTAACTTGTGATATAGGTAATCTAGACAATCTTAGAAACTAATTTAATTTAAGAGATGTAGCCAAGTGTGTGTATTCCTTCGAGCTTTAGGTGCGAATGTGAAACGAAGCTCTATCTTGTACATAACACTATGTTCATACCGTAATCTTTATTTGAAGCATGTTCTAAGAAACTTGTTTGAGGGGGGAAATTATTTAATGGGTTTTTGCGAAACTAAATGTCTTTCTCTTTTGCAGAGTTAATCTTCTGTAAGTGATCCGTCTGATGATATACCCAAAACAGAAATGGAATGGAGACGTGAATCAAAAGCACTTCCTGGACAAATACCTTTCGTAGCTAAGATGTCGAGTAAACACTTGACTTTTATCAGAGACGATGCAGTTCTATCCCCCACAGAGGATTTTGAGGATTCGGATTCACCTCCATTTGTGAGGAAATGGAAGGGGAAAAACTCTTTGCTGGACAACGAGGAACTTATGTCTGATGTTGTTAGTTTTAAGATCAGTGGTGACTCATTTGAAGAAAGTGGTTCTATCTCATTCAATGGCGCTAGTCATCCTCCTGAGCCTGTTGATACAGATCTGATGAGGCCAGTTTGCGTCCCCATCGGTCAAAACAAATCAGAGGGTAGATGTTTAGTGAAAAGCTTGTCCTCAAAGGGTCCTTTTCTTGAAGATCTTTCGATCAGGGTTCCCATTGGTCAAAACAAACCAAGTCCTTCTATTCTATCTCCTACAGAGAGCTTGATAGAAGAGAAAAATGACTTGGGGACAGTATCCTCTCCATTTGCTGTTCCCCGACCATCCCAAATTACCGAAAACTCCGTCCTTGTTCCAGATTCAGATGAAAAAGAATGCATTTGGGATACTTCTTTGCCTCCAAGTGGCAATGTAAGTCCACATAGTAGCATCGATAGTGTAGGTGTTGCAACTGCTATGAGCATTAATGGCAATAGTTGCACTAGTACACATCGTAGTGATGGGATGATGAGTGATGGCATGCTTAGCTTGGATAGACATTACGAGAGTATGAAAGGAAGCCATCGTGGGGATTCGCTTGAGAGTGGGAAAACTAGCATTAGTCGAGCAAGTGATAGTAGTGGCCTTAGTGATGATAGTAATTGGAGTAATTTTACGGGAAGTGCTAATAAGCCGCATAAAGGAAATGATCCAAGGTGGAAAGCTATTCTTGCCATACGGGCACGGGACGGACTCTTGGGTATGAGTCATTTTAGGCTGCTGAAACGTCTTGGGTGTGGTGACATTGGCAGTGTGTATCTCTCCGAGCTGAGTGGGACCCGTTGTTATTTTGCGATGAAAGTTATGGATAAGGCTTCGCTTGCTAGCAGAAAGAAGTTGTCTAGGGCTCAGACTGAGAGAGAGATATTGCAATTGCTAGACCATCCCTTTTTGCCAACTTTGTACACTCATTTTGAAACGGACCGATTTTCGTGTCTGGTCATGGAATATTGTCCTGGCGGTGATCTGCATACCTTGAGGCAGCGGCAACCTGGAAAACATTTTTCCGAGTATGCAGCACGGTATGTTTTTTTCCTCTACTATAATAGATGCATGATATCTAGGGATTTGTTTGCCATTTGCTTTATCATCGTGATTTTCGACAATTATCTACATTCATCCATATTTGGAGAATCTTTTATTTACAGTATTTTTCTTATTACTTTGCCATTGCTAAACGGGTTGTCCATTTAAAAACTATCATTGTGGCATTGCGAATCATTTCTTTCTGTCATTATGTTGGAAATATTTATGAATTGCTAAATCTTGACTGAATACTGGATTCGATGGAAAAGCAGCATGTAAACTGCATCTACCGATATCACATGCGGTGATTGATACAAGTGATAATCTCATAATTTCTCTTTTACCAGAGTTGCCATTTTCCTGTTTCTTCTGAGAGATATTTGGAGCTTAATATGGGAACAATTGTTTGATTTGTAAAGACCTGTATATCCGTGGTATTGTCCATTTATGGTCTGTTATAATATTTGTATCCCAAAAGACCATGTCATTTGAATTAGATTGTTGTCTGCTTCGGTGAAGAACGAACGGAGAAAAATAAGTCTTGTGAGACATCGGCCAGGATGGCTGTAAAATAAAGCGTCAGAGCATGGGCCTTTTTCATGTTATTTGTTGACTAGTCCTTTTTCGGTTTTTTTTTTGTCCTTGCGTTACTCTAAGTTATGTATAGTTTGGCATTGTTTCCCTCATTTAGCTTAGATGTATTACATGATACTGATCTTTGATTATGCTCATTTGGTATTAACGTCATTAACTCTACTCAGCTAAAGTCAAGCCCCCCACTATGTGGAAGGGGAGCCTTGGCACTAACAATTGGAGTTGCTGCCATGTGACTTGGAGGTCACAGGTTCGAGCCACGAGATCAGTTTCTTGCATTGATATGCAACTGAAGGCGGTCTACATTAATCCCATGTGGGCCAGGGCCGCCCGGCCTTTCCCTAGACCCCTCACATAATGGAAGCTTATGTAACACTAGGATGCTTAGATGCTGTTTGAAATCATGCCACAAGAAATTAAGAGAGACGTAAGCTATTTGTTTTATTTTAGTACTCCGTCCCGAAATGATCTTCCCACTTTTTTTGTTGTTATTCTGAAGGTACCTTGAGCAATATTTTTAGGTTAATTTGATTGTCCTAATGAACATCTAAAAATTGTTATTGTTAATATTGATAATGATGTATAAATAACAAGTTTTAAATTTTCATTAGGACAATTAAATTAACCTAAATTTATTGCCCAAAGTACCTTTGGAGTAACAACAAAAAATGTGGGAAGATCATTTTGAGAGGGAGTATCTTGTTACACTATCACTTGCAAACTAAAGTAATTTGGATTTAGAGTTGCTTAAGGTATACATTTGGAGCTGCCTGATGACAAATAAGTTATAAGCTTTCTCATGCGCTTCTGATCTTAATGAAAGTAATAGATGTAACCTCTTTTTTATTCTTTTGATATTTTTCTTGATGATTTAATAATGAATGTGTATCATAACTTTTGTATTTTATCTGGAAGCAGGTTTTATGCTGCTGAGGTTCTTTTAGGACTCGAGTATCTACATATGCTGGGAGTTGTATACCGTGACCTAAAACCCGAAAATGTTCTGGTCCGAGATGATGGACACATAATGCTGTCCGACTTTGACCTTTCCCTTAGATGTGCTGTCTCCCCCACCCTCATAAGAAGCTCCTTCGATTCCGACCCTTCTAGAAGAGGAGCCGGAGGTGCATTTTGCGTCCAGCCAGCCTGCATCGAGCCCACATCAGCTTGCATTCAGCCCTCATGCTTTCTCCCTCGACTATTTCCTAACAAGAGCAAGAAAAACTCCCGAAAACCCCGAGCTGAGCCAGGGCTATTCAGCTCACTTCCTGAGCTGGTTGCTGAGCCAACTGCAGCCAGATCCATGTCATTCGTTGGGACCCACGAATACTTAGCCCCGGAAATCATCAAAGGAGAAGGCCATGGGAGTGCAGTGGATTGGTGGACATTTGGCATATTCTTGCACGAGCTTTTATACGGTAAAACCCCTTTTAAGGGGGCAGGAAACCGGGCAACTCTTTTCAATGTCGTCGGGCAGCAGCTGAAGTTCCCGGACTCACCGGCAACTAGTTACGCGAGCCGGGATTTAATCAAGGCTTTATTGGTGAAGGAACCCCAGAACAGGCTTGGGGTAAAAAGGGGAGCTACTGAGATAAAGCAGCATCCTTTCTTTGAAGGCGTAAACTGGGCTTTGATACGGTGTAGCACACCACCGGAGGTGCCAAGACCTATGGAGCCGGAGCTGCCGGTGAAATTTGGGGGAGCGGTTGATAATAATGTGGGGGTTGCCAATAATAGTCAGAGGATGGTGGGGACCACTACTACAGATGTGATGAAGTCTGGAGGAGGCAAGTATTTGGACTTTGAGTTCTTTTAGTAGGAAGGATTGTTGGGGTGTGTTGTATTACTTTAATCTTTACTGGAATTTATCTACCAGAATTGTTTTGTTTTGTTAGTCATAATATCAAAATATCATTCTGTTAGCCTTATATAAGAGTGAGACATTTGCCCTTTTTGTTTATCCCGAAACATAGTTTCATTTTCAAGATAATTCCATATAAAGGTATACCAGAATTGAAGTGAAAGAAGAAATCAAGACATAGGAAGGAGAAGGACACACAGTAAAGAAAAGGGCATGCATACACATTTTATTTATCTTCTACTAAATTTAACTTCTCATACAATAACTCAAAACAATTTCCTGTACATTAAACATTTTCTTTCCCCTCTCCAACCCGCAAAAAGGACCCGAAAATTCAACATATCTACATTTATAAGAAAACATAAACGCCCCGAAAAATACTCAGCCCAACTCAAAAATCTCCCACCTTAATATATTACCAACTTACCTCAAAACCCCATAACAAAAATATAAAGCTACTAATATTAGGATTTAAGAATCCCATTTTCCTTTCTTTATCTACTGATTGCATAAGATCGGGTGCACACAACCTCGAGTGCCTCCATTACTAAGCCAGAAAAACTAGTCATTGCTTGAAAAACTCCTGGTAATCCCGTCTGGATATTGTTTAGAGTCATAGCTCTAGTTACCTCTACTGACTTGGAGTGCCTTATCATCTCATCTTCCACCCTCCTCTGACAAGCTGCCAGCTCAGATTTTTTCTCGGAAAGTGGGTCCCGGGCATCCAATCCGTGCCCACTATCATGCCCATTGTCAGGCAAGCCAAGACCAACCATGGAGTAAGAATGGTAATACTTCTTCTCTATGCTCCTCAGAGAAGAAGCTTTTTTCTCGAGCTCTTTTGATGCAGATTCAGTACGTTTCTTGATCTTGAGCTCTTCCGTTTGCTTTAATGAAATAGAGTGGACTACATTTATGAAGCTTTTTATGGCTTCAGAAGCTACTGTGTCTGGTAGCCTATCAAGAGCTAACTTCCACTCATCGAAGAACATGTACACCTCAGAAGGTGGGTCCCGGTTGGTATTGTTTGTGGGGTCACTGTGAAGTGGAAGAACGGTGAGCTTAAACCATCCATGGAGGGAGCAAATGAAGTCACGTTGAAACTTTATGAGGCGGCAGAAGCTGGAGTGCCAAGAGGAGACTGCTGACTCGAGATCTCTTGTTGCTTGACGGTGGAGATCGGAGGTTGACTCACCCTTGGATGATCGGTTGACTAGGCCCCGTACTTGTTGAACTACGTGGTTTTGGACCTCGTGGTACTGGTTCATTGATCTCCACATGTACATAAACCTGCATTCATGGGAATCACCAGTTTGAATTTCACTAGCAATTTACTTAAACCACTTTGAGAACATAATCACCAAACAATCAGTATAAAGATATAATCGAAGTAAGAATTATATTGTTCTTGACTTGGTTTACCCCACACTGCAAGTTGGCAATTAAGGTAGTAGAGTGGTGGACCAGATCACAGTTAAAACAATGTACCTAACACCAAATTATTACATGTCCTTTATGTAAGGTACACAGAGTGGTTACTGATGTTCGGTGTCTTGGTCCACTCACAATCAAGGCCAAGGGAAAGTGATAATAAATATGTGAATCTAGGCTTGAGAAAGTTGAAACTGCTCACTGGGACAAGCCTGGCCCACGTACAAGACCAAATCCTCTGTATCACTTTTGTGTATCACATTGCGGTTGTGGATTAGTGATGCCATCATCATGATATCAGCCTTAATAACTCATTAACCATAGAATCACTAGTGGTACGCAATGTGGTACGATGTCTCTGCACTATACTCATGCCTTAAATGGGGAATTAAAGATATCCAATCTACAATATCCGGGGGTTGATTTAGTGATATTGTTGTATGTTTACACCATGATCAAATCGAAACTTCTCACAAGTGCTTGGTAAGTTGGGATCAGTAAATGTGGATTATTACACCTGATGCCACTAATGTAGTTTATGAACAAAAGGAAATTCCCAAAAAGTTTTGAGAAAAAACTAGCACAAGAGATGCCTTGGTGTGAGGCTGCGCTAACTTTACAGGAGTGGTAGTGATAACAAATCATACAACAGGAAAGAGGGAACTGAACTCTTGAACATGTGCACAAGAAAATTGGACTAGAACTTCACTTTCCCCTTCAATAATAGAAGGGTTGCCTGTAATTCCATTTCATACATTCCAAAATTCAAGAGCTCCATAATAAAGGCATTTTGGTGCTACAAGGGCTTCCACTATGTCCGGGGTTCAGGATTCAAGAACTATATATTGGTGAAAAAGAAAATCAAGCATAACTTTAGGACATCATTTTAATCCTTAAAATGTTAAGACTTTCAGATATAGACACTATGACGGGAGGAATAAGGGGCAAGTAAAATGTCACAACATACTGTGCGCATGCAGCTTATGAATGCAAATTAGGTTGAGGTTAACTTACCCATGACAAAGTTCGATAAGTTGCGGGACTAGTTCAGCATCCCTCACATCAATAATTGCAGAGGATGTGGTAGATACAGCCTGAGATGTGACCACAATCAAATCATGCAGCCTCGTAATGGCAGCCTTTGTCTTGAACAACTTTGTTTCATCTCCCCCTTTGTATTCCTGGCTCTGTAGCGCTGACAATTTCTTTTCATGCTCAATCTTCACTCCCTCTCTAGCCTATATACATTATCAAATTCAGGACACATATTAGTCGCTGACAACTGTAAACAAAAATATCAACCATTGCAAAACCTACCAACATAAACTCATTTAAACCACATTTTCTTCTTTTTATTTACCAAGGTTCTAAAAAGCGCTAGGCGGTCGCTAGGCGTCGGAGCCGGGCCTAGCGCCTAGAGCGCCTACGCGGGGCCCAAGCGAGGCCGAGAAATTAGTTATAAATTATCAAATTTAACATACTCCCTCCGTCCCATTAATAACTTCACCTTTTGCCATTTTGGGTGTCCCATTTAAAGCTCCACCTTTCCTTTTTTGGCAAATAATCTTTACTATTCCACCCACTCATTCTCTCTCTTATTTTACTACTAGTACATGCCCGTGTCCAAGGACACGGGTAATTTTTTTTTTAATTTAATTTTTTTTAAGGACAAAATGGGAAAGGGACAAATGTATGAGGGCAAAATGGGAAATTCGCCGCTTGGAACTGTTCATTCAACAGTTCATAGTGGGGGTCTAATTTATACTATAGATTACACTCACAACATTTTTCAAATTTACTATTTCCTCCACTCATTCTCTCTCCTATTTTACTATACACTCACAACATTTTCTCCACCCTTAATTTGCGTGCCGGACCAAAAAGGGTGAACTAATTACTGGGACGGAGGGAGTATATGTTAACAAAATATATATAACAACTATTTATATAGCAATGGTTAAAATTTATAAGATTATATAATACAATGTATTATAATTCTTCATCTATTTTAGTTTTTTATTAAATAATATAATACAAATTTGGAACATTAATATAGCAAACAACATGTAGTTTGGCCTAGTTTAAATAAAATGAAGCCCACAATAGACCCACCCATCTTCAGTTCAGCCCAAATACCCCATTTAGATCCAATATTCTCCTTCCCATATTATATGCTAATATACACTAATGAAACCCTAACCCTCCAATCCATCAACGGCTGCTCTTCTCTCTCTATCCTCAACAACACCGGCTTCTCTTTCTCTCTCTATCCGCAGAGCACTTCTCCGCCATATCTTCTTCCTTCTTCACCCCAACCATTCCAAGCTCACATGCCATCACCATCATCATCTACCCCTCCGTCTTCTCTTACTTACTTAATGTATTATTTAGCCCCCACCGTCGGAATCATCTTCGTCTCCGGCGACAATGTTACCTCCCATCCATTCTCATCACCACCCGGCCCCATCCTACTCCGCCAGCAATCTCTCCATTTCACCAACCCACTGCGCCCACCTAGCTAGGCCCGCCTAGGTCCGTCTAAGCCACTTAGGCGTCGATTTGTTCACGGACCGCCTATTTCTCCTAATTTGGTGTTATTCGCGGCGGGTAAGTTCCGCCTAGTGCCTAGACGCCGCCTAGGCCACTTTTAAGAACACTGCTTTTCACAGAAGAATATGAGCTTCAAAGTGATATCTCATCAAAACCCACGAAGTAAATATCCGAAGTAAATATCTTCTCAATCTAACATTTCATTTCTGACAATCTCTGACAAACTTAACTCAACTGTTATACTGCTAAAAGTTGCTTTTCGTGCGAGTTGGAAAGGATAACAATTAACTAATCAAGTCCAAGGTTTTCTTTATGGGTCACAAAACTAATACTCGAAATGAAGGAAAGACAAAAAACTGATGAAAGGTTACACTATCTTCAAGAGGGGAAAACCCTTCCCATAGAGTAACATTCAACAAACCGAACATCAGTTTGACCACATTAAGTTAGCACAAATATTACCAAATAATACTTTCCGGGACTGTTTCGACATTTATTCGGACAATTATTTAAATAACAGTCAAAACACGGCCCGACGGACAAAATGCATTTTAATATTTTGGGTTAGGATTTATGATTTAATGGCCAAGTTTTTTTCTTGACGCATCGACAGAAAGTTAGGTCTCAAAGTAAAGAATTTAAGTGTTAGGTGTTTTCCTGGTTAAGGCAAACACAAACCCAAAAAGTGTGATCATAAGTTAGTTGGGTAGGAAGAACCCACAGGCTTATTCCAATCTGAGCATCTGACAAACAAAGATTGGGTCCAGGTTGTCCTTGTCAATCCTTGTCAGATTAGCAATAGTAAGGGCATTTTTGTCATTAAACTACATCGACGACGAATCTAACAAATTTAAGCCACTAAAACATACCCTTTCCAGCACAATGGATAATCAAAATCCAATTCACACCATTACCCCCACATTGTAAAAAAAGTTCCCTACGCCTCTCAAGGGGTATTCTTGTCATTTCAAAAGAATCATTGCCACCCAAAAAGGCTACTTTATGCCATTGTCAAACTTGGCGGTGGATTTACGCCATTGTATTGCCTTTCCACAATCAAATAATTCAAATGTCTTTTTTGCACACCAAAAAAAAAAAAAACTTTGTTCCTAAATCGTTTTTTGCCATAAATTATTCACTACTCACTTTGCTTGCAAATTCAAATGTTTAGAAAGTGAAAAACAAGAATGTCTATACATCTTTGTCATTTAATTGTAAAAAAAGTATACGATTTCAGAATATCCTCTAAATGAAATTTGGACATTCATTTACGTTTACGGACAGAGGGAGTATTATGTTTTGAATTAATTGGAATTAAAATTGGAGTTTATGTTTGATAAATTAGTACCTTCACTTCTTGATAGAGTTTCTTTTCCCAAGCCAAAAGTCTTTCCAATGTGGAACAAAGGCTCTTTGAACCACCCGGTTCAACAATTGAACCCGGTTCAAACCGGTACTTAACTGCCAATGGCGGCTTTGATGTCCAAGTCGAGCTCAAATTACTCAATACTCCGCTTGAATGATAAACCGTCTCTGCAAGAAAAATGCAATTTAATTTAATAAAATTCTTTAAAAAAAAGTTTCAAAAAAGTTCAAAGAAATGTTAGTAATTTCAAACCCTACTTTTCAATTGCCGAAAGCTCCGATCAAGCTCAGCCCGCCCGGTTTCAAGCATAGCCGACACCTGTTCGCCCGCGGCCGCTGCCTTGTCAAAATACTCCCTGATTGCCGCAACAATCTCCGCCAGATCTCGGTGACGCACCACCATTTTCATATCTCCGGCTCCGGTATTCCAGCTCGATGAAGATCCAGCATCGTCTGACTTTGATGGCGGCGGCGCGGCAGACGGCGGACGATACGGCTGCGCCATTGGCTCCGTGTGTACTGAAGATCCGAAATTAGAACGGGTACCCATTTCGGATCTGGAGTCTCTGTCGGGTTCTCCACCTTCTTCATCGGAGGAGCTACTAGTGGTGGTGCTGTAATGGTCACCCCATTCGCTGCAATGTATTTCTTCTCTGTCAGTTTCTTCCGGTTCCATATCTGTTTCGAATTCATTCTGATGGTCTCTTTGATTTTTCTTGGTCTGGCTGTGGTACGATTTCACTGATTCCGTCTTGAAGTAGTCGTAACCCTTCTTTTTGCTGCCGGCGTCGAAATCCGAATAAACTGAGGCATTGTCCTCTTTGTTGTTGGGATTTCTATGATTGTCATCCAAATTAGAATAAACTGAGGCATTGTCGTCTTGATTGTTGTTGCGCTGCTGATAATACTCGGAATCTGGTGGAGATGGTGGGTAGAAATTTTCCCAGTTCCAGACGGAGGAGGCTTGAGATGGGGTGCTGACGTAGTTAGCTTTTGCGTCGTAGGTGAAATTCGGGTTGCGGTGGTTGGATTTGGGGGTGGAAGTTTGGCTTGATTCGGAGAGAATGTGGGGGAGCTTGATGGTGGGTTTGGGGCCTCGATGGAGGTGGTTGTTGTTATGGGTTCGGTGGCGGCCGGAGGAGGAAAGGCTGGTGGCGGAGAGTATGTGTGGGAGTTTGGAGCTGTCGATGGTTGGGGAAGAGGCATTGGAAGGTTCATATTGAGGACGAGGAGGCGGTGGCCGGTGGAAAGAAGGAGATGGGGAAGGGATTTTCTGTGACAGTGGCGGTGGTTGAGGGTTGATTTTGGAGGAGGAAGTGGAGTGAATAAAAACGGCAGGGGTTTGGTCGGAGACGGCGAGAGGTTCGCCAGCAGCAAAAGTGGTGAGGGCAGAACCGGTGATGCGGAGTGAACGGCAGTAGTCGGAATGAGCGGCGGCTAGGTGGTGGCGGGCGTGGACAGCTTCTTTCATGAAACGGCGGCGTTCCTTGCATCGACGGACAGCATCCTCGTTGTCCAGCTTGGACGCCGTGCAACCCATCGTAGTAGCGCGGTTGTCTTCAGGTTGCTGGCGCCTAATTTGAACAGTACAAATTTAAGAGAGAGAGAGAGAGAGAAAGGACAGAGAAAGAGAAGCTGCAAGAAGTGTGTGTGTGTGTGTTCTGAAGTAGGGAGGGGAGTGAGAGTGGAAGTGTTATTGTTGGATCAAAATATTTGAATACTCCCTCTGTCCCGGACCTTCGTGCTCACTTTGACTTTTCACGTAAATTAAGGAGGGAGTATTATATTGAAAGTGTTGTGAGTGTGAAAATAAAATAGGAGAGAGAATGAGTGAAGGGAATAGTAAATTATAATGGTGTTGTGAGTATTAAAATAATGTAGGAGAGAGAATAAGTGGAGGGAATAGTAAAGATTCCTTTTCATTTTAGGAAATGTGCACGTAGGTTTGGGACGTCCAAAATGGAAAGTGTGCACGTAGGTGTGGGACGGAGGGAGTATTTGTTTTTATTCTACCTAAACCCCTTGAGGTTATCTTTAATGTTAACTTAGTCCCTCTAAATATTTTTTTGTTTGTTTTTGATGAGAGAATAACAAATTTGTAGGTGATTTTTGATGTACTCCCCATCATGATTGAAATAACACATTTTTGCCCAAAAGGTTGTTTAATCGGAACTATTTTCTATCTCAATTTCTCTCTTATACCTCATTTTTCATATTCACAAATTGGACCCGAAACATACAAGGTTTTGATGCAACCCTCAAGCATAAAATTTCTACTAAGGAATTTAAAAATTCTACTACTACGTACTGAATGTAATTTAAATATTTTTACCTGATTTAAAATTAAAATTTTATATTTTTACATGCACTAATAAATGTCTTACATTAGATTCATTAATTTATTTTTTACATTTTACATTAGAATTTTACACGTTATAGTAGAATTTTACATTGCGTAAGAGTAGAATTTTTACTATAAAGTGATACAACAAAACCATGCATTAGTTTCAAATCTCTCACAACACCTACTCTACTATCAAATTTTTTTTTATTTCGTGTCAAATTCAAAATGTGTAATTTAAACTGAGATGAAAAAATTTGTTGTTTCAGAAATATTTATCTGGATGCAAGCCAGTAAGAACATTTATATTTTCAAGTCTTCTTCTTTCAAAAATATATTAAATGAACAGTATAAACCGAGATACGAACACGGATTTGCTCAAGCTGGGTCTAATTGAATTGGGCCATGAATATTATCTAACCAAGTATTAGGGCCGAGTAAGGTTTTCCTTGTATGACGAGGAAAGTTTATCTCGGCCTTAGGTCAACATGCTTGGGTCGTCATGCCGCAAGTGACGAGGAAAGAAAAGTTCTTACCTCGGCATTTCATCACCATGACGAGGAAGCAAAATCATCTACCCCGGCACTTCTCCGTGACGGCCAATCTCCAAATGACGAGGAAGCAGAACATTTACCTCGGTCTACTTACCAAAGCCGAGGTAAAACACTTGTGTTCCTCGGCGTTCCTAGCGAGGATATACGATCCTTATACAACAAGGATTACACATTCATGATTCAATCAGGATTGTAACCAACTACACCAATCCAAGTCAAACAATGACTCCTTAACAGATGTAATTCTCTTAGGAATACATCTTATCTCTTCACAAGTTTACTTCAACATGGATTCTATCAATCCATCCCTATAAATACAAGCCTCATGGCTCATTATACGGTACGTTACTTTTTACATTGGGAAAACTCTGTCCATTTGTTTTCTCATATATAAACCGTGAACTTACTCTCACGCCGGAGGGCCTTTAGCCGGATCCGCCCCGGCTTAGTTTACGTGTTTTCTCTTATTTTCAGGCCTTGCAATCAGGAGCAATCATCGCTTGGATTTGGGTTGATTTGACGATTTTGGCATCATCAATTGGTTCCATTCTTTGGAATTCGATTCAAACACCCTTTGTTTGGCCTGGAAAACGCTCGCTAAAAGCCAATTTTCTTGCCTGAATTTTTCTCTCTGTGAACGGAATTTTTGGATCGTTGAAACTCTGTTCTTGAAATCGCCTGGATTTACAAATTTCAAATCGGATATTGCCCAGATTCCGTTTTGAGGCGTTTTTTAGCGTTAAAATTCCATCCCAATTTTGGCTTGAATTTTTTGTGTTGAAAAAATTGCAATTGGCTGTTTGTTTTTGGTCAAATTTTCCCTAATTTTGGCCGAAACTTGGATCTATTGGAAATTGTGATTTTGGAAAATTTGCACTTAATAATTTCTTGTTGACTTACAATGGATGGACAATTTGCAAGTGTAAGCTGGCGAGGAGGATCAAACCCAGTGAACGGGGCTAACACCTGGAGCCGAGGCGCCTCCTCCTCCTCCTCTACCTCGGCTGATGCCCTTCCTCCCCTCTCCATGACCCTTCGTTCCAAGGGTCGAGGTGAATCTTAGGGAGAAGGTGCGAGCTTCCTCGTCCTACTCGTGCAGTGGAAAGCAAGTAGGAAGGAAGAAAACAAAGAACGCCGACGCCGGTCAGCAGAGGAAGTCAACCCATTGGCCAGACGCTCTTTGTTACATAGGCAAATGGAAACTTTACAAAGAATGTATGAAACACAGGTTACTCTCTTGCAATTAGACCCAGAGCATTCCATGGCTGAATTTATTAGGCCATCTGTGGGCAACCCCCTCGAAAAGGGACAGGATGAGCAACAACCTCCCCTCAAGACCAGGGACCTACCAAGTCCATCCCCCCGAAATTCTCCTCATCCTCGGCACAACAGTAAGCAAAGAGCTCCAGTGGTCGACTTGAGAAGCCACTTAACTCCTAGGGAAGAGGAAGTAAATTCCCGGGACCTAAGAACGAGACTCAACTTGAACAGACGCCTATCCCCTGCTCGTCTTGTCATGGCACCTAGACATCCCACGCCACCTCGATCTCGTCGACCAAATTCTCCTCTACCTCGTCGACCGGATTCTCCTCGTCCTCGGCATCGAGAATTTGCAAGGCTGAGGACACCAGAGCCGTACAGAATGATACTTGGCGGTCAAGACCTGGAATTAAGGCGTGACAAAGCTCCTTCCAAACGGGACAGCCACCGACATGACGCAGAGCACAGTAGGGTGAATGATCGCCCCAATGATAAATCCGTTAGAAGCTCCCAACGAACCACCCGCTCAAGCAGTGACAAGGGAGTAGAAACCAAGCAATGGGAGCTGTTGAAACAAAGACTGGATGACATGGAAAGGGGAAAGAAGTTTAATGACGATGATTATGATTGGGCAACACGTCCATTCTCATTGAGGATAAGCCGCTAGCCTCCACCTAATCCCCACCTCGAAGCTTCCTAATTTTGAAAAATACAATGGCACTACCGATGCAAAAGACCACGTGCAAAGTTTTGAACAAACTATGAATCTCCTCACCACCGCCGACGACCTGCTTTGTAAAGCTTTCGCGAGCACCTTCTCCGGAACAGCTTTGACCTGGTTCCGTGAGCTTAAAAGAGGTAGCATCGATTGCTGGAGAGGCATGAGGAGAATGTTCTTGGACCACTTTGCTACTGCTGGTAAGAGGAAGATAAGACTGGCTGACTTGGCCAACATTGAGCAGGGAAAGGGAGAGACCACCCTCAGCTATTATAATCGGTTCCGAAAAATGGCGGACCGGGTTGAAGAAAGCCTCACTGACAGGAAGTTATTGTTTGTTTCAATTAGGCTTAAAATCTGGTCCCCTCGTTTATGAACTCTCGACGGGGAACCTCGAAACAAAGTCCGAGCTATACAAGGTAGCTTATGCCATTTCCATGGCCGAGGATAAAACAAAGAAGAGGGAGCTGACAAGACAGAAACAGAGGCGACAGGAAACCGCCAGAATAGTAATGGAAACGGCAAGGGTTCCAAAGGGAAAAACAAAACAAGGAGTACGGAGAAGCTTGAGTTCACTCCTCTTACTAAGCCCATTTCTGAAATCATGCAACTGGTCAACCTTCCCCCACCTCAACCAATAACCGACAAGCCAAAATTCCCTCGTAACATGAACAAATACTGTGATTTTCACAAAGACAACGGGCACACCACTGATGGTTGTTGGGCCCTCAAGAAAATAATCCAAAAATGGGTCGACGAGGGAAAGTTAGACCGTTATGTTATGAAAAAAGATAACAAGCGGAAGCGGAAGGAAGAGGAAAGTGAAGATGACGACAAAAGCGAGGATGAAGACCGAAGGCCTCCTAGGGCCAAGTTGCATGTGATAGGGAAGAGGTAACATCTACTAGAAAACTAAGGGACCAGATCCACGAGCTGAGCAAAGTGTATCATGTTCCTGCTTGGATCCATAAAGCGGAAGAGGTCATTAGTTTCTCTCCTAATGAGTTAGCTGGAAGTCAAGCAGCTCGTGAACAACCCTTGGTGATAAAGGGCCGAATAGACAACGTTGAATCCGATAGACTTCTTGTTGACACGGGGGCCTCCCGTGACATCCTGTATTACTCAGCCTTCCAACAGATGGGCTTGAAAGACACCATGTTGGAACCCTACCATGGAAGGCTAGAAGGATTCACCAATCACAAAGTTGGAGCCAAGGGAACTGTGGAGCTAGAACTCGAAGTCGGTGATCATCCCTTCCTAGCCAAAGCCACAATCAATTTTGTAGTCATGGATTTGACTAGTGATTACCATGCGATCATAGGCATTCCAAGTCAAGCCAAACTTGGGCTGGTGGCCTCACTTCCCCACCAACGAGTTAAATTCCCCACCCGGGCAGGGATTGGATGCGTGAGGGTCACCCCCAAGGACTTCTTGGAACATGTCGTGAAGAGCAGAAAAAAATCCAAAAGTGTGGAGATAGATACCCCCGAGGAAAATATTAAGATCTCTAAGTCTCAGAAAACCACCGAAACTAGCTCCAGAATGAGCTATATTCGTGAAGTGCCTGCGGAGGAGGAAGAGCCCATGGTCCAAGAAATTGCAGATGACCAAGGCATATTCCTATCTGTACCTGTGGAAGACCCTATGGTCCAAGAAATTGCAGATGACCAAGGCATATTCCTATCTGTACCTGTGGAAGACCCTATGGTCCAAGAAATTGCAGATGACCTAGGCATAGTTCAGTCCATATCAGAAGAAGACCCTGTTCTCTTCAACGGCCAGAACTCGGGGGCCAACCACGACCTAGGGAAGGTCAGTCTCCCAGATGTTGATAAACTTATGGAGGAAGAGGGCCTCAACGTGAATGACAATGAAGGGAGAAGAATTAGAGAGATCATCATCGAGTCTCTAGAATTCCGTGACGGTCTTGAAATGAAGCATGTTGACGAACTGGAAGAGATAGTCATCAATCCTGATTATCCTGAACAAAAAATCAAGCTCGGGGGCCAACTATCTCCAGAAGAGAAAGAAAAAATCATCTCCCTCTTGGAAAGCAGTCTCGACGTCTTTGCTTGGAGAGTCGAAGATATGAGGGGGATCAATGAAGAAGTAGCTCTCCACCGCCTTGAAGTTGATCCTTTGGCAAAGACTATCTCCCGTACAAGGAGAAATTTTGCAAGGGACAAAGAGGAAGCTATAAAAGAAGAAGTGCGTAAATTACTTAGTGCGGGAATAATTCGTGAAGTTAAGTACCCCGTTTGGTTGGCCAATGTAGTTATGGTGAAGAAGCAAAATGGGAAATGGCGCGTAATGCGCATGGAGCTTTCTTGATCTAAGCAAAGCCTGCCCCAATGACAGCTATCCTCTTCCTAGAATTGACAAGTTGGTTGATTCCATTCTTTGGACATCAAACTCTCGGCTTCTAGATGCCTATTCAAAGGCTATCATCGAGATAAAAATGACGGAAGAGGACATTGAGAAGACGGCCTTCCAAACACACGGGGGTAATTACTGTTACATCATGATGCCTTTTGGGCTCAAGAACGCGGGTGCTACATACCGGCGAATGGTGAATCGAGTTTTGCAAGCCAAATAGGTCGCAACATGGAAGCTTATATTGATGACATGGTTATAAAGACCAAGGAAGCGATCCACGTTCCCGACCTACAAGAGACAATTCACAACCTCCGAGCTAATAACATGAAGGCCGAATCCGAGCAAGTGCGTGTTTGGAGTAATGTAGGAAAGTTCCTAGGCTTCATGGTATCTCAAAGGGGGATTGAAGCAAACCCCGAAAAAATCAAGGCGCTCGTTGACATGAAGGAACCTACCACCATCAAGGAGGTTCAAAGACTTAATGGAAGAATCGCAGCACTTGGAAGATTCATCGCCAATTCCGCCGAAAAGTCACTGCCTTTCTTCAAGGTATTGAAGGGTACCAAGAGCTTCTCCTGGACTCCTGAATGCTCTGAATCATTCCTCCGGTTGAAGGAGTACTTGGGTTCCCCTCCCTTGCTTAGCGATCCGACTAGGTGAGATCTTTGCATGCGTCTTCCTAGCTGCCACTGATCATGCTGTCGCAGCTGTCCTAGTTCGAAATGATGAAGGAATTCAAAAGCCTGTCTACTATGTCTCTAAGACACTATCTGACGTGGAAAGCAGATACTTCAATGTGGAGAAGATAACGTACGCACTAGTCATTGCATCAAGGAAGCTACGTGCTTATTTTTCTGCACATCCTATCACCGTGTACACAAATGAACCATTGAAGAAGATACTACATAAGTTGGACGGCTCCGGGCGTCTCCTTAACTGGTCCATCGCTCTCACCGAGTTCGATATCACTTACCAACCAAGGAAGACCCTCCTGGCATGACCTTTGGTTGACTTCATGGTCGAGACTGCCTTTATGGGTGAGCATCTCCCCACCTCTAGGAAGCAAACGCACCAGAGGATAAAGACTCTCCCATTGAACTCCCATCCAACTGTTGGATCCTGTATACGGACGGATCAGCCACCAAGGACAGAAGCGGAGCTGGAATTGTGCTAGCAAGCCCGGAAGGAGAATATACTACGCAAGACGCCATCCGTTTCAAGTTCCCTGCCTCCAATAATCAAGCGGAATATGAAGCTCTAATATTTGGCATTGAATTAGCCTCCTTCTATGGAGCAACTAGGGTGGCGGCCTTCTGCGACTCCCAACTCGTTGTCAAACAAGTAAAGGGAGAGTATAATGCCCAAGACCCCACCCTTGCCAAGTATAGAGACCTGGTCCTAGATATGACGAAGAAGATGGAATTTTTCGAGCTCAAACAAATTGGCAGGGAAGATAACCAAGTCGCAGACGTTCTTTCCAAACTGGCTACCATGGATGTGTCTAAGACCAGTCCTTATGTGGTTTATGCCGAGGAACCTGCGTACGAAAGACTACAAATCATGCTCTTAGATGGAGAAGATAGATCTTTGGATCGATGACTACATTGAATACATTGAGAAGGAAAAACTACCAGAAGATGAAGCTCGAGCTAAGCTTATCAAAAAGAGGTCCCCAAGGTTCGTGGTGATGAATGGAGTCCTCTACCGAAGATCTTTCACGAAGCCCCTGCTAAGGTGTGTCTATCCCAAGGAAATTGAGAACCTCTTGGCAGAAGTACATGAAGGTGTGTGCGGCGGACACCGGGGCCGAACCTTAACGACAAAATCATATCACTAGGGTACTATTGGCGAGCACGAGGAAGACGCGCACGCCTATGTTCGAAAATGTGACAAGTGCCAAAGATCCTCTGACATTCCTAGACTACCGGCAGTTGAGCAAACACTTGTAATACCTACGTGGCCGTTTGATATGTGGGGATCGATATCATCGGACCACTTCCCTCCCGCCCGTGGTAATTGCAAGTACGTGATAGTAGTGTTGATTACTTCTCCAAATGGATAGAAGCCAAGGCATTAGCCAAGATAACGGAAGAGAACGCGATCAACTTTGTCCATGACAACATACGGGTGCAGATTCGGCCTTCCACATACAATTGTCTACGATCATGGCGCAATTCTCCACGGCATTCACTACGAGTTGGGAAGAGTAAAAGTCCGTCATGCAAAATCTTCGGTTAGCGAGACCACAAGGCAATGGCCAAGCGAAGCGGCAAACAAGCGGGTCCTAACCGCCCTTACCAAGAACCTTGAGGGACGCGAGAGGTAGATGGTTGGACGAACTTCCCTAGCCTTATGGGGTCAATTGCACAACCACCCAGGGGCCAACCGGAAACCCCATTCGCACTAACCTTCGGTTCAGAGGCTATGGCACCGGCGGAGATGGCCATCCTTACGGTGAGAAATTCCCATTACGATGAGCAAGTCAACAAGGTCAATAGGCTCCTTGACCTGGACACGATGGATGAGAAAGCGACTAGCCGCACGGATGAGGATGGCGAATTACAAACAAAGGACCAAGGCGTATCACGATAAGAGGGTCATCGAGAAGAGTATTCCAAGTAGGCGATTGGGTACTCGGAAAAATTGAAGCTGCGGTCGAAAGGCGAACGAGAACAAGCTCTCCCCAAATTGGGAAGGTCCTTATATCATCACTCAAGTCATTCGAGAAGGGACCTACAGATTGAAGACCAAGGAGGGGAAGGACCTCGGCATCCACGGCACTCAGGCAACCTCGGAAAATACTATCACTAGTCTAGTTTATTTTACAATAGATTAGTTTCTTATTTCCTGTCTTTTAGTTTTGATTAGTTGATAGGATTGCGGTTATTTGTAATCGCATTTCGATTTTATGAAAGCGGTCTCTTCCGGCATGCAAAGCAACTATCAACTCTTCATACGAGACACCGAGAAGATGAGGGTGTATCCCAGGCTCTTACATGCAACACATCTGTCGAGGGTCCACCTTGATTCAGATACCAACGGCCAAGACCAAGGGACCTCCTTGGCACGATGGCTTACAACACACATCTGTCAAGGGTCCACCTTGATTCGGGATACCAACGGCTAAGACGAGGACCTCCTTGGCACGATGGCTTACAACACATCTGTCGAGGGTCCACCTTGATTCGGGATACCAACGGCCAAGATCAAGGGACCTCCTTGGCACGATGGCTTACAACACATCTGTCGAGGGTCCACCTTGATTCGGGATACCAACGGCCAAGACCCGGGACCTCCTTGGCACGATGGCTTACATCACATCCTGTTAAGGGTCCGCATAATTCGGGATACCAACGGCCAAGACCGAGGGACCTCCTTGGCACGATGGCCTACAACACACATCCTGTCAAGGGTCCACCTTGATTCAGGATACCAACAGCCAAGACCAAGGGACCTCCTTGGCCTGATGGCTTACAACACATCCTGTCAAGGGTCCACCTTGATTTAGGATACTAAACAGCCAAGACCTAGGATTTTCCTCGGCCTGATGGCTTAACAAACCTCCTACCATGAGTCCACTTTGATTCAGGATTACAACACATTTACGGCCAAGGACACCTTCCTCGGCCTAAATAACTTGAGGGTATAGTTAAAGCCGAGGAGTATTTCCTCGGCCTAACCACTTGCCCAACATTTGGGAGCAAGGAACCTTCCTTAGATCCCACCTTCTTAAGTCTAGTGCCTCGGCCTAGCATACAAAAATATGAGCAAGTTATGGAAATAACATGAATCATGACAAAAGGATTTTCATTGATGTTCAAAAAATTACAAGTCCTACCATCTATTACAGAAAACAAAGAAAAGAAAGCTATCCTAAGACTGCTGCCCGTCATCAAAAGGCTTTTCGAGCCAGTCTTCTGTGGTAGTGCCAGGAGGAGGAAGGACCGTTTGTTCAGTGAGGGCATTAGTTTCCTCGGCCCCTCCTTCCACCTCGACTTCCATGGCCTCGGGCTTTTCAGCATTCTGGATCGCCTCCACCAGGTCTTTTATATTGCCGGGGACAACAGAGGCCGGCCTCCACACTTTCCTGCAAGCCTGAGCATCCTTGGCAGCCATTATCTCCAAGTTGCTTTCAGAAAAGGGGACCAAGTGGTGGAGAGCCCTGACTTCCTCGGCATATTGGTCCCTGCAAATAAGCTGGGCAACCTTATTGATGTCCAAACCAGTGGAAGGATCAGCCAAGATGCTCCGGGCCAAATGAAGATAGCCATCTTCAAACATAGTGGCCGTCTGCTCGTCCACGGCCTCTCTGAAGGACGAGCTGGCCATCATCAACTCCTTGAAGGCCGAGCTCTCCTTGAACCGAGCAACGGCCTCTTCCTCCCTAGCCGGGAGGGTAGCTTCCAACCCTCTGCACCGGGCCTCAGCTTCCTCGGCCCTAGTTTGGACCTCGGCTTTCTCTTTCCTTGCCGTAGCAAGCTCTTCATTTTTCAGCCGGAGATGCTCCTCGGCTTTGATCTTCTCGTCCTCGGCCCTCTTAACCTCAGCCTCAACCTTGGCCTTGGCAGCCACAAGTTCAGCATCCTTGGCCTTTAAAAGCTTAGCCAAGGAAGCCTTGTCATTTTCACTCTTCACTTGGGCAGCCTTAGCCTCATTCAGGCGCCTAGCCTTCTTCTTGGCCAAAACATTCTCATACGCCGTGACGGAAGCCAACTGAAAGAGAAATCGTCATTAGAAAGGCAAACAAATATCAAGGGCAATAACCAAGAAAAGGATCAACATTTACCTCAGCGATTAAGAGTCCACTTGTGGCGAGCAAGGTATCCTCGTTGGGAGCCTCCTTACAAAATGCCTCGTAGGCATCCTCGTCCATAGCCCTCTGAATGGGAGCTCGGCCCAATCTTACTAAGGGTCCCTCCCTATCCAACAGAGGAAGTCCCTTAAGACGGGGAACGTTGATAGACATGCTCTTGGCCAGCTCGTCGGCCTCCTCAACGGTCTTTATATTTTGAATGGTTAAGGGAGGGGGAGCCTCAACATTGGGGGCCCCAGACACTTGCCGTTTAGGCTGCAGCTCCTCGGCGCACGGCTTGGGTTCTCTTGGAGCACGATCTCCTTTGTACGAGGTCAGTTTCCTCGGCTCCTACCTCTTCCTCGGCATCAACATGGAGGCTATGCCCCTCTACAGTTGATGGGTTGGTTTGTTCATCAGTCGTCGCTTCCTCGGCATTTACCTCCCCATGTAATTTAAGGGGAAGGGGTTGGTCGCCCTGAACAATGAGCACCAGGTTACGGGCATTAGTCTCTTCTCTCCTTTCCACCAAACCAGACTTCTTGCTTTGCCTCCTCTTCCTCCTCACCAGCTCTTGGGGACTAAGTCTCTCCATGGCTATAGCTGCTTCTTCCTCGGGTGTTAAGACTGAAAAGACAAGGAAAAACTGATTAAGTACGAGCAGAAGAAGAAACATCCAAAAAATAACTAAGTACCAAGAGTTAAATATTTACATCCAACTATGTCTATCTCATCCAGACACTGGTCCCGGGGACGTTTAGTCTTGCACCTAGTGCAATCCTCATGGAATACCAGGCCGGGTTGAACAGTCCAGTCGTTGAAGCGTCTCCCCCTTTTTACGGTGACAAGGGGAGATACCCCATCCTTCTTCCCCGGCATCAAACCCGCCTGAATATAGTAGTGGTCTGAGGATTCAACCACTGACCAATCAAGGACCCCCACCTCGGCAAATGCTTCTAGGCGTTTGATCAGGGCTTGGGTCCATTCATATTGTTGGACGGGAAAGGAGGAAGTTGGACCCCTACAAGGAGACTGGAACTCCCACCCTTGGCGGCTCTCAACCCTTATAACATGGTTATCCCAGCCGGCAACTTTGCTAGACATAGGGAGGAGCAGCTTCGGCTTTTTGGATGCGCTTTTAATGACGAGGAGCCAACTCTCCTTGACAAATTGAACATTGTAGAAATATCTAAAAGCTCCCATGGTCGGCTCGTACCCTAAGCTACGGCAGAGGACAATGAAGCTGACAAGAACCCGAGTACCATTAGCTCCTAGCATGGCTGGCACCGCCCTCAAATCGTCCAAAAATTCACAGATGAAGGGATCCAAGGGAAGACGAAGTCCCTGTTGAAACTGTTTGAAGTAGAAATGGACAAAGTCTTGGTTATAATAAAAGTCGTCCTCTTCCTTCTTCGTCTTAAGCTCCATATGGCCCATATAAGTTAGCCTGTACTCAGCTTTGTTTACCCCGTATTTGGAGTACAGCTTTTCCAACATGGGATCCCCGGCTCTTGGGGTCCTCTCTTGTCTTTGTCCTAATCCTTGGCCTCCTCGTCCTCGGCCTCCTCTTCTTCGGGCCAGGCGGCCATCAGCTTGTGCTTCTTCCATGAAAGCATCAACTATTTGAGTAGACGAGGAGGGTTCTCCTTCTCTTCCCGTCATATCTGCATAAAGACGAGGAGACAAAATCAGTGACCTCGTCCATGGCTGATTTAGGACGGGGAAGGGAGATTCCCCTCCTCGTCATTTAATAAGGCCGAGGAGGGAGCCGTACCTCTCAGGCGCTCACGCATTTCGCGATCAGAGGCCGGGTAGAATAGCTCGATGTGCTCCATCATCTCAGCCCTATCCTCAAAAACTATAATGTTGGATGAACCAGACTCAATCCTATCTATTCTTGTGGAATCAGGGTATTGGAGGAATAGACGAGTTCGACCATAACCTCTCAACTGCTTGCTTACATCATCCAGGGTGAGCATCAACCATGGACCTCTCTCTCTACGATAGACCCTCAGATTTCCAGTATGATATCCATAACGGAATCGGGGAGAATGGTCCCAAGAACGAGCCATTTCTAAGGGGAATCAAAAATGAAAGGGGGAGTTCATTCAATATTCAAGAAAGTCCATATAAAATACAAAGAAAATCAAAGGTTTGAAGTTTTTTGAATTTAGGAAGAAAAGCTTCATTCTTTAACAATGGTGGTTTGCCTGTTCTTGGCATGTTCAAGATTCTTCCCAACAAACCCTAAGAAGCTGGAAATCAGATTCAAAATGCACAAAAGGGGAGAGACTTCATACCTGAGTTTGGAGAAATTGAGGAAATCACAACAGGAAGCTAGCTCGCCGGAAACTGGGTTCGAACAAGATCAAGATCACCGGAATGATTGTCGCCTGAACCTTGTTACTCGCTCTCAAATATTTGGGGTTTGTAAAGAGTGAAATGAGAAGGGTTTAGCCTTTTATAACCCCTCAATCGGGTCAAACCCATGGGTAAAGCTTAAATTCGGGTCTGGCGCCCCAAGAATTAAATGCAAATTGACAGTTTCGAGGCGTGACAAGGCGGGGGCCCGGAATGGCAACCGTCAGTTATATGAAGCGACGCCGAGGACACGTGTCAAACCCGTTCGTATTCCATATGACGAGGACGAGATGACTTTCTACTCGTCCTAATCCGAGATAGAAAGTCGGGGGCCACTGAACAGTATAAACCGAGATACGAACACGGGTTTGCTCAAGCTGGGTCTAATTGAATTGGGCCATGAATATTATCTAACCAAGTATTAGGGCCGAGTAAGGTTTTCCTTGTATGACGAGGAAAGTTTATCTCGGCCTTAGGTCAACATGCTTGGGTCGTCATGCCGCAAGTGACGAGGAAAGAAAAGTTCTTACCTCGGCATTTCATCACCATGACGAGGAAGCAAAATCATCTACCCCGGCACTTCTCCGTGACGGCCAATCTCCAAATGACGAGGAAGCAGAATCATTTACCTCGGTCTACTTACCAAAGCCGAGGTAAAACACTTGTGTTCCTCAGCGTTCCAGCTAGCAGGATATACAGTCCTTATACAACAAGGATTACACATTCATGATTCAATCAGGATTGTAACCAACTACACCAATCCAAGTCAAACAATGACTCCTTAACAGATGTAATTCTCTTAGGAATACATCTTATCTCTTCACAAGTTTACTTCAACATGGATTCTATCAATCCATCCCTATAAATACAAGCCCCATGGCTCATTATACGGTACGTTACTTTTTACATTGGGAAAACTCTGTCCATTTGTTTTCTCATATATAAACCGTGAACTTACTCTCACGCCGGAGGGCCTTTAGCCGGATCCGCCCCGGCTTAGTTTACGTGTTTTCTCTTATTTTCAGGCCTTGCAATCACCGGAGCAATCATCGCTTGGATTTGGGTTGATTTGACGATTTTGGCATCATCATTAAATTTTCACTAAAAATAAGTAAGTATGTGTATCAAGTTTTAAAGTTAAAAGTTTCACTTAACAACATTTAGTTTCAAACGTTTAGAACACAATTTTTCTTTTCTTTTTACTTAATAAAAGATGATTTACACATATTCTCATATTTCTCCCACACGTGACTCGAGAACACAAGTATATAACACCCTTCCCATCCCAAAATAAATGTTCAAATTATTCTTGATTAGAAACAAATTCTTGTTACATCGCTGATGTAACAAGAATTTCAATGAAAATGAATACATGGTGAGTCCATATTTAGCAAATACTAACGGAACATAACCAGGATAATGACATATAAGAGTACGGGTACATTATAGGAATGGCAAAAATATAGGGGGTGACATTGGAATTTTCCCATTTCTTGTCTTTTTGGCAAAACTTTAAAGAAGTTTTGTTCTTTTAACCTAAAAGATACTAGACTCCTTTTTTTAATTTATTTTTTTTACTGAATCTGTGGCATAAATTCGATTTAGCATACGAATTGTGCCACCTTTTTCAATTCAAAAATAGCTCAAATTAATTAACTCTCAAAATTCATGAATTGAAGTATACTCTCTCCGTCCCACGTGAATGTGGACTAACTTTTTTTGGGTCTGGAAATTAAGGAAAAGTGATGTAAGAAAGAGAAAAAGTTAAATGTTGTGAGTATGAAAAATTAAATAGGAGAGAGAATGAGGGGGAGGAATAGTGAGGAGAGAGAATGTTGTGAGTGTAAAAGTGAAGTAGGAGAGAGAATGAGTGGGTGAAATAGTGAATATTCTTTGCCATTTTGGAAAGTTTGCATTCACGTGGGACGGACCAAAATAGAAATAAGTTTGCATTCATGTATGACGGAGGGAGTACATTACATGATTGGTCTCAAATTTCTCAAACCTAGCTGAACAATTCCTTTCTCAAATCGGGTTCAATCATTCAAGTTTGAAATTTAAAAGGGAGAGTGTCTGAGAAGTTTTAAAAAAGTATCATAATGTTCGAGAAGTTTCTTTACAATGTTGTATTATAGATGCAGTACTATATTCACATATGAGTGAATATAATAATATTGCATGCAGTATTATATATTACTGCATAAGAACTTTCAGGTCATTTCGATTTAATGAGAAATTTGAGGGAAAGTGATTTGTTCCAAAAGGAACTTTCGGATCAAATTCCTTTTATTAAATGAAATTGATAAATCGATGGTTATTTCGATGCATTTTGATAGTTTAGAGCTAATAGAATAAACGATGACTATATAAATACAATTTATATATAAGAGAGAGAGAATTGATATAAATTACTCAATTTTATTAATAACAAGAGATAAGCTATTTTAGATACATCAAATAAGGAAACTATAAAATAGTAATCATATTATGAAAGTAACTAATACAAAATCTAGTAGAATCATTATTAATAAAATATATACAAATATATTTCTTATATGCCCCTGAAAGATGGACAATTCTTGAATTAGTTCAATTTTGAAGAGTGATGATATGAATTAGGCTCTAGCGAACGGGTGGAGTGGGATATGTATCTGGTGTGTGTCTATAGTAGAGGCATAAGTTGTTCTACGTAGTGTAGATGTGGCATTGGATGCAATATTGTATGTTTGGCAGGTTGTGAGGTAAGTTGTGAGACATGTTGTGAGATAGGTTGTGAGACACGTTGTTACGTAGGTTGAGATGTTGATTGTGAGGCAGTTGTTTGAACATGGGGTTAATCATGTGACGTAACAGGTTGTTGAATAGGTGGTGGGTGGAGACCATAAAAGGGCAAGGGTAGTGATGCACCTTATGTTGAGGCTAGAGTAGGTCAAGGGTGGTGGTGCTAGGGTGTGGCGACAAATAGGGTTGTGTCATATATAAATATGGTTATTTCCATTGAAGGCGGTGTTGCCATTGGAGGCGCCATAAGAGGCCAAGGTTGGTGAAAAAACTTAACTATTGGGATGTGCCAAGGGTGGTGAGCACCGTATGGAAGCTATAAATGGCAAAGGGTGGTGGTTCTTTGTGGTGGGGCGACCAAAAAGACCTTGAGTAGGGGTTTTGAATAGTTAATGGTATCAGGGTGAGGTGACAAATAAGGTTGTGTCGCGAGGGTGGTGAGCACCGGATGGACCCATAAATGGTGAAGGGTGGTTGTGCTTTGTGGTGGGGCAAACAAAAAGACTTAGAACAAGGGTTTTGAAGAGTTGATTGTGTCAAGGTTAGCGACAAATAAGGTTGTGCCGCAAGGGTTTTGGTGTTGCTGTAGACACCCCATTATGAACACATAATATATGATTAAACTACTCCGGTCTCGCCTTTTTATTTTGGGAATGAGACCTGCAAGTTCGTCATGTTTAATTAATTTTCTCACTAACTCCGTTTGTTTGTACTTGACTGACTAACAAATAACCAAAGTGGGACAAATAGTAAAAAATGACTAGTTGTCTCGCACGAGACAAAAAAAGTTGATTTCCTTTCCTTTTCGAAGACGATTTCTTCCTTGACCCTAACTCTTCTTGATTCAGAAAATCACTAATTGTGATCTTCTCAGACGTTTCTAGAATGATTTCCTACTTTACTTGGACTTCTAAACTTGATAACCAAGTCATATAACCCTACAAATACAAGATAATCTCTTGGTATGAAGGACACACGATTTACACACGTTTTGATCCCCAAAACACACGTTTTGCCACGTTCTCTCCCTAATGGAACTAGAAAAACAACTTCTAAATCTCTCTCAAATTCGTTCATAAACTTTGATGAAGTTATACACAAGGATCCAAGCCTTTGAATTGGCTATCGATTGAATAAATCAAGATCTCATTCAGGGTAAACTTTCTTTGACTTTCGTTCTCTTCTCAACCTTTCTATTTGATCTTTAGAGTAGTGTAATCACCATTATAAGAATTAGCCTAGAGTACATTCAATTCATAAAGGCGAGATCTCAAAGTATATAATTTGACATTCCAATTAACAAAACTAATTAAACTTGTTATTTGCTTAAATCAATCATAAGAGTAATTCATTTAAATCCTAGAAGCAAGAACAATCATAAGATTGGGTAGGATTGGTGCTCATTGTCCTTCCAATCCTATAACTTAACTCCCGAACCCATGAATCTAAATAAAAGATGGTTTTTCTATATTTTCTTCAAATAATATAGGTGGCAACTCGAATAAAAACGAAACAAATAAACGAAAAGAGGATGTCGTTGACGCATTCTCACAATTGCTAGATAAAGAAGGTTTTGACTGAGAATCATTATAGGGTTAGGCTTTGAGACCAAAAGAAGGCCAAGGGTGAGGCGGGGCAGGTTGTGTAACACAATAGTGAGCAGTTTGTTTAAACATGTTGTCGATCATGTGGTGTGGAGGTCATAAGATGCCAAGGGTGGTGTTAGTCGGTGGGTTTCGGCATATGCCGAGGGTGGTATGATTTAAGAGGATTGAGTTTTGATAGTGGGTGGTTATTGAGGAGAGACGGATGTATAATTAGAGCTTGGGCTATATAAAGGGTGGAGAAGGATTTTTTGGGTTTGGTTTGTGCCGAGGATGGTTTAATAAAATAGGGTTGTGTTTTTGAGATGGAGGAGTTTCGACCAAGGGGTTGAGCTGAGGGTGGTGGTCTTTGTTGGACGAGAAGTATAGGTTTTGGCTAAGGGTAGTTGAGCCGAGGGTGTTGGTGGTTTAAAAGGGTCGATTTTTGATGGTGGGTGACAGAAGCAAATTGTGGCGTAAGGGCGGGGCAGGTTTTGTAGCAGGTTGGTGAGCAGTTTGTTTGAACCTGTTGTCTATCACGTGGTGTGGTCATAAAATGTCAATGGTGGTGGTAGTCGGTGGGTTTTAACTTAGGGTTTTTGCCGAGGGTGGTGAGATTTAGGAGGGTATGATTTTTATGGTGGATGGCGGAAGCATGTGGTGGTGATAGAATGGGGGGGGGTGGCTTCATTCGGCTCGACTTTGCTAAACAACATATGATCGAAAATGCGAAAACCCTATCGATTGACAACTATTTAATCTGAGGTAATACAATTGGAACATATGTAGAGTAGGATATTGAAGTGGGATCGATTGAGAGAGTTTTATGGTGAGGGAAGATTCATAGAGGGAAATTGAGCTTGTTCTTGTAGCAGATTTGGAGATCGGAATAGAGATTTGAAGATGGTAAAAAAAATCTGTTTTTTTCTTCTTGATCATGGAATCTGAAAGGTTTTGAAATATCCATAGCCGCTGGTGAGAAGGAAATACCCTAATAATGTGGTTGTAGTTCACGAGCTTGATGAATGCCTTCACACACTGATCTTTTTTGCCGTCTTTTTAGCCGAGTGAAGTAGACGCGGAGAGAGAGAGAGAGAGAGAGAGAGAGAGTAGGGATGGGCAGATTTGCCATTTAGGATTATCATAAAGTGGGTCAGAAATTCTCGGGGGTTTTAATTTCAACTCAGGGATCTTAAGGCAAAAATTGAAATGTGATGTTTTTATTGATAAATTTCACCATATCTTAGAGAGTTATCGATAAAAATCCCTTAATATAATGATACTAGTACCGTGTTCGTGCCAGTTGGCACAATGAACAATATGAAATGGAAAAGACTGAAAAAATAATATTGTATTTATAAATTTATTTTCAATCAATATTGAGTTGGTCTTATAAAAAACTAGTTTTTTCTGGCACTTAGGAAAAACGTGTTTTGTTTTTCCCGTTTGTGCCAGTGCCAGTTTAACAAAATGCCAATGTGACAAAGTGTCAGTGCATGTGTAACAAAGTGCCAGTGTAAAAAAGTGTCAGTGCATGTGTAACAAAGTGCTAGTGTAAACAAAGTGCCACATGTGTATCAAAGTGCCACATGTGTATCAAAGTGCCAGTGTAAACAAAGTGTCAGTGCATGTGTAACAAAGTGCCAGTGTAAAAAGTGTCAGTGCCAGTTTAACAAAGTGTCAGTGTAAAAAAGTGTCAGTGCATGTATATTAAGTGTCTGTTTATAAACTAACACTGGCACTTGGTTACACTAACACTGGCACTTTGTTACACTAACACTGGCACTTTGTTAAACTAACACTGGCACTTGTTTTACACTAACACCGGCACTTTGATACACTAACACTGGCACTTTATTACACTAACACTGGCATTTTTTTACACTGGCACTGGCACTTTTTTACACATGCACTAGCACTGAGTTTCTGGACAAAGAGAGATTTTAACTGGCACTTTTTTAGACGTGTACTGGTACATTTTTATCATAACCCTGGCAATTATTTAGACAAAATTCATACATATAAATTCGCTGTTTCAATTCAATTTATTTGATCTGTTAAACAGAGAGTTGAGGTGGTCGATACTATCGGACTTGAGGACTCTCTCCCAATCTCTTTGTAATTCTCCTTAACTCACTTTGGATCCATCGTGAAAATTCAAGAATTTGTTCTCTTAATTGGACTCCAATCCAACAACCATGGTTAAGACCCGGCGCGGCTCATCTTCCTCGAAACGCCCGCTTTCTTCCCCATTTTCATCTCCTATCCCCAACGGGAAACGATCGAAGGTCTCACCTTTTTGATAATCCATTCTGGGTTTTCGATTTTGGGGATTTTTGTTTTTTGAATTTTGAATTTTGATGTTAATCTAATTGATTGGGTTTTGACAGGCGGCAGAGGCATCGTCATTCGGTTTTCTGAATTTTGGATTTCGGTTTTCTGGCGCCGCAAGCGAGCGAAAGAGTCGGCGTCTTTCTAAAACACGTTTTTTTCTAAGCTTGAGAAAAAACGCGTTTTTGTGAGATTTTGGCATCAATATTTATCTAAAATACAAGACTGTCATTGAAAAAAAAAGAATGAACCAATCAAAAATTGAAATGTGATGTTTTTATTGATAAATTTTATCCTACCTCATAGACTTATCAATAAAAATCTCTTAATATAATGATATTGTTTTTTTTTTTCTTTAAATGAAGTCATAACTTAAGTGCTTATTCAAACAATTTAACTAGTATACTCCCTCCGTCTCATTTCAAGTTTTATTTTTTGTCAAAATGAGTGTCCCATTAAAAGTTTTATCTTTTCTAAAATGGCAAAAAATCTTTATTATTCTATCCACTCATTCTTTCTCCTATTTCACTTTTATACTCATAACACATTTCAAATTTACTATTTCCTTAACTCATTTTCTCTTCTATTTTACTTTTACACTCACAACACTTTCTTCACTTACCTTTTTTTTTAATTTGTGTGCCACCTTCACCATCATAAAACTTGAAATGGGACGGAGGGAGTATGGTTCAATTTTGGCGGTTTAACCTTATGCGCCTATTACCAGCCAAATGTCTGTCATATTGAATTTAGACATTTAGTCCTAAGCATAGTTAGTATTTTTCTCGTTCAATGTGACATGATTAATTATATTTATTTTTTTATTTTAAAAAATTGACTTTGTTTTGGAATGAAACAACAAAAAAAAAATGATATTTATTTTGGCATGAAAAAATAAAGGGTGAACAATTGAAATATGCAATGTATAAAAAAATGAATAATGTAACATATTGTTATCGAATGTACAGAAGGAAAATTACAGAAATAATAACAATACAAAATAAACTGGATATACGAAAGAAGGCTTAATGTTGCTGTTGCACGAGCCATCACTGTCTCCTTAAGACATATTCGTCCCCTCACCGAGTGTGCTTGAGTTTTGGTGGAACGCTTGTCTCCCAGGATAGAACGTGCGGACCGGGGACACTTTGCACCTAAGTATCCTCGCGAACTGAAATGCGCTTGGACAGTATCACCTCTTGTATTCTACGTATGCAAGGAGGCCAAATGATTTGAATAACAATATGCAGCAAGGAATGGATGAGGATTGCTTTCTCAGTGTGTCAACAACTGTTTGTGAGTCTCCATTTTATAGTTGTAACGGTAACAAAGAATCAAAACTGTCAAGCCATTAATCCGAAATTAAAACATCCATTAATCCGAAATATTAAACACAATTAATATTTCAGTTTCAGTTTTCAAACTTAATTCTCGGCTGCTACACATTTGAAATTTGAAATCAAATTATTTGCTCATTTATTTTGATTTACGAAATCAAAATAAATCATTTTCCAGGAACTGCTCCGCCGAGGAATGTATATGCCTCGGCCGAGCATACCTGTCCAAAAACTAGCACATCTGTCCAGTCTCTGCTCGGGCGAGTCACCATCAGTGCTCGGTCGAGCATGTCTGTCCAGAAACTAGCCAATATGTCCAGTCTTTGCTCGAGCGAGTCACCAGCAGTGCTCGGTCGAGCATACCAACCAATGCTCGCAAAAGGTAGGGTTGTCTGCGTAGGCAATTTCGGTGCTACATTCGTGTCCGCAGGACGCGTACATGCACGAGTACGCACCTCGCAAGCCAAATTGGAAACTTGATTTGCAGCCCCCCGCGCGCGCGAGAGAGAGACTCTATGCTATATAATCTTGAGCACTACTCTAGTGCCCAAGTCTTTATACTAAAACAAGTTCTTTTTTCTTTCCAATGTGGGATAACTCCACTTTTGTTTTTTCAACCCACTTACTTTGAGCATTTATATCTCATCTAATGTGGGATAACTTCATTTCCTTTTCAATGTGGGATAACTTCATTTTTCCGTTTTCAAGCCACTTACTTTGAGCATTCATATATCATCCATTCAACAACCATTTTGGACAAATAAATTCAATTTCAAGGAAAACTAAGGGACTCGTTGTTAAACAAGTCATCAGGTGGATATTCTTGATAAAATTTTGAAAGGATCAATATGGAATAACTAGAATTAAAATGAATTTGAGTTAACACTTATCAAATGGATAAAACTTGTGTTAACAAGATTGTATATTGCTAAAGTCAATTTATGATTAAAACACATATATCAATGTGTGTAATGATAGTCTAGCCATGTATGTCTAAGACATAATACCATTAAACAACTACTCTCAACTGAATTGACTATGTGAAATCAAATAATAAACGGATCCGTTAACCAAATGGTTAGACCAAGAGTTAGTTGTAAATTTTGAAAGGAATGTGACATTAGCCTCTTAGAAGTTAAACACAGCGAAAAACCCAACCTAGTTGACTGGAGATCCCAAGATCGAGGTTTTCAAAGGGACAACCTAACTGTTAAAAGACTTGTAGTGTCACTGTGGGGGTCAACCCCAAGTCCATTCCTAAAGTGACACCCCGAAAGGAAAGGTTAAGCTTATAGCTTTTAATGATTCTTGCGCTTCAAAATTGTCGAGCGGGGTTATATGGGTTACTTTTAAGAATCACCTATGTGAGAGAGAAGTAGGGGCCGCTTCGAGGAGAATTGTGTGAGGCTCAATTCTCAGACCCTCTCACAGAACCAGGCATTATGTTCAGGGCCACGAATGAGCATATATATGAGAATTGAATTATGTTAGGACGATACTTGTGTCAAGTATATGACCGGCTACACAAAAAGCATACCGATTTAAGGACATCGCGTCTACCGACTTGCGAGTAGAGTAATTATGCTTGTACGAGCGAAGGTTCAAAGGGTAAACCCCTACCTGTCTTATGCAAGTTTTCGTCTGCCGGACTTTATCACCAACTTTTCTCGAGTCAATTTCTATTCATGTGGGAGATTGTTGGAAAAATTGTGCATTAATGTGAATGAGAAATTGATTTTCTCTAGTTAAAGTGGAATCCAAGGTGTGACCTTTGGGTTTGTGTATAATTAACCAAAAATTGAATTCCTTTTAAAGAAATTACGAGGCTTTTATGTTTGGGTTGTTACAAGAACAAATATGAGTTATTTCTCATAATTGCTCTTTTATTTATGGATTGATTTCTCTAATTAAGTTAGAGAATATGTAACAACACAAATCATAATGTTGATGTTAATTATACATGGTTAATGCCAATTAATCCTAAGTTCCCTACATGTTCTTCATATATTTGTTGTTGTCTCTTTTTCTTGGCTAGTAAGAAGAAGTTAGAAGATAGAGAAGATAGAAAGATGATATGAGAGTCTCATGTTGTATCTCTAGAGCCTAGGATTCTCTTGTCTAAAATTTTCTTTTGGTATCTTTCTTTGAAGTTCTAGTTGGTGATTTAGTTCAAGCATACGTTCAATTCGCCGGGAGGCTCAAGTGCGGAGTTGCACCCGGTTCATTCGTTCTATCCTGGGAGACTAACGCCCGTGGAAGCCTCGAGCACTCTTAGAGAGGGGGACGAATTAGTCTTAAGGAAAGTGTATAACACGGCTCGGACACAAGTGAATCAAGATGACTTCCATACGGTTTTCTCTTTTCATTTTCTATTTTGTATTGTAAATTGTATTCCAATTTTATTGTAATCCTTTCATATTGTGCTCATTATTTAAGATTTTGTCCAACACATATTTCTCAATTAGTTTCAGATTATACAATTTTCGTTTCAAATAAGACAATGTACTTTGTGTACGTTGCATTATTTGAAATGAATAGATAAGTACGTTATATTAAAGGGTTCATTTATTTTGTACATTGCAAAATTGTAAACAAGGTGTTAGTACGTTGAACAGGTTGATAGATTTTCCAAAAATTAAAGCATGTATAACCTTATCTTAAATTTCAATATTTACAAAAAAAAGGGCAAATTGCATTTTAGTTACCTGAGTTTGTCGAGATGTTTCAATTGGTTATTGAATTTGCATTTGTTACAAGTTGGTTATTGAGTTTGTCTTTTTGTTGCAATCAGGTGTAATTTTGGATGAACCGTTAAAAATCTAACGAAGAACATAACATGTGCCTTGCACGTGACATTTAAAGGGGTATTTTTGTCATTTCGCTAAAGCTTGGCAAAAGTGAGTCAAATAGAGGTTACCATATTGCAAAAGAATTGAGATTATATTCAATTTAATAAGATCCTTTTATTAATTCTTTATCCTTATCGTCAACTTTTTTTTTTTTTTTAAAGATTAATATGGATTTTTTCACAAAAAAAAAAAAAAAACCATCAACATGGATACTTTTGGCATTGTTTATTTAATTTAAAAAATATATACTCCTTCTGTCTCACTATAAACTACACACTTTTCTCACATGGCATCCCACTACAAACTACTCCCTACGTCTAATCCGATTTAGAATTTTCTCTTCCGATACAGGAATTAAAAATAAAAATATAAGAAGAGGAGAGGAGAGGAGAGAATGAGTGGATGATGTATTGTGAGTATGAAAAGTAAAATATGATAGAGAATGGGTGAGGGGCATATTAAGGAGGTTGTTGTTATAAGTATGACAAGTGAGTTTTATTAAATATACAAATAATATAAACTTGCCATTTTGGGATGTTATAAGTCGAGTGAAACGCCAAAAATGAAAATTGGTCCTAAGTCGGGTGGGATGTTCACGAATACGAATCGAATATGATGATATTCGATTCGATTCGATTCGATTCGTTTACACCCCTAATTTAGGGGTGATGGGCTAACTATGAGGAAGAAGTTAAATTTTTCTTTGTGTTGGAAGCAAAAAGTATCATTAAATGTGAAGATAATTTATTTGAAGCTGATTTGAGATTTTTGGGTGGCAGATTGAAAGTTGTCCACTAAATCTTGCTAACGAAATTAATTGACGACTTTTTTATGATAGCATCTGTAATAGACTCAATACACTCTAATTAAAAACAATAATAAAATTATTACATTTACAATTTTGTAAGCAAATTTTTGTTATTATTTTGTGTCCTTACTATTACCCAATTAGTATAGGAGAGAGTGGAAAAGGTTGGTTAAAAAGAAAGTGAAAAAAATATTTTAGAAAATTATAAAAGGTGATATGTGATTCTATTTTATAAGCTTCAATTTCTTCGAGCAAGTCTTTATTTTTACTCTCTCTATTTTAAAATAGAGGCTTTGACCAATTAGTCCCCCACCCAAATAAAAACTACCTTTAAGGACTAACATTATCAAAACAACCAAAAAGTCCCTCATTTTTTTCTGGACCAAATTGCCCCTCAAACCCCCCCTCTCTCTCTCAGACGCGTGACACGGATCGTTCTTTACATGCTTTCTTTCTCTCTCCTTTTCTCTCTCTTTCTTTTTTTTTTTCTCTTAAATTTTTAAAATGCAATATCTCACAATTTAAAAGTCGAAAAAATTATCTGAAATCACTGTTTTAATCTCATCGCCAAGACAAATCAAACAAGTTTAGTCATCATATATTTCAAATTTTATAAATAAAATAAAATTATTTTTCAACAACTGTAAAATAGACCTCACTGTTGTTCTATAAAAGAATGATATAAAAACAGTGAAATCTATCACACAGTTATGCACACTAACTGAAAAATTGACCTCAACAATCATAACTGAGAAATTGACCTCAACAATCATAACTGAGAAATTGACCTCACAGTTGTGTACAAACAAGCATAAACAAATGATAAATAACGGGTAAACCACACATACTAAGTAGCAAAATAATTGTGAAATTGACCTCACAGTTCTCAGTTTAGAAAGGTCAAAAACCAAACCATTTCACATTCATTAATAACTGTGAAACTGACCTCACAGTTTTAGAAGTGTGAAAAACATTGCACAGTTATTCACATCACAATCAACAAATGTGAAATAGACCTCACTGTTGTTCTAAAAAAGAGTGACATAAAAACAGTGAAATCTATCATACAGTTATGGTACATAACTGAGAAAATGACCTCAATACTCATAACTATAACTGAAAAATTGACCTCACAGTTGTGCACAAACATAATTCTCAGCTTGGAAATGTGCAAATCATTACACAGTTATGCACAATAACAGTGAAAATCATTACACAGTTATTTACATCAAACCTAACAACCGTGAAACTTGTTCTACAGTTGTCCTAAAGGAATGACATAAAAACTTCTATTGTATTGAGGCAATGCTGGTATAGATGATTCTTCAGCTGCATCTTTTCCTGTTCTGACTCTCTTGTTCAATGCATCAGATTGCCGTTTATAGATTTGGGCAAAAGAGTCTTGAATCTGTTGGATAAGAGAAAAAAATGAGAAATAATGTAGGAAATACACGCAAATTGAACATTATTTTTATTTTAAATCACGACAAGGCATTGGGTACTGTCCTTAGAGTCGAGCACATAATAGAAGAGGAAATAGGAAGAAGTGCCTACTATTACAAAGGAACAACCATCTGCCAAAGCACGAGATGTACAACGCCACAACTTGATGAACAAGGAGGGGGTATTTCAGGAAGAAAAAGTATGAAGTTTGAAAGAATAAACGAAATAACTAATTAAAAGAATAATCTCCAATCTCTTAAGAAACATTCCTCAAGATATTTACAAATTCTTAGCCTTAGGTTACCAACTCATCTTAAAGCTTATGTTGATAGAGAGGGGCTCAAACCAAGCTTAACCAACAAGAAGAATAATTTAAACCAAAGCTACAAACCCAATGACTGACCTTAGATTTCTCATAATCATATTTGGGTTTGCCGACAAGTGCCTCCATTGCACTAGCCGAGAACCAACTCGATATAAAGATTGTTCCTATCAAAAAAAAAATACCTACGAAAAATTGTCTAATGAAATGCTCAAGTCTTAATGCATTAGAAACACTTCAATGTGCCAATAAGCATTTCCAGTGTAAAAGCCTTCTCTAGGTGAATTTTTAACAAGTGACCCCCGCATGCTAGTCGAAAAGCCAACAACATTAAATGACAAGCAAGATAAATAGATGAAGAATGGAAAACTTCGTAAAACATCATCTTTATAAGTGGGCGAAACGGACAATGACCCGACTCAAAGACTCTGTATGGCGTATCATCAGGGAAATGAGAAGCTTCTGCAGACCGGATAATATTAGGAAAGGCAAAAGCAGTAAAAAAGCAAATACATTAGCATGAAATACTTGCACCCTTATTAATGAAACAGATCACATGATTGCGAAGTTGAAGGATCTAGGGGCTCAATGCTTCTGACCTGATTATTGCGTGTTTTTTCCTCTTCAAGAAGAGAACATTCCTGAGACAAAAGTTGATTATAATTTTAGAAAGGAACAGAATCACAAAAAAACAAACATTATACCGTACAATTTGAATAACCAGTCCAAACTCTACCTCCTGTTCATACTTCTCAATATCTGGAAACAAGAGTGAAATTAAGCTATCAAAAATCAAATCATCTCTAAGAGAACGCCGGCTGGAACAATGAACTCGGCAGATAGGACACTCCTTGTTATCCCTATCGAGAAATGAATGTTAATCTGAATCTTGCATACACAACAACCCGATCATCGCTCATTAAATTTTAAGAGAGAGTACCATTTTGTTTTGAATAAACAAAAAAATGAAAAAAACCTCATTGCATACCCAAGCAATAACAACCCATGCTGCCAATAGCCAACAACCAGCTGAACCAAGCAATAACAACACATAAGTAAATCAAATAATCAATCGACAATAGCATGCAAGAACCTTAGGAGGGTTTCCGGTCTGGACTTAGAGGCAGATTGCAGATAGAGGTACACATAATTCAAGCCCTTACAATCGAACCAAATTCCATTTATTAAGAATCTTAAGTAATTCAAGTTCACAAAAATCGAACCAAATTTAACTTGCAGGATAAACACAGTGAGCTCTTCAGCTTAAATCTAACCCAAAACTGAAAAAAGTAACCACCTAGTAACCTATAACATACTGTATACACCAATAAACTTGCTGCCGAAATGCAACAATTTCACAGTGTGTAATATATATTCATCCTGCATTCACATTGATCAATAAAAAATTAATTGAAATTCCTCAATTCTATCAAAATCAAACTCTTTCAGAAGCAAATTAAACTAAATCAACACATACAGGGTAATGTGAGTACGAAAATGTTGGACAGTTCTAGAGATTTACGAGACGGAATAATTACCTCAGGAACGAAGAATTCGTGGACGATGTCTCGTTGTCTATCGTGAACGGTGACTTTGTGAGTGCGCACTGAAGGTGAGATACTAGGAGTAGTGGCGGCGGCTACCGGCGTTTGTAGCTCCGACGTAGGTTTCAGGCAAAATTTGGATGGGTAATTGATGGTGTTTAAGGACAGAAATTGAAGGCGGAGTGAGGGATTCCGGTTAATTGATGAGCAGATATTACACAGAGATTGGAGACGAAGATCCATTACACGGAGATTGGAGACGAAGATCCATTGAAGATGAAGATGATTCGGGGATTGATGAAGACGACGATCGCCATCAACCGCCGAACGGAATTGCGATAAGAGAGAGAAAGGGAGTTGCGGAAAGAAGGGCATATTTGGATATTTAAATTGTTATAAACAGCCGAGGGACTCTACGGTAGTTTGATTTCAACTCTTGGACCCTAAGGTAGAATTCGAAATATACTGTTTTTATTGGTAAATTCCACTCTATCTCAAGGTCTTATTGGTAAAAATCCCTTTAAAATAAATATAACAAAATTAAATTTCTCTGAATTAAATAGCAAATTTGAAAAATTATTGAACATTCATTTTAGAGATTTAAAAAGGTTTGCATGCATACTTTCGGAGAGAATAACCTAATATGTGGATTTTCTTTATTTTTTATTGAAAGATATCTTGAAAAGTATTGATTCGAGTAGAAGTGAAACACTATTTGGTGGAAAAACTATTGTCGGTGGAGATGATAGTTCTTCAAGTGTTAAATCTACTACGAATGTTTTGTTTCAGGAAGTATTTCGAAATATTTAAGTAGTATTCACACTTTGATCTTTCGATTTATTATTTCAGTACATGCATGACTATATACTCCCTCCGTCCCACTCCAAGTGTCACTTTTTACCCAAAATGGCATCCCGTTTGAAGCGTCATCTTTCCTAAAAAGAAAATATTTTATTAATATTCTATTATCCCATCCACTATTCCCTCCACTAATTCTCTCTCCTCTACACTCACAACACTTTTTAAATTCACTATTTCCTCCACTAATTCTCTCTCCTATTTTTAAATTACATTCACAATATTTTTTCTTTCCCCTTTTTTCCTTAATTTGCGTGCCACCCCTAAAAGGGTGACACTCTTGATGGGACGGAGGGAGTATAATCGCTGTGCATCGCACGGGTTTGTTGCTAGTAATAATAATAATAATAAAAAGCTTTCATTTTGGGTTGTGACTTTTTATATGGCACATTAAAAAAGGAAATTTGTTTTTTTTGAATGGGACGAAGTGACTAGCAAAGGTAATGCTTAATTGCATATTCACGTATATGCCTAGGAGACGGAGCTGATCCAACGGTTGGTATCCATCCAATTCAACGGCTCTGGTGAAAACCCTAATATCACTACTCCCACTATAAATAAGAGAATAGTATCATGGACAAAGGTAATGCTTAATTGCATATTCACGTACCCACACTCTCTATACCATTACCACCATATTTTCAGTCCATCATCTTACTCTCACGCCGGAGGGGCTTGCCGGAAGACCCCCGGCGCAGTTTCACGGTTGTTTTGTGGTGTTGTGCAGATCACAAGGCTAGCTCAATCTTTGCTGGACACGATAACTGAGCCCAAGACACATTCCTGCGCGATCAAAATTAATTATGAAAAAAATGATAAAATAACTGCAGACCTGATGATGAAATAGAAAAAGTACTGTTTTTTTACTATAAGATGTAAAACATTTCTATAGCACTCATTCCTTAAATTTACATTATTACTATGTAAATATTTAACTATAAGATGTAAAACATTTCTATGTATTTATAATGTAAAACATTTGTAGATGTTTGTAGAATTACATATTTTTTCTAGCACGAAAAAATGTTTTATATTACAAATATATAGGAACGGTATAAATCGAGGTATGAACGTGGATTATAATCGGGCAAGACCCAATGGATTGGGCCCAAAATATAATCCATATAAGTATCAAATACGACATATGGAGTGAGCCTTCCCTAGCTATGCTTGTCATGCCTACTCGTCATTTTTCACTATGTCGACCTATACATAGCGAACAATAACTAAGGCACATTCTTTTATGCCGAGCAAGGCATAAATCAAAGCCGATGAGGGTTTCATCAAAAGACGAGTAGACCTTCCTCGGTCACCATTCAGTACAAGGAAATGGGCTTCCCTATCCTTACTCCCCTCTTCCTAGGCTTTCATTCAGGCCGACCAAGTATCACAAGCCGATAAGCTTACCTTATAGGTGTATGGACAGAAGGCAATAAAAAATTTTAACTATGAACCACAGATAGGGTTCCCTATCCGTAGAAAGTGATCAAGTTGACTATGTACGGTTGTTAATCAGAAATTATCAATGAAAACTCATCACTTCACTGAACTTCGTCCATTGCAAATTCAAGAAGCTTAGAACGGTTGAAGCCTGACTTCGATCCTTACAACTACTTTGATCAAGTATAAAGATCAGTCAAAGCAAAGACTTTGGCACTTACACTCACTTTAGCCAAGTATAAAGGTTAGACGAAGCCAGACTTCATCGAACGCTATAACGGAACAAGACGACTCATCCATAGAGTCTTGCCTACGAGCAAAAACCTACGGACCTTCGTACTATTCCTACGAGCCATTGAGAAGTTGAGAAAATACAAGGTTGAACAAAGGTCAACCACATTAGGACGACCCAAGTTCTGGTCATCGCTCACGACGATCAGTCACACCTGTCCTCAAACTTACTCGTTCAATAAGTTATCACATGCTATCTACGTTAACACAGATTAACAAACAAAAACTAAGGCATTGAATAACTTAATACGTTGATAAAACAAACAAACATCATACGACCCCCTCTAAATTACGAGGAAACGGGCCAGTTACATAACAAAAATTTGAGAATTGTTTGAAGCTTTGCTTAAGACTACCAGACCAAGGTGGAACATTGTTCGGGACGTTACAAGTCATTTCAAAGAAATAAATTGCTGGAGACCGTCGGTATTGGATGGAGCTGCATCAGGATCAAGGCCGTCGCCGAGGAAGTAGGCGTAATAGGCATCAAAGTTCTTTGGATCCACAACAGGGACTGGCCACTCGTCCTTTCCAGCCTTCCCATCATCTTCTCTGATGATACCCAGGTCGTTGTCATTGAAAGGAACGAGAGGATGGATCAGACGAGCCTCTCGATCATGCGACGGTTCAGTACAGAGGTCGGCCAGTTTCCTCGTGGATATTAAGTCCTTAGTCTCTGGATCTGCAAGAATCCGCCTTGCCAAGTGCTTAGCCCCATCCTGAAAGAAGTCACTAGCCCTCTTAGTGACGACCTGAATGAACTCGCCACCTCTCTTGAATTGCTCAACGGCATCCAGTTTTGCTTCAGCCAAGGCGACTTGATGGTCAGTCCTCATTGCTTCGATCTGACTCCGAGAACACTCGTAGTCAGAGGATAGCTTTTCAACCTTAGCCTCGGCGGCACGAAGGGCCGTAGTCAAGATCTTTCCTTCCTCATCCGTCTTAGCCTTGGCGACCTTCAAGAGCTCCGCCTCCTTTAAAATTTTGTCTTTTTGAGCCATCAGTGACTCGTAGGCGGTGGTCAATTGGACGACATTGTCTTCGGCTTCCTTTAGCTTCTTCTCAGCAACCTCCTTGGCTCCAACTGATTGAATGAGCTGCTCGTTCTCTTTTTGCTCGACGTCGTAGCATGCCTTGAAGTTCGCCGTCATGGCCTCCATCATCGACGTCATCTGCAACCAAAGAATTATTATTAGCACAAGTATAAAACGACGAGAGAGATGCGTGGAAAACACAACTGAATTACCTCAGTTTGCATCAGCCCGAAGCGAGCGTGATAGGTCATAGGGTTCATCTTGGCCTCCCTCATTTGACGGACAAGATCAGCATCCTTACCCCGCTTGGTCAAGGCCATCCCCAGGAGGAGAGCAGGACCACTTCTCGCCAACCAAGGAACCCCAGATATTGGAGGAACCTTACCATACTTGGTGGCCATTTCAATCGCTTGTTTCCTGGTCAGTGTCCCCGTCGACGACCCAGGAGTTTCAGCCCGAGGAGTTGATGAGTCGGAGAAGCTAACTGGGTCGTTTGCAGCCTTCTTACTTTTCTCTCTCACTCCCCCAGAGTCAGCGGGATGATCTTTTCTCTTCTTAGAGACATGGCTCCCCTCACCAACCAACTCAGGATCAGAGTCAGTGCTCCCAACGGTCTCAGGGTTGACGTTTTCACCCTCAACGACGACCCGTTGAGCCTCCGCATTGATAGCTGCAACACTTGACTCAACCCCGGTTTCCTTCTCCAGCTCATCGACCACAGCTTGACGACCTCCATTGTTCAAGCTTCCGGTGACGACCTCCCTTTCAATCATAGGGATGGCACCAGCAGGATTGTCTTTGGGGAGCTGATTATTCCTCTTCGACTGATTCTCTTGCCGGTCGTAGATGGCATTAGTAGCCGCTCTGTCTTTCTTTGCCTTGGTTCGCTCGTTGGGTATGATTACTTCGCTCATAATGTCTCGTTCAATGTTGTTGATATCCCTTTCAGAAAGAACTGCAAAGTGAAAACAGAGAGACAGGTTAAACTCTTAACGACGAGACAAAAAGGCAAATTATCAAAATAAATAGACAAGTGTTGAGAGCCCAACCCCCAAACATCTCAAGGTTCTCGCAACGCTCTTCGGGATGGTCAAAGCGGGCGCCAGCACAATTAATGCAGTTGTCTTCCCAAGTCAAGTCGTCGTGAACGACCCAGACTGGATAGCGAGTGTCAAGGTTTATCTTCACTAGAGGATCGGGGCCCTTCGACGGCTTAGACATAATACCGGCCCTTATATACCTCCAGTGAGAGGCTTCAATGTCCGTGAACGACACCCATCCAAGACTTAACAAATCATCAATCTTCTTCTTCAGCTCGTTGGCCCACGGAGCTTGAAACACATGATCGTCGGTAACAAAATCATGACTCTCAGGCCAAGGAAACTGCCATCCTACCCGGCTCTCCACCAGGATCATATGATTGTCCCATCCATACACTTTATTTTGGGTATCAAGGAACAAGCCTTGAACATTCCTAATGGACGACACACTTACTACGGACTTCCCATTCTTAATAGATCGTTTCGTCCGATAGTATTGACGAAACACTTTATTTCATGGCTAGTAGCCAAGAAATCTACAGACGATAATGAAGCATGATAAGACCCTAACAGTGTTGCCGCTCAACTCCATCGGCACACAACCTAAATCTTCCAGAAACTCGTTGATGAAGGGGTCCAAGGGCAACCTCAGTCCAAGCTCGAACTGTTTGTAGAAGAAAGCAACTTTCTTCTTGCTGGTGAGGAGCGACTGCCTACGAGGCTCGTACTCTTTCTGGCTAAGATACTCAAGTTTGTAATTGTTAGCATGAACTCTGATTGAACCTCGAAGGGAATCTATAAACAGCTTCGCATTATCTCCCTTCGTCCTTGTGCTGACCTTGGTGATGGCCCAATCACCTCGTGCCCCACCTCCAAAGCCTAGTTCATTGCTTCCAGCTCATACACTGGTATGGAAGGCATCGACGATCCTAGTGTTCCCCGCACTCGTACTAGCTTCATTCGTTTCTTGAGCCGGCTGATCAGGGCGGCCGTCGTGATCCATGTCTACAAAACAAGGAAACACAGAAGGGGAATCAGTCCTAACATTTGTAGACGACGACCTAACTATGGGCAACCTAGATTCCCCTACAACCAAATTCCTACATGAATCACGATGGGACAAAGAGTAGTTGGCTCGTAAATGATTTTTAAGGTCGTTTATTGACCTAAAAGACGTTATTCTTGGGTCATCTTCCGCAAAATCCCCAAGAACTTCACCAACTGGAAACCCTAGAGGTTCATTTTCAAAATCAAACTTTGCCAAAATAGATGAACATTCAGCCAATGGAATCTCCTTCCAAATACCCTTGGCACATTTGTATACCCTTTGATTCAACCCAAAGCCAAACTTAACCCCTCTCTCAAAGCTCACCGTTCTGGGTCCCATTGAATAAATCCTTAAACCCCAAACAAAAACCCAGAAAATGAAGAACAACGAAAAAAGTTACCTGCTTCTGGGTTCGAAGATGATTTTTCTGATGAATTTGCCGGTGGTAAATCAAAGAATTTCCTAATCCAAGCGGCCGGATTGTCCAACGGCGGTGAAGCCAGAGCAGTCAAAGGTGGTCGGAAAATGTTTGCGCGGTGGCCGGAATGCTTCTTGATGATCGCCGGAAATCGCCCTTGCAAGTTGCTCTCCAAGGATTCTTACGCGAAAAGTTTGAAATGGAGGAGGGGGGAAGCTTTTATATATTTGGGGAAGACAAAGGGTTTACGCCTGGGAAACCCAAACGGCGAAATGATGGGCATTAAATACCCTCTGCAACTTCCGAGGAGAATGTCCCATCGCGGGACACGTGTCAATTAATGGAGGGATCTCAGCCGCCCACGTCATCAACACTGACGTCACCATAATTCAAAATTCAAATTGACGGTCGTACGGGTTACCTTGGAGGGTAAACGACAACTCCTGGCCCGTCAAGACGACCATGAGTTGGGGGCCACTGAACGGAATAATCTGTGATGGGCCGAGCCCAATACTCCACTACGAGCCAAGAGACCCAATTGGCCCACCAAAGGACCAACTACGAAGAATCAGATCAGGATCTGGGTAATGGCCCGTCCAAAAACGGATGGCGGTCGTCGCCATTGAGCGACCAAGCCCATCCAAACGACGAGCCAATATACCCTTAAATAAAGGTTTGGACTTTAGCCCGTCGACACTTCAGGAATAGGTCATCGCCAATGAGCCACGACCCACCTAACGACGAGCCTTCCAGCCATGCCAAGCTTATCTCTCCCAACAGTGAGCGTCGTCATTGAACGACCAACTCTCAATGACCGCACACTCGTCGAGTTATCTCTCAAAGAGACGACCTAATTGAACGTACAGCTCCAGGTCGTCTCTGTAAGTGCTCCAATTTGAGTTGGTAGCTTTTTCGTTAGAAAATTAACGAAAGTTATAACATTTCTAACAATTCCTAACATTCCTAACATTTCTAACCAAGTAAGGGTAGATTAGGGATTGCCAAAAAAAGATAAACCAAGAAAAGGAATCAAAAAAGCAAAAGAAATAAGAAAAACCCTAAATAGAAATGGCTGGAACAAAAACCGGCCGATTAATTTGAATTTTGAAAAGATTATTCTTCCCGTCCAAAGCCCGAAGCCGTAATTAATGAACAAGGCACGCGACCAACCTTGTCCGCGCGGATATGTTTGACTCTCACAGGGGTTATAAATTGAACCCTCCTCTCTCGGTTTACACAAGACATTTTGATCACAAAGAACGGTTCTCAAGGCGAAATATAGAGAGAAAACAGCTGGGAATCTCTAGATTGCCACTATTTTCTCTTGAATCTTTCCCAATCTCACTCCAAACACAAATACAAACACCAAACCTTGATACTCCTCAAGCCAAACACCAAATCTTGATACTCCTCAAGTCAAATTCCAAGCCTAGGAAGATAGGGTGTCACCATTGGTAAAGCCCTCCTTCTCAAAACCCTAAAATTCTCTTTTGATCTCTTGATCATCTTGTTCTTTTACTTTGACTTATTTTATGTCTAGTTTAACTTGAGTTTTGACCTAAGATGGTCATCTTGAAGTTCATCTTCATGAATGACCATCTCAAATGGTCCACATTTTAGATCTTTAGTCAATTCTTTCTCCTTGGTTTCATCTTTACAAAACCCCCTTTCCCTTTGCAAAGGACATGTTTCAACCCCATAAATTCCCCAAGGATGACTTGAATATGATAACCACTCAATAAAAAGTAGTGGTATCAAGTCTAGGGATGAAAATGGGGTGAACATAGATGCAAACCCCCCAAAAATCACATTTTCCCTCAAGAACATCTTGCTGTCCAGTAGCATTGTTCTGAGACCTCAGTCCATTTTCTTATTTTTTGGACCCAGTAAAACTTGGAATTGGGTGTTGACTACAAAACACTTTTTGTAGCCAACATCCAGATCTTTCCAGACATATTTTTATTTTATTTTTTGAGTAAGTAAAACTCCTTTTTCAATTTTTCTTTTAGAGGCCAGTTCATCATCTTCTGGAAATCCAGATTTCACATCTGAGATTTCCAGAAGGTTTTGACCCTCAAATTACTTCCAAAATGGAAAGTTTCTTTGCAGAAACCCTATTTAGGGTGTTTTAAGCAACTTTCATTCTCGGACTTTCCCCAGATTCTGAGGTTTTGAAGCCTTTAAGTCCATTTCAAAGTCAAGGGTCAACTGCCTTCTTTCATTCTGGCAGAATTGCTTTTCAAATCCAAAAATCTTTTGAGTGCCAAGACTCAACCCAAAAATTCTCCAAAAAATCATGGGATCAGTTTAAAGTCTTAAAAAGAGATCCCAATTTTCACTTTTCCCAGTTTCAAATTATTTTGGTCATAACACACACACACACACACACAACAAAGGATTTTGAATGTTTGGAAGACTCGTTTTTACGAGGCGTTCCGGGTGCACACTAACGTTCTTCCCGGCGCGTAACGTGACCTCCGAACCTAAATCTCTGATCTCGGGCGTTTTTCAAAGTTTTGGCCCTTAAAACAAAAATGGCGTGGCGACTCCGTTTGATTTTCAAAAAAAATCGGGTACATCACAGTGGCGACTCTGCTGGGGAATAAACAAGTTTTATCTTGTTTAAAAAAAAAAAAGAAAAACTTTTGAGGGTCAAGCTTCCGTCCCGACATTTGAAATCCTTTGTTTTGTGTGTGTTGATTTTTGCACATTTTTCGTGTTTGTTTTGGCCGCCTCGGAAAAAGTCAAAATTTTGACTGTCGAAAATAATGTCCCTAACCGTTGGAATTTTTGTGCTTATGTGCTTATGTGTTCATAAAATTTTCAAAAAAAAATTTCAAAAAAAAAAAAAAAGATTTTTCAAAAAGAAAATTTCCAAAAAAAAATCATGCATCATGCTTTTAAGACACATAAAAATCTCTATTTTACTCGTAAAAGAAGATAGATCATTGCACACTACGCGCACGTGGCCTTACACCGCACACTACGTCCCTAACCCGGAAATCCTTGTCGCGGTCCGTTTGGTCTTATTACGCCTCTCGGACGAGCACAGACTACCCAAACATCCCATGGAGCCTCGTGTCGACTACGCACTTGTCCGTGACACACTTTGTCCGAGACCCGGTTGGTTTTTAGTCCGGGTCCGTGTCATGCCCTGTCTGTGTATAGACCTTTCCTTTCAAGCCTTTGTCGGCATACCGACTCAATATCTTTCGGGTCCCTAATCGCCGAAGTTCTCGCCGGTTTTCCGCCGCAGACTTTGACCAAGATATTGACCGGCGCCTTGACTTCGGCTCGATCGGCACAAATTATACACCGACTCCCAAAGATGACACCGAGTCATCAAGGATTAATGATTATTCCATGCCTAATTACGGCCTGGTGACGACAAGTCAAGATCAATCGTGGACATTCATCGCTCCAAATCATGCCGACTTTGCGTCGAGCTCTCTGACATGATCTTGACTTTGACGTCGCCTTGTCCGTAATTTACATCGAATGCTCATTAAGACCGGATTACCCGCCGAACTTCTAGGATCGTTTTCTTTCGGTCGGTGGGACCCGCTTGCCCTATAGGACCCTCGCCCTGGCCGTCCACCCCGGGAGGTCGAAATACGAGGTGGAATACGAGGGGCTTATAGACGTAGTGACGGGGCCCACCGATCCAGAATCGAGTAGTTCGAAAAAAAAAGAAGAGCAATCTTTTCCAACCGATTAGGTTAATAAAACGTGTTTTAAGTAAACATGAACAAATAATCGCATGTTGCATGAGCCTAAGAGCCCAAACACCTACCCTCCTTCAATTCCCGCCATCCGAACCCTCGTGTCTTTCCCCGCAGCCTCCGCGTAAAGCTTGGTTTCTGCACCGGGTCACCGTTAATCGGTTGGGAAGAGTCAAGTGCCTCATCGGCTTCGCCGTTTGTTTCAACTTCGGGTTTTCGAATGTCTGCATCACCGGTAACGAGGGGGACAACGTCACTCCGCCTCCCGGACTCCTCGACGAACAAAGAATGGAATCGCTTAGCGCACGTATGAGAATGCGACAGAAGCACTGAATAGCCTTATCGAGGCTATTAAGAGCCATGGTTTGGCCGCCGCCTCAATCCCGATGGCACCTTCACTGTGGAAGAAGAGGATGACCCCAATCCCAATCTCGGCCGCCCGATTACTCCAGGATGCCACCACCAACCTCCTTCGGTGCTACCGTAACACATGTTCCTCGATCTCGGGTCGACCACCGGATCCGTGCGGCTGATGGGACGGAATCGGGTTCACGGCTCCTCGGTGGGGGCAAAGTCAGACGGAATGTCCTCTCACGGTTGGGGATACCTCGGAATGCCACACAGATTGGAATCCCACCTCGCTCGAACCGATCAATCCAGACCTTCACATCAATGTACCACAATTTGGAATGCCGCCACAACCCGGTTCGGGCCACGCCAGAGCCCTCCTCGTAATGGTACTGGTTCGGTTGCTCCTCACACGCCTTTCACAAATCCATTCACTCGTACTTCTATGGGTTATCAAGCCTTCATCCCGGTTTCATCCGAATCACCAGACACAAGATCCTCTCGGTTATGCATCCTCGCCACAACCACCATGCAATTCAACAACCAGGGACAAAGAACCCGCACTTAAGCCTACTTATGGGCCTCACTCCGAAAATCCAAGCCATATGGCTACCTCAGATCTGCCTCCATCTTCTCTGCCGATTGGAAATCAACAGCAAGCCGCAAGGTTCTACCCTTTTGCCCCAGCTCCTACTTACACTCCCTGCAGTAATTTGGGCCAAGGACAGTGTTTTCACCTATGCTCCGGATATGGTATTCCTTCCACCAATGCACCACCAACAGCCTAGTCCTCTTCCTAGCTCAAATATCAGCTCAGGAATTCCCGCTCCGCCTTTGGATCCCCAATTGGCTTGGTTTATGGAGCAACACAAGGAAATGAAAGCACGGATTGCCGAATTGACCGCCAAAAAGAACACCGCTCTTCGGCCTACGTATCCCGACTCGATTGTCCCCCCGCCTCACAAGTTTGTGATGCCCACTGGAATTGTTTGACGGGAGTGCATGCCCTAAAACTCACTTGGACACCTATACTTTGGCAATGAAGGCTAAGGGATGCACAAACCAAATAGCTGGCCGATTACTTTAGTCTCTCTTTTGGGAAGTCGGGGGCTTTGAAATGGTTTTTCCGATTGCAACTCAAGCTAGGTCTACTTGGGAACAAATTACCGACTTTCACGGATAAGTATAAAGCCAACTTGGAGTGGGAGACAAACAGTTGACTCGCAAACAACGATGCGGCGCCCTAATGAGAATATTGGGGATTTCTATAAGAGATGGAACTTAAAGCTCGGTGAAATGGCCATTCCTCCCTCCGATGAGGAGCAGCTTAGACATCTTTCGATCATGTTTGAAGCCGCATTTGAGAGCTTCCCTCACCACTTCCCCTACGCCGACTTGCGTGCAATGGTTAATTCCGGGGCTAAGTTTGAAAAGGCTTACAATCAGCAGCTCGACCGCCGCACTCCGCCACGGATATCGGGCTCCTCCCTCCAAAACTACTCTCACTTTCGCTAAAGGCAAAGAGGGCAATCGGCTACGCGGGACCATGTGGCCCCTTAACAATGCCACTTCCTTTGTTTCCAAGAAGCCTGATGCATCCAGGATCCCGGCTCCAAGACTTGAGAAACTTTGGGATGCCTTTGAGTGATATCTTCAGAGGTTTGGTGAGAGAAGGTTTGCTCCGGCCTTTGGAAAATTATCGCCTAGAAACCCCAACGCTCCTTTGGATACCTCCAAGCATTGTGCCTTTCATCGCACCATGGGCACCTGACGGATGATTGCGTCCCCGAAAAAGGCCATCCAAGGGTTGATTGAGCAAGGGAGGTTAGAGATGCCCGAAGGACCTAATACTATCAATAACCCGCTCCCTAACAACATGAGTGTCAACATGATCGAGTTTGGTGGTTCAAGCCTTGTGGGCACAATGGAGTTTGACTCGTCCCTTTGCAAGGTCAATGAACCGCTCATCGCAGTAATGAAGATGGTTGGATTGAGCAAAAAGTTGCCAAGGAAATCCTGATGGAAAGGTCCGCAATAGCTCCCGTCTCCAGCTGGTCGAAGAATAGATGCATGGTTCAACAAAGAAAGAGCGGCTAGACTGGGGGCTACCTATCTTTAAAATAGTCTTTTGAGTCAACCTTCGTAGGGTCTAGTACTTTTCTTTCACCTAAGTCCTTCCCGGACATTTGTCGTTGTAGTCCATTTTGGACATAGTGGTTAAATGCCTAACTTTTTAATATAAGTCTTTTTTCTTCTTGCTAGACTCGAGACATCACTTGCGCACCCACGTTACACTTAATTGAAATGGTTTTATCCAAAATGATCACTTGTGCCGCTCAACCACTAATTCTTTGAAATGATTAATATTTAAATTAATCGGAGTGAGAAAATCAATTGATATCCTTCCCAAATTGGGGCTTACCAACTCCCCGTCTTGCATCTCATATGCTCACATCCCTTTCATCATCATCCTCGTTGCTCGATGAATTTGCATGGATCTTTTCTCATTTAAAACTTAAGCAAGCAATGAAGACTTAATCTCGTTTAGGTCATCCGTAGGGATTGCGGTTGAAGCCTTTCACCCATAGGAAAGCCATTATCTCACCCTCACTAAACACTACCCTTTCATTTCGAGATCGGCATGATTTGAAACCCTGTTTAGCCATCACCTTTGATCCTTATTGAGAGAAGTCCAAGCAAGACCAAGAAGTTAGCTTCGAAAGTCGGCGATGCGCAAAATATCTCAAGCCATGAGGGAAGGACAAAGATAATCCTCAACTTCTCAGGAGGCCTTCCAAGTTATCAAAAGAAGGATTTTAAATCCTCACAATTCAGCAAGAATCCTCAACGTCTCAGGAGGCCTTAAAAAAAAAAGGAAAGAGAAAAGTTCAAGCAAAAAAAAAAGAGAAAGAAATAGAAAAGTTCAAAAAAAAAAAAGAGAAAAAAAACGAAAAGTTCAAGCAATAGCTTAAAAAACAATAAATACATAAAAAAAAAGAGAAGGGACTGTCGATCCTCACAATTCAACAAGAGTCCCTGACTTCTCAAGAAGCTCTCCAATGATCAAAAAGGAGCCCGAATTCTCGCAAGTTCGCAAAAGGTTCTCGATAGCTTGGACCTCCTCTCACCATTACCTTAAATCAATCCTAAGCCATCCTCTCGATTTTAGAGGATATTCCCATTACCATAAATCAATCCCAAGCCATCCTCTCTATTTTAGAGGATATTCCCATTTCCGCGACCAATCCCAAGCCATCCTCTCGCTTCTAGAGGATATTCCCATTACCATCGCCTTTGGCCAAAGTCAAAATTTGACCTCTCACTCTTAGAGGCAATCAATCTTCCCCGCCATAGATTTCCCAAACACATCCCTGCAAGCCAACCTCTCATCTTTAGAGGTTCAGTCAGCAAAAGGCCCAGCCGGTCTCTCACTTTAAGAGGTCATAACTTCCAAAATTACCCGATGGCCGATCGAAGCCCGGAAACCCAGCTGCAATTCCTATCGGATAGCAATTTCATCGTAAAATATAAATCAAATTAATGCTTCATTGCTTGCTTAAATTGGAGCCAAATCCATCTCGGCTCAAATGATCAAAGATTGTGCAAATTCAAGTCGATTCATTCGACATTTCATGTGAGCATATTTCATTTCTCCTCCACAAACACTTGCCGTGGATGTCCCACTGGGGCTTCGCATCCGTGTCTTTCATGAACACTCTAAGGGGATATGTTATTCGAATCTCCAATCCTCAAATTCCCAAAAGAACCTCAAAGTCTTTAATTTTCACACTCATTCTCTCTTCATTCGGGATAGGCCCGAACTACGGCGACCTGAGCTCTTCATAATGGAGGGAACGTAGGCAACCAGAAATGGTCCAGTCGAAATCACAAACAAATCTCAAAAAAAAAACAAGAAAAAAAAAATCCGGTCTCATCAGGGATCGTCCCTATACACTTTCCGAGCTTGATCCTCGATATCAGTTGGTTTTCTCCTTGTGATTAATCAAAATATTTGTTCATATCAGATTTAGGAGTTGAATAACCCGAACATTAACAAAGGGTTTTAAGCAGCCTTGTGATCATCATGAATAAGACAATTTTTCAAGTGTCTCGACAAGTCTTCTCTCTCTACATCATAGGAAAATAGAGCCAAACACTGTCTTTTACGTCGGCGGGGGCTTCCATACACTTTTCCACACCTTGTAACGCTTATACTCTCTCAAAAGAGTCAAACCTAAAGCGAGTGTGTATACATAAAATCGGGATTCATTCCCAATTTCGAAAGATGTGCCCCTGCACGTAAACATTCTTGAGTCTTGTCCATTGGATGGTTGACTAAGATCTGAAAAGATGGGTGCCTCCTTGGTCACATGATGACTGCATGCACCCAATAGGATCTGCCTCTGTGTTTCTTCACGGCCAGGGCTTGCTAAGCGGTCCTCCCAGGTTCTCCTGTATTAGCTCTTTAAGATGGGACTTCTATAGTCATCCTTGGGTCCACATTGCGTTCTTCACTACGAGATAGATTCGCCAAGTCACTTCTTCAAAATCCAGGCTTTGCCTACTCAGGATCCGGGGGCTTTGTCAAGACGGTCTTTTGGACCCGAATTTTATCAAGAAAGAATTTCAGCTTCAGAACTTGGTACACGGCAGCCTCCCGCAGCATCGGAATTCAAGATCAGGGTTTCTCCCGGCATTAGCAATTCCATCAAATCATTCTCCGGATAAGGTTTCGGCCGAGGTCACAGCTCACCCAAATGAAAGAAGCTTCACTCATATCAACGTGCCCTAGAGCACATCGGCATCGGCTTCAAATGACCAAGATTGAGAGAGAAAATTCCAATCAAGACCCGGGATCCGAATCCAATCTCATCAAAATTGAGGTCCATGTGATACTGCTGACAAAACCTCACCAACAACCGCTGTTTAAATCGCGATCAAGGATTCTCATCCCCCACATGCTCAAAATCTGTTCCAAACAGTCTCCAGACACATACATCCCAACGCATCCCCTTTCATCACCATGCATCCCCACAAAAAATCTCCCAAGGGCTCATGTAGCATGCACAAAACTTGAATCCTAAGTGAATTGAAGATCATAAATCATAATTTCCCTGTCAAAAGCTTAGGCTTGGTGCATCTTCGAAAGCAAGTAAATGCATCATCTCACAAACATATGCAGTGATACTCTCACAATCATTTTTGGCTCTATGCATGCATCTGTCATCATGAATGTCATATATGCATCTTCCTATTCACTAACGAATGCAGGAATTCAAACGTGAAATCAAATCCCCCTTTTCGGCAAGGATGATCTTCACCAAAGTCGACCTCCAATGTCCACAAACGGATGAAGACAGCCTCCAGCATCTACAGTTTGGCAAAGACAAGCTCCGGCGTCTGCAACTTGCTAAAGACGACCCCCAATGTCCACAAATGGATGAAAATAACCCCCAACGAAGACCACCTCCAAGTGTCCTAACAAATCGGTCGAGACGCCAAGTTCTCAAATACAAATCGGTCAGAGACGCCAAGTTCTCCAATACAAATCGGTCAGGGACGCCAAGTTCTCCAATACAAATCGGTCAAGGACGCCAAATTCTCAGAATGCAAATCAGTCAGGGACACCAAGTTCTCAAAAGCAAGAAGTCCCCAATGTGAAGACAAGTTCAACAACTTCTACAAGGTTAACAGCAAGATGCAGACTCAACCAAATTCCTCCTTCAGGTCAAAATGCCTCCAAACACAAAGAAATCGTCGCGTAAACCGTCCCACGAACGGTAACCCAACAACTCTTCATCAAAATCAGCCGTAGCCTCAGTCCTTTCGGCGGCCTACGAGGTAAGCACAGGCACGGAGTATGAAAGCATATCTTAGTCAACTACTTTTCTAAAAAGAACATTATCATCAAATCTTAGGGCGACTTCCCCAAAATAGTCAAACCTCAGGGTGACTTCCCAAAAACAGTCAGATTACAGGGCGACTTCCCAAAAATAGTCAAACCATAGGGCGACTTCCCCAAAATAGTCAAACCATAGGGCGACTTCCAAAAAATAGTCAGATCATAGGGCGACTTCCCAAAAATAGTCAGATCATAGGGCGACTTCCCAAAAATAGTCGGATCATAGGGTGACTTCCCAAAAATAGTCAAACCATAGGGCGACTTCCCAAAAATAGTCGATCATAGGGCGACTTCCCCAAAATAGTCAAACCGTAGGGCGACTTCCCAAAAATAGTCAGATCGTAGGGTGACTTCCCAAAAATAGTCAAACCGTAGGGCGACTTCCCAAAAATAGTCGGATCATAGGGTGACTTCCCAAAAATAGTCAGTCTTAGGGTGACTTCCCAAAATAGTCAAACCGTAGGGCGACTTCCCAAAAATAGTCAAACCGTAGGGCGACTTCCCAAAATAGTCGGATCATGGTGACTTCCCAAAAATAGTCGAGTCTTGGGCGACTTCCCAAAAAATAGTCCAATCTTAGGGTCGAGGCCCAACTACGGCAGCTTGATTCCTCTTAAGGATACGTAGGTAGCCTATCATTAGGTTCAGCCACTGCCCAAAATGGTCATTCCTATCCCAATAGCGGATATACAACCCTAGCCATCGGGCCAAGAGGGTCATTTTTATCCTCGAAGTTTCTTTTTCAAAGAATCGATCGTAGAACTCGCTCGCCAGTTGACATCCTAAACGGTCACTCCGAGGGTCGACTGACTAAAGATAGTCGAAAGACCCGAACTACGACCGGCTTGATTCCCATTCGGGATACGTAGGTAGCCTATTGATTAGGTTCAGCCACTCGATCACTTGATCGTCCTGTCAAATATGGAGCCTTACTCTTATCGACGACCCCGCTTCCTTCGAAAGCACCGTCGCCGAGGGCTCTTGTAAGTGCTCCAATTTGAGTTGGTAGCTTTTCGTTAGAAAATTAACGAAAGTTATAACATTTCTAACAATTCCTAACATTCCTAACATTTCTAACCAAGTAAGGGTAGATTAGGGATTGCCAAAAAAGATAAACCAAGAAAAGGAATCAAAAAAGCAAAAGAAATAAGAAAAACCCTAAATAGAAATGGCTGGAACAAAAAGCTGGTGATTAATTTGAATTTTGAAAAGATTATTCTTCTGTCCAAAGCCTGAAGCTGTAATTAATGAACAGTGCACGCGACCAACCTTGTCCGCGCGGATATGTTTGACTCTCACAGGGGGTTATAAATTGAACCCTCCTCTCTCAGTTTACACAAGACATTTTGATCACAGCAACGAAGTTCTGGCGAAATATAGAGAGAAAACAGTGGGAATCTCTAGATTGCCACTATTTTCTCTTGAATCTTTCCCAATCTCACTCCAAACACAAATACAAACACCAAACCTTGATACTCCTCAAGCCAAACACCAAATCTTGATACTCCTCAAGTCAAATTCCAAGCCTAGGAAGATAGGGTGTCACCATTGGTAAAGCCCTCCTTCTCAAAACCCTAAAATTCTCTTTTGATCTCTTGATCATCTTGTTCTTTTACTTTGACTTATTTTATGTCTAGTTTAACTTGAGTTTTGACCTAAGATGGTCATCTTGAAGTTCATCTTCATGAATGACCATCTCAAATGGTCCACATTTTAGATCTTTAGTCAATTCTTTCTCCTTGGTTTCATCTTTACAAAACCCCCTTTCCCTTTGCAAAGGACATGTTTCAACCCCATAAATTCCCCAAGGATGACTTGAATATGATAACCACTCAATAAAAAGTAGTGGTATCAAGTCTAGGGATGAAAATGGGGTGAACATAGATGCAAACCCCCCAAAAATCACATTTTCCCTCAAGAACATCTTGCTGTCCAGTAGCATTGTTCTGAGACCTCAGTCCATTTTCTTATTTTTTGGACCCAGTAAAACTTGGAATTGGGTGTTGACTACAAAACACTTTTTAGCCAACATCCAGATCTTTCCAGACATATTTTTATTTTATTTTTTGAGTAAGTAAAACTCCTTTTTTCAATTTTTCTTTTAGAGGCCAGTTCATCATCTTCTGGAAATCCAGATTTCACATCTGAGATTTCCAGAAGGTTTTGACCCCTCAAATTACTTCCAAAATGGAAAGTTTCTTTGCAGAAACCCTATTTAGGGTGTTTTAAGCAACTTTCATTCTCGGACTTTCCCCAGATTCTGAGGTTTTGAAGCCTTTAAGTCCATTTCAAAGTCAAGGGTCAACTGCCTTCTTTCATTCTGGCAGAATTGCTTTTCAAATCCAAAAATCTTTTGAGTGCCAAGACTCAACCCAAAAATTCTCCAAAAAATCATGGGATCAGTTTAAAGTCTTAAAAAGAGATCCCAATTTTCACTTTTCCCAGTTTCAAATTATTTTGGTCAAAACACACACACACACACACACACAACAAAGGATTTTGAATGTTTGGAAGACTCGTTTTTACGAGGCGTTCCGGGTGCACACTAACGTTCTTCCCGGCGCGTAACGTGACCTCCGAACCTAAATCTCTGATCTCGGGCGTTTTTCAAAGTTTTGGCCCTTAAAACAAAAATGGCGTGGCGACTCCGTTTGATTTTCAAAAAAAATCGGGTACATCACAGTCTCTTCTATTAAGCTTCTTCAGCAAGCTTGATTAACTAGCTAATTTGGGATAATGTCAGACCTACCACAGTGCCTTGTTACACGTGCAATCATGTAACCAGTAATAACTCCAAAAGGTATGCAGGTTGACTTTCCCTTATAAGGCAAGCTGCTTATCAATGTCAGATGCTGCAGTGTCCTTACATAGACAGACCAACCCCAGCGTGACACGTGTATGCCTAGGAGACGGAGCTGATCCAACGGTTGGTATCCATCCAATCCAACGACTCTGGTAAAAATCCTAATATCACTACTCCCACTATAAATAAGAGAATAGTATCATGGACAAAGGTAATGCTTTATTGCATATTCACGTACCCACACTCTCCATACCATTACCACCATATTTTCAGTTCATCATCTTACTCTCACGCCGGAGGGGCTTGCCGAAAGACCCCCGACGCAGTTTCACGGTTGTTTTGTGGTGTTGTGCAGATCACAAGGCTAGCTCAATCTTTGCTGGACACGATAACTGAGCCCAAGACACATTCCTGCGCGATCAAAATTAATTATGAAAAAAATGATAAAATAACTGCAGACCCTGATGATGAAATAGAAAAAGTACTGTTTTTTTTACTATAAGATGTAAAACATTTCTATAGCACTCATTCCTTAAATTTACATTATTACTATGTAAATATTTAACTATAAGATGTAAAAAATTTCTATGTATTTATAATGTAAAACATTTGTAGATGTTTGTAGAATTACATATTTTTTCTAACACGAAAAAATGTTTTATATTACAAATATATAGGAACGGTATAAACCGAGGTACGAACGTGGATTATAATCGGGCAAGACCCAATGGATTGGGCCCAAAATATAATCCATATAAGTATCAAATACGACATTTGGAGTGAGCCTTCCCTAGCTATGCTTGTCATGCCTACTCGTCATTTTTCACTATGTCGACCTATACATAGCGAACAATAACTAAGGCACATTCTTTTATGCCGAGCAAGGCATAAATCAAAGCCGATGAGGGTTTCATCAAAAGACGAGTAGACCTTCCTCGGTCACCATTCAGTACAAGGAAATGGGCTTCCCTATCCTTACTCCCCTCTTCCTAGGCTTTCATTCAGGCCGACCAAGTATCACAAGCCGATAAGCTTACCTTATAGGTGTATGGACAGAAGGCAATACTAATTCTACTCGAACAAGGATTGTGGGTAGTTATAATCCAACTATGATTATAACCTTCTCTCACACAACTTCCTATTCAAAGATGGACTTTACATCCTACACCTATAAATACAAGCCATAATTCACATTATTTTGGTAATGCATCTTTTGACTCTCAACTGTTGTCAATTGATTTGCTTTCTATATCATACAAAAATACTTACTCTCACGCTGGAGGGCATTCGCCGGTGAAGCCCCGACTTATTTTATGTGTTTGTTTTTCTTTTTCAGGCTATTCAAACATACAGGATACAACCTGCATCTGGATTTGGGCTGATCCAAACGTTTTTGGTATTATCAGTTTGGTTCCATTGCCGGGAAACGATTTGTATTATCCATTGAATAGCTTGAAAAATTCTGTTTCACTTTCCTAATCCTAATGGAAGACGGACATACCGCAAGTGTAACTCCTAATCCAGATAGTATTCTTGTGGAGGAGACTTATAGCAATACTAGGACTGCTTTTTCTCTTGCCAATGGGGAATTACCACCTCCTCCACCATTGATTGATGGGCTACCACCCCTAGGAATGAATATGCGTTCAAGGGGACAACCAAGAACAGTATTTCTTTGCCCAAACCCTACTCGTCATCGGCGCCGAGTAATGCCTGCTGGCAGCCAGACGGGGAGGAAAGGGGGCACTGGGGCTCCCCCCCAAGTTGATCGCAGAACTCTCTTGCATTAACAGATGGAAACTCTGTAATGCATTTATGAAACACAAAATGTCTTGCTACAATTGGATCCTGAGCACTCCCTGACTGAATTCATGAGGCCTACGAGGACTGAAAATTCCCTTGTAGGGGAAAGTCATGTTGACAGGTTTTGTAGTCGAGGGAATAGAGAAAATCTTCCTACTGGCGAAAATCCCCCTCATAATGACCCTGCTGGTAGACCCAGGCAGAAACCTCTCCAAGATGTCCCTACTCGTCATAAGGTTCCTGGACATGGAAATACGCAAAATAATGAGGATTTGAGAAATCATCTGAGCCATTAGAGGGACTATGAGGTTAATTCTACTGACTTGAGAGCAAGGCTTAGTCAGGCAAGGCAAAAAACCCCTCCTCGTCATACCTCCTCTCCTCGGCATAGGAACCCTCCTCGGCCTAGTAGCCCTCCTCGTCACAGGTCTCCTCCCCATCCAGAAATGGCACCTAGAAGGGATAGATCACCATCTGGTCATGGGGACAATCACTAGGAACATGAGGAACACAGTAGAGTGAATGGGCAAAGAAAGAAAGAAAGGACCCATCGTAGTTCTCATTTTAGCTCGGGAATCGATTCAAGAGATATTCTCCTATTGAAAAAGAGACTAGATGAAATAGAAATGGGGAGGAAGGAAGTGGATGATGATGATACCATACCAGTGCCACTCGTCCTTTCTCCCAATGGATTACCGATCTACCTCCCAATACTGCTCTCAAAATCCCAAATTTTGAAAAATATACGGGAACCACAGATGCACGGGACTATGTGCAAAGTTTTGAATCCACTATGACCCTCCTCACCAAGGCATATGATATTCTCTGCAAGGATTTTGCGAGTACCTTCTCCGAAACAGCTTTGTCTTGGTTCCGTGAGCAAAATAAGGGAAGCATCGATAGCTGGAAAGTCATGAAAAAGAGGTTCCTGGATCACTTTGCTACAACTGTAAAGAGAAATAAAAGACTGACAGACCTTGCAAACATCGAGCAAGGGAAAAATGAAACAACTATGAGTTATTAAAATCGATTCAGAGCCATGGCTGACCAGATAGAGGAAAGCCTAATTGACAGGGAGGTGATTGTTTGTTTTAACTCCGGACTGAGATCCAGACAATTGATGTATGAATTTCTACTAGAGAGCCTAAGTCAAAGTTTGATCTGTAAAATGTGGCTTACGCCATAGCTATGCCAGAAGAGAAAAGTAGAAAAGGTTTGAAAAACTAGAAAAAACGCAACTGGCACCAATCAGGCTTCAAATGGAATTAGATATAAGGGGAATAATAGAATTCGGGCTACTGAAAAAGCTGAGGTTTTTACCCCCTCACCAAACCTATAACGGAGATCATGTAGTTGGTGAATCTTCCGAGTCCCCGACCACTTGATGAAAAAACAAAGTGCACTCGTGATAGCTCAAAGTATTGTGCCTTCCATAAGGATCACAGACACGACGCGGAAAATTGAATCTCCCTCAAGAGAATGACACAGAGATGGGTAGACGATGGAAAACTTGATCGCTACGTCATAAGAAAGGATAACAAGCGAAAAAGAAAGGACGATGATGACGATGACAAAGATGATGAAAGGGAGGACACATCTCCTAGGGCTAAACACCATGTTATAAAGGAGGATATTGTCTCCAACAAGAAACTGAAAGACCAAATACACGACCTAAGTAAGAGCTACCACATCCCCGCCTGGATCCGTAAGGAAAAGGAAGTCATTAGCTTCTATCCTAATGAGCTGGCTGGAAGCCGCGCAGCTCGAGAGCAACCCCTAGTAATCAAAGGGAGGATTGATATCGTGAATCCGAAAGGCTCCTTATAGAATCAGGAGCCTCCAGGGACATTCTGTATTATTCCACTTTCCAGAAGATGAATCTGAAGGATAGCATGCTTGAGCCATACTCTGGAAGACTAGAAGGCTTCACCAACCACAAAGTCAGCGTTATGGGGGCAATTGACTTATTACTGGAAGTTGGGGAACATCCCTTCCGAGCCAAGGCCACAGTAACATTCATGCTCATGGACCTGACAAGTGACTACCATGCCATAATCGGCATTCCAAGTCAAGGCAAACTTGGGTTGGTCACCTCCCTTCCCCCACCAACGAGTTAAATTCCCTACTCGCGATGGAATCAGATGCATGAGAGCGACACCCAAGGACTTATTGGAACATGTGATGAGTAGCAGAAAAACATCCATAAAAGTGGAGGTGGACACACCAGAGGAAAATCTTAAAATCTCTAAGTCTATAAAGACTAGCAGCACCAGTTTTAGGCTTAAAATTGATTTGTGAAGCAGGGGACGAGGAATAATGATATTAGATATCCACAAAAATAATGACACAATTATGTCAGTCCCGGATATAGCCCCTCATCTCGTCAACGGCCAGAAGTTGGGGGGGCAACCCTGACATGAGACAAGGAGAGCCAGCGGATGTAGACGAACTAGTTGATATGGAATACCTAGACATAAATAATGAGGAAGGTAGAAGGCTTAGAGAGATAATCATTGAAACTTTGCAATTTCGAGACGGTCCAGAAATGGAGTCAGTAGATGAATTGGAGGAAATCATACTCAATCCCGACTATCCAGAGCAGAAAATAAAAATCGAGGGCCAGCTCTCCCAGGAAGAAAGGGAGGAAATCATCACCCTTTTGAAAAACAATCTTGATGTCTTTGCATGTAAGATTGAGGATATGAGAGGAATAAAATAAGAGGTAACTTTACTCAAATTGAAAGTTGACCCGTCTGCTAAACCTATCAAGCAGACACGGAGAATTTTTGCAAACGATAACGAAGATGCAATCAAGAAAAAAGTGCAGAAATTACTAAGTGTTGTAATCATCAGGGAAGAAATCTACCCTGTTTGGTTGACCAATGTTGTGATGGTCAAGAAACATAATGGAAAGTGGCGAATATGTGTAGACTTTACAGATCTCAACAAAGCCTGCCCAAAAGACAGTTACCCCCTCCCCAAAATTGACAAGCTAGTAGACTCTATTGCTGGACATAGAACTCTCACCTTCATAGATGCATACTCTGGTTATCACCAAATAAAAATTGCCTTCCAGGCAGTTGGAGGAATTTATTGTTACACTATGATTCCCTTCGGGCTTAAAATTGCGAGCGTAACCTACCAACGCATGATTAACAAAGTCTTTGGGGAGAAAATAGGCCGTAACATGGAATCCTACATAGATAACATGGTCATCAAGACTAGGAGTGGCAGTCACGCCCCAGATTTTAAAGAAACCTTTGACAACTTACGAGCTAACATCATGAAATCGAATCCTAGTAAATGTGTGTTCGGGGTGACAGCCGGAAAATTCCTAGACTTTATGGTATCACAAAGAGGAATCGAGGCAAATCCAGAGAAAATCAAAGCCTTGATTGAAATGAAAGAACCTACCAGCATCAAGGAGGTTCAAAGGCTGAACAGAAGAATAGCTGCCCTTGGGAGGTTTATTGCAAAATATGCGGAAAAATCACTGTCTTTCTTCAAAGTTTTGAAGGGAACCAATGTATTCTTCTGGACATCTGAATGCTCAGAGTCATTCAAACAGTTGAAGGAGTACTTGGGATCCCCTCCTTTGTTGAGCATCCCAGTTATTGGAGAGATATTGTATGTCTTCCTTTCAGCCACGGACCACACTATAGATGCGGTACTAGTCCGGAATGAAGGAACCACTCAAAAACCAATCTATTATGTCTCCAAGGCATTGTCAGATGGGGAGAGCAGATACTTTAACGCAGAGAAGATAGCCTATGCCTTATTTATAGCGGCAAGAAAGCTACGAGCATACTTTTCTGCACATCCCATAACTGTATATACCAATGCGCCCCTGAAAAAAATCTTGTATAAGTTGGATATCAGATACCAACCTAGGAAGACACTCCTAGAACAGTCTCTGTTTGTTTTCTTGGTTGAAACCACCTTCATAGGTGAGCACGACTCCACCTCCCGTAAGTGCAAAAAACCTGCGGGGGAAGAACCAACCATCGAGCACCCATCCAACTGATGGGTCATATACACCGATGGTTCATCCACTAAGGAAAGAAACAGAGCTGGAGTTGTACTATTAAGTCCAGATGGGTAGAACACCATCCAAGAAATAATAAGATTCAAGTTCCCTGCCTACAACAATCAAGTTGAGTACGAGGCCCTGATATTTGGCATAGAGTTGGCATCCTTCTATGGGGCAACCAAAATTGCCGCCGTCTGTGACTCCCAGCTCGTAGTCAAACAGATAAAGGGGGAGTATAACACTTTGCATCCTGTACTTGCAAAATATAAAGATGACTACATGGATTTCATTGAAAAGAACCAACTCTCAGAGGATGAAGCGCATGCTAGACTTATCAAGAAGAAGTTAGTACGATTCACAGTGTTGAACGAGATCTTGTACATATGATCATTTACAAAGCCCCTGCTAAGGTGCGTCTCTCCCAAGGAAACAGAAAATCTCTTGGCAGAAATCCACGAAGGCATTTGTGGTGGTCACCCGGGGGCCAGAACCTTAGCTGACAAAATCATCACGCTAGGTTTCTACTGGTCAAACCTGAGAGATGATGCGCAAACCTACGTAAGAAAGTGTGATAAGTGCTAGAGATACGCTGACATTCCTAGACTTCCAGCAGTGGAACATACAATCATAATTCCTACTTAGCCATTCGACATGTGGGGAATCGACATTGTCAGGCCCTTCCCCTCCACCCGAGGCAACTACAAGTATGTGATCATGGCAGTAGATTACTTCTCCAAATGGATTGAAGCAAAGGCCTTAGCCAAAATAAAAGAGGAGAACGCAATCAACTTCGTCCATGACTTCATCTGGTGTCGCTTCGGGGTGCCACACACTATCATCTCAGATTATGGTCTTCAGTTTTCCAAGGCATTTACAGCAGAACTAAACAGACTATAAGTCAGACAGATCAAGTCATTCGTGAGCAGACCTCAATGTAACGGACAAGCGAGCGGCAACAAGTTGGTGCTTACAGCCCTGACTAAGAACCTAGAGGGAAGTGATGGTAGATGGTTGGACGAACTTCCCTTAGCTTTGTGGGCAGTTCGCACAATCATTCGGGGGCCAACTGGAGAAACCCCATTCTCACTAACCTTCGGTCCTGAGGCCATGACACCAGCTGAGATGGCTATCCCTACGACAAGAAATTATAACTACGATGAACAAGTCAACAAGGTCAATAGGCTAATAGACCTAGACGTAGTATTTGAAAGAAAACTAGGTTTGCTTTCGAGATGAGGATGGTGAACTACAAGCAGAGTACCAAAGCCTACCATGACAAAAGGGTCAACAAAAGAGTATTCCAAGTTGGTGACTGGGTACTCAGAAAGATTGAAGCTACTGGCAGGAAGGCAGAACAAAACAAGCTCTCCCCAAACTGGAAAGGCCCTTACATCATCACTCAAATTATTATAGAAGAGACCTACATAATGAAGACTCCATATGAGCAAGAGCTTAAACATCCATGACATTCTGATCATCTACGAAATTATTATCACTAGTTTTTAATCTGTTTTTTGTGTAATAGATTAGTCGTTGTTAGTCTTTCCAGTTAATTTCAAGTAAAATAGGATTGCAGTTTGATGTAATCATTTTTAGTTAATAGAAATTCAGTTTTCATCAATGCAAATGACTAGCAAGGCAACTCTGAAAGATGAGGAGACCCATCATCGGCATCAAAGGGATAAAATCCCAAAATTTATCTAATACCTATGACCGAATGACCTTCCTCGGCATAGAGAGATAAATCTCAAAACTTATCTAAGACCTATAACGAATGACCTTCCTCGGGATAGGGAGATAAACCTCAAAAAATTGCCTAAAACCTATGTCGAACGACGTTCCTCAAAATAGAGAGGTAAAACATCAAAAACTTATCTAAGACTTATAACCGAATGACCCTACTCGGTATAAAGAGATAAACACTCAGAAATTTACCTAAGACTTATGCCGAACGACCATGCTCGACATAAATAGGTAAAATTCCCATAACAGAGGCCGAGTAACCTTAATCGGCTTAATTAATAAACTTGCAATTTATCTAAATTGGTTAGGCCGAACGAGCCTCCTCGGTTTAATAACTAATTCCAAATGACGAGTAGACCCTCCTCGGTTTCTCAAGAAGGTTTGGCACTTAGACAAAGCCAAGCATTCAACATACGTTCAAATAGTCAAACATTCAACAATCAGTAAAGGCAATTCAAATAAATGCAGTGAAATAAATACAAGACAAGTGATTGAAGTAATTCCATTATATTGATAAAAAAGTTGAATTACATGGATGCCCTATTACATTAACAGAATATTATAGCAAAATAAAGCAGAGAGGCCTTCAAGCTTGGTCATCACCCCTAAAAAGATCATCTTATTCAGCAGCAAGTTATGGGATGATGACTTGTTCAGTTTGAGCTTCCTCGGCTTGCTACTCCTCGACATCCTCCTCCTCTCCATCTGAAGCTTCTTCGTATTGAATCTTCTCGATTAAATCATTGTTGTTTTGAGAGTCGAAGGGGGTAGGAGTCCAAGCTGGGCGGCCTTCTCTAGAATCCAGTGCAACCATAACCTTCAAGGCATTCTCTGAATATGGCACTAAGGCATAGCCAGACCGAGTAAGGTCATCTTAAGCGTCTTGACAAACAAGACGAGCAAGTAGGCCCACGTCGGCATTTAGAGCTGGGTCCACCACGGCCCTTCTGGCTAAATGTAGATAGTCGTCAGAGTACATGGTGGTCATCTTGTCGGCCAGAGCTTGTTTAAAGGTCGAGCTGACCTTGAATTGGGAGATAGCCTCAGCAATTTGAAGGGGCAAGCTAGCCTCTAATTATTTATACCGAGCATCTGCTTCCTCGACGTTTCTCCCCAACTCGGCCTGTAGCCTCTCGATCTCTGCCTGCCCGGCCTTACTGGCTTCCTCGGCCTTGGCCTGAGCTTCTTTGGCCGCCTTCTCAGCCTTCTTTGCCTCCGCCTTGGCAGCTTTCTGCTCATTAACTTCTGCCCTCAACTACTTAAGGAGCTCCACGGCTTTGGCCAGATCGGCCTTGTTCTTCTCGATCTGACGATCAAGTTTCTGTTCAATCTCATCGGCCGCTTTGATCCTTATTGCCTCGTAGTCCGTCATCGTGGCAAGCTACAGTAAAGAAACAAAGTTTATTAGCAAAAAATCACAAGTATAAAAGACAACGAGATGGGAAAAAAGTAATGATGTGAAGGTTTACCTCACTGAGTATGAGGCCTTTCCTGTTGGCGGTAATCCTGCTCGGCTTTGTGTCGATGAAGTGGTCGAGAAGGTCCTCGTCCATTGCCCTATGAGACAACATGCCTACCTAGCTTGAGCTTGGGTCCCTTCCTATCTAGCACATCAAGCCCCTTGCCACGATGGATGGGTGAACCGCCCAACTCCTAGGCCGCCGCCTTGGCCTCGGCATAAGATTTTCACATGCGGGTAGTGACTTCCTCAGAGGATGATTCAACAATGACCCTTTTCGAGGAAGGCTCCTCGGGCGCATCTTTAGTCCTTGGCCTTTTTTGGCCAGGAGTCCCTTTGGCACCTCGCTCCTGCTGTCTAAGTCGAACCCGGCTTGCCTTAGGGCATACTTGGCCTCGGGGACTATGACACAGGAGCTATGACCCTCTTCAACATGGTCCTCTTGCCCATCATTTGCCTTCCTCGGTGGAGTAGCGGCACCCAGCACCGGCTTGAGGGCGAGTCCTAGCGTCCTTGGTGGACAAGACTGCTTGACGAGCTATGGCATCATCTCGTCTTTTGTTTTTAGCCGAGGACCGAGAGGCCCTTCTCTTCAACTTCATTAGAGATTGGGGATCAAGAATTTCTTTCTCCATTTTTTTGATTTGTTTCTCAGTTAAATCTGCAAAAGACGAGAAATGACAGTTAATAAAATAATGAGGAAGGATAAAATAGCAAAACAAAATTTTACAAGTATGGAGACGAGGAGAAAGGAAATTTACAGCCGACGACGCCATCCTCGGTGAGGCACTTATCATTGTGCAACTTGCAGACATCCCACTCATCGTGGAAAACCAGACCGGGGTGCACCCTCCAATCTGGAAATCTATTTCCCTTTACGACGGGGATGAGGGGAACCAAGCCGGCCAAGGGCACTGGCATGAAGTCGGCCTGAACGTAATACCTCTGGTCGGTCTCCAGACTTGACCAACACAGAGTTCCCACCTAGGTAAACTATCTCAACCTCTCTAGCCACTCCACTCCGGCCTCGACACACCTCTCGGACACGCACAGGTACTTCGAGGAGCATCAAACTCCCAGGGTTGTCGGCACTCCACCCTTATAACATGGTTGTTCCACCCAGAGACCTTGCTCGACATGGGATAGATCACTTTGGGCTTGTTAGGGCCACTCCGTATCACCAAGATCCTAGTATCCTCCTTGTAACTAACAGTGAAGAAGAAGTGATGGAAAGCAGATTGACAAGGTTCAAAACCTAGACTGCAACATAACACTATAAAGCCGGTGAATAAACTCACGACATTGGATCCTAGTATAGCCAGGACAACTTGCATGTACTCAATAAACTCACAGATGAATGGATCAAGGGGAAGGGGAATGCTGAGCTGGAACTGTTTAAAGAATTTATGGACATAATTCAAAGAGTACATGAAGTCCTCCATTGCCTTTTCATTTTTTACGGGGGCACCGGGAAGGTAGCTAAGTCGGTACTCATCCCTAGACACCCCGTACTTAGAGTGTAACTCCTCTATCATTGGTTCCCCGACTTTAATTGGTTTGGGTCTAGAGGTATAACTCCTACCTCGGTTGAACCTCCCTGGTCCTCTACCTCGGCCCCCAGTATGGGCTCCCTCGACAAAGGCGTCCACGATCATCCCAGAAGTTGAGGGACCAGTAGTACGAGCAATATTACTTCCTCTTCCCGTCATGGCTGCACAAACAAAAGAACAAGGGTCAAAATTTGGCCAAGGCAAATGAAAGGACGAGGAAGAGTATCCCTCCTCGTCCTATCAATTAAAACTGAGGAGGGATCTTTACCTAACAAAGGTCACTCCAAATGGTCAGACTTCAAGTAATATAAATTGATATGGTCCAGGATCTCAGTCCAACCGTGAAACAACACAACGTTTGGGGATTCAACGTCAAGTCGGCCAATCCAAACCGACTAGGATAACGCACGTTGATTCTGTGAGATTGGTACCTCGTCAGAATCTCTCCAATTTCACCCAAACTCAACATCATCCATGGAACATCAATCTGTTGGTAGATCCTAAGATTTAGGGTGTGGTAACAGTACAAAGCATTTAGGTTATTTCTCCATGTTCTTGTCATTTCTAAATACGAGGAAGGCACTAGAAATGTTCATGAACAAACATAACAATGGCGGTTCAAGAACATGCCAAGAACAAAAATCCAGAAATGTGCAGAAAAGAAGAAGAAAAGAGAGAAATTATTCATGAATCAAAGGTTGTTGAAGGAGATACGAATAATTTCAAGCACAAACACCGGGGATTGACTAGAAAATCAAGAACGAATTTGCATATTTCAAAGCTTATGAGTATCTCTCCAAGTTGAACAGTGATAAAAGAGCAAAAAGGAGAAGAGATTTTTCTTTTATACCCAGATCTGAAATGGGTACGGGTCAAAAAATGGGTTAAATGAGCCGTCTCTTCCTCACCATTAATGTTATGAATAGTTTCCAAGAGCAATGTCTCATCAACAATGGAGCGCATTCCCCAACGTGTAATAACCGGCGAATAAAATGATTACACCTCGTGATTTGTAAAAACCCATTCGTTTTCGTTTAACCCGAGGTAGAGTACCACTTCCTACTCGACATATCCGAGCTAGGAAGTCGGGGGTCAATAAACTGTATAAACCGAGGTACGAACGTGTATAATAGCCGGGCAAGACCCAATGAATTTGGCCCAAAATATAATATATATAAGTCTCAAATACGACATGGGGAGTGAGCCTTCCCTATCTATGCTCGTTATGCCTTCTCGTCATTTTCCACTATTTCGACCTAGATATAGAAGAGCGAAGAATGACTAAGGCACATTCTCTTATGTCGAGCAAGACATCCATCAAAGTCGACGAGGACTTCATTAAAAGACGAGGAGACCTTGCTCGGTCACCATCCAGGATAAGGAAATTGGCTTCCCTATACTTACTCCCCTTTTCCTCGGCTTTCATTCAGGCCGACCAAGCATCACATGCCGAGGAGCTTACCTCATATGCATACTGACAACAGAAGGCAATACTAATTATACTCAAATAAGGATTGTGGGTAGTTATAATCCAACTAGGATTATAACCTTCTCTCACACAACTTTCTATTTAAAGATGGACTCTACATCCTACACCTATAAATAAAAATCATAATTCACATTATTTTGATAACGTATCTTTTGCCTCTCAACTTTTGTCAATTGATTTGTTTTTTATATCACACAAATATTTACTCTCATGCCGGAGGGCGTTTGCCGTGAAGCCCCGACTTAATTTACGTGTTTGTTATTCTTTTCAGGCTATTTAAACATATAGTATACAAACTGACGCTTTATTTGGACTGATTCAAATATTTTTGGCATTATCAATTAAATATTTACATGTGATAACAAATTTCTTACAAAATAATAGTGAAATTTTATAGAAGGGAAGTGTGCTTTGCTTTGAGGGCTCAAGTTCGGTGCTTTTGACTTTAACTCAAATCGAGCAACTATTTTATGCTCGAGGTGATTGAGACCATAAACGAGGTCAGATTAATCTTGCACAAAGTTTCGGGAAAATCAATTTTACACTTGATTAATGTAAAATCTATTTTCAAAATTGGTGACGTCATTTTTGTAAATAAAAGGAATTTTATTTTAAACGCGCAATGACATTGTTGTAAATAATCAGGATTTATAAAAACTTACCGACACTTTTCGACACTATAAGTGACACTTTTTAATATTATAACTGATACTTTTTAACACTAGCACTGACACTATTTTCAACACTACCACCGACACTATTTAATCCTACAACTGACAATACTTAACACTGCAATCGGCACTATTTAACTATACAATTGACAATCCTTAATATTATTATCAACACTATTTAACACTATAACTGACAATTATTAACATTACCACTAGTAATATTTTAACAAATGTTAAAGTATCCCTTTAAATAGTTATAAGTGTCACTTTGAATGTTTATAAATACCAATTTAAATCTAACACTATATAATATTAGAATTGATAGTTATAAATAACACATTTTTTATCTTTTAGTATAAAACACGTTTTTCATAAGAGATCGACTCTTAATCTTGGCCCCTAGAAAAGGTGCAAACTAAAGGTTAATTATTATTTTTTTTTTGTGCGAGAGATGAAAAAGTGACTGAAAATTAAACTAGTGACTATTCTCTATAAATTATTTTAATAATTATGGATAGATACTAAGATTTTTTTTTTCTTATGGAGTTTGTCCACATATTCCCCTCCACCTTTCTCCTAATTCGAGGGATTTTTTTTTTTTTTTTTGTTAATTATGGAGGGGTTTCATTTCATTTTGTGAGTAAGATTTTATTTCCCTAGCATAGCATAGCATAGCATTGCTCTTCCTCTTATTTGCACACCTAAGAAATGGGCTATTATATTTCTTTCTTAACTATAAGTGAAAAGGTGGAAGAAGAATTAGTGATAAAAAGTCTTAAAGTACATTGAAAGGTACAATTTGGAAGACTAAGTGACAATCTAGAGACATGTAATATTTTCTTCGATGTATAAAGTTTAATCTAGAGGCTACAATTCCATAGGCTTTATGCTTGTTGTTTCGCACAAAATTTAAATGAAAGAGTCCAAGAAATAAAAAATAATCTGGTCAGCAATTCATTTCAAAAGTCGAACTGTTAGACCATGATTAATGGTGAACCAAAATTGGTTCATTATTTGTAATTTGATGAACCAATTTTGGTTCATGCAAATAGTGGTGGCTAAATATTCGTTTATGGCCATAAACGAAAATTTTCGTTCATTTCATGAACGAATTTGTGAACGAAAATTGGTCCGAGTTATATGTGTATTTTGTAATTTTGACATTTTTGAAATTATATTATTGAAATAAAAATATTAAAAATGTTTATAATTTCTTTTTCTCTATAAATATAGTCTAATTTTATAATATTTGACATAATTTATATATTTTAATATTAAAAAATGATTATAATATTTTATTATTGTATACTCCCTCCGTCCCAATAAAAGCTTCACTAATTACCCAAAAGGGCGTCTCGTTAGAAGCTTCACCTTTCCTTTTTTAGCAAAGAATCTTTACTATTTTCTCCACTCATTCTCTCTCCTACATTATTTTAATACTCACAACACCATTATAATTTACTATTCCCTCCACTAATTCTCTCTCCTATTTTCAAATTACACTCACAACATTTTTTTTCCCTCCCATTTCCATAATTTGCGTGCCCACCCAAAAGGGTGAAACACTTATTGGGACGGAGGGAGTATATTTGATAAAATTTCAATTTTTTATATATTTAAATTTTCTCTTGCGTCCAACGACGTCGTTTAGGTTAAAATTTAAAAAACGTTCATGTTTCCCCCTATAAATAAAGCTCAAGATTGCTAGATTATGTACATCTCTTCTTCCATACTTCCTTTCTCTGTAATTAGCAAAAAAATCAAGATTTTTTTTGATTATGAGTAATTACGGGAATAGTTCTCATAATTCCGAAACAAATCCTGATCATGCTTGGTTCGAGCAAATGCTGGCTAACGATCTCAATTTCGTACAAAATTATCAGCAACACAATTTTCAAAACTATCCCAACAACTCAAATTCTCTAAACTTCAACCAAAGCCCACCCCAAGATTTTAATTCTCCACTAAACACCCAGTCATCTTTCGGCTTTGCACCTAACTATCAAAATTTTACTCAAGAGTCATAGAACAACGAATTTGTTCCAGAGACGCAAGAAGGAGACGAGGATGATGAAGAAGAAGAGGCGGTATCCACAAGGCAGCAAGGAGGAGCAACAAAAAAGAAAAAAGGGGCCAACATTGCATGGAGATACAAAGAAGATGAAGCTCTCATCAGTGCCTACATGAATACAAGCACTGATGCAATAGTAGGCACTAACCAAAAGTATGAAAAGTTGTGGGCTACTGTCAAGGCTAAGTACGATGTACGACGCAACAACAAAGGCCATCAGATATTGGTAAACGAACTTTATCAATGCTTCGAGGTCGATGGAATAGGATGGCAAAATTGGTAAACCTGTTTGTGGCAATGTACGATGAAGCAACTAGACGAAAAGAAAGTGGGTACAATGAAGAAGACGTTCGTACTGAGGCTAAACAATTGTACGAGAATCAAGAAGGTAAACCTTTTAAAGATGAGCATGCATGGTTTATGTTGAAGAATCATCGCAAATGGGAGGATCGAATTAAGAATTACACCACGACCAGCAGAAAAAAGAAGGCTGAGACATCTCGTCCAGTTCTCTTGGACAGTGCTAACGAAAGTGGAGGCAGCGATAAGAGGTTCAAACTTGATGAACAGGGCGGTTATGCGACAACAGAAAATGATGATGCAGGCATGGTTCAACTACGAGAGAGACCACCGGGAAAAAGGGCAGCAAAAGCCGCCTTAACATCAAAAAAAGGGCATTCTAGCGGAGGGTCTTCAACAGCTGATGTAGTAGAGGGTTTTACTATTAGAATCCAACTGCTCAGTGACCAACACCTAGCAAATCTTGAACTAGAACGAGAGAAATTGGAGTTTCAGAAAAACAAATACTATATGAAGAAGATGTAATCCAAATCAAATTTGCTTGGAAAGCTTCTTGATAAGGCAGTACTGACCCCTGAAGAGGAAGAGATAAAAAGGAAGTTGATTGTTGAGTTGGAGGATTTTTAATTGATTTCAGTAATGTATGCTAAGTTTAAGTTTGCTTTGTTTAATTATTGTACTATTGTATTTGAAATTCAAAAAACTAAAAAATGTATGTCAGAAAATCAATAATATCTATCTTTTATCTTCTCTTTTGTTTTTTTCTTAGTGATGGTCATATCAAATATGACAATTTGGAACCAAACCATTAACTTTACGTAATGTGGCACTTCTCTTTTGTCAGGACAAAAATAAATGTGCATCAGTAAAATTGAATGATAACATCAAACTTTATATCACCGATGGAATTTACCCACAATATGGTGTGTCACCACAAGTTACCTTTCAAGTGAACAACAATCAATACGACATGGGATATTATCTCACCGATGGAATTTATCCACAATATGCGACATTCATCAATTCAATCCCCCAGCCTATAAAAGAAAAGGACAAATTTGCAAAAGCGCAGGAGGCATGCAGAAAAGACGTAGAGCGTGCTTCTGGGATACTTCAAACTCGCTTTGCAATACTCTGTAAACTGTCACTCGCTTGGAGCGAGGTGATTCTTGGTAAAATAATGACAATTTGTATCATATTGCATAATAAGATAGTTGAAGAATAACGTGATCGATATAGAAACTATGATGATGCGAGCGAATTTTGGGCCGACAAACAAAAAAAAAATTAAAAAAATAAGTCCACCTTATTGCGCAAGACGATACATTCACGTATACAAGAGAAAATTCACGCGTTGGAATAGCATCGAAGAACGCATGGCACACAAGCGAAAAGTTTAAAGCAAAGCTACACACTTGGCTCTCAAAGCAGACCTAATTGAGCATATATATGCAAAGAACAATCCTTGAGATCATATGCATCATTTTATTTATGAGCGCGCTACTTTCTGTTCGTTCGTTTGTGTGTTGTATTTTAATTTTTGATTTTCATGAGTGTAATTTTTTAAATTATAGTAATTTAACGTTTATTTATGAGTGTTTAATTTTTTAAAATCGTGCAATTAAGTAAAATAAAAAATATATATTTATTGTTAATGATGTTAATAAAAAATAATATTTATTAATGTATATTATAATATCAAATTTCTATTAAAAAATATATATGTGAACGAAAAATTCGTTCACCACTACAGAATGTAAGCTGGCGTGAGAAAAATTTCGTTCACAGGCCAGTTTCGTTCACGTGGTGAACAAATATTTCGTTCACTACTGTGGATGCTCTAAGAGCATACATACATAGTGATAGTGGTGAGTGGAATTTTCACTCGCCGGATAAGCGAATCTGGTGCATTAGCGAATTTTTGCTCACATAAACTAATATTCTGTAGTGGTGAGCTAAATTTTTCGCTCAAGAGATTTTTATAATTAATAAAAAAATTAAAATTAATTATTTTTATAAATTAATGATATAAATTAGTTTTTTTATTCACCCACGTTACAAAATAAATTTATTTTATTTTATTCAATTTATTATTTTTTATCGTAGTTGCATTTCTTTGTAAATAAAACACTTATAAATAAACATCAATTTGATATCTAAAATATTAAATTTATGAGAATAATAACTTAACATGAAACTTATACACGAAAACAAAGTATAGCATGACAATAGTAGATAAAATGCTACATATAATATTAAGAGTTGTTGATCGTATATATATATATATATATATATATATATATATGCTTAATCAAGTCTTATTTGAGAGTGTGAGGTTTTGTTTCTTCTACTCACGATAGAAGTCTAAATTCGCTGTTCTCATTTAGGATAGTTATTCAGCATAAATCATACATGCTCATCATTGAAAGGTTTGCCTTCATGATTTTCATACAATTGAAGTGTCATCGAGCCATAAGATATTTGGGTGCTTAGCGTAGAACTGAAATCATGGGAAAGATTTGAGCTTTGAGAGTAGTTTTGAAAGTTGTTTTGTGATAATTACTTACAAAATTTGGATCGTTAGCCAACATTTTCTCACGCAAAGCTTGATTAGAATCATACGAAATTGTTCCGTAACTATCTTTAATCAAAAACTCAAATAAATTTTTAACTTAAGCTCTCAGAGAGAGAGAGAGAGAGAGAGAGAGAGAGAGAGAGAGAGAGAGAGAGAGAGAGAGAGAGAGAGAGAGAGAGAGAGAGAGAGAGAGAGAGAGAGAGTAGAGAGAGAGAGAGAGAGAGAGAGAGGAGGTGTGAATAACATATACAAAATTGGGCTATATGTATAGGCAAAAAATAATTATGAACGATTTTTATATTTTGCATATACGACATTGTTTGTGGTATATCAAAATTAAGAAATAATCATTTAATTCGTTTTCGATTCAGTCACAGTTTTCGTCAAAATGTGAGCGAAACAGTTTCGATCGGAGGTTTGAGCGAAAATTCGCTTACCATTACAACAGTTAAACCAATTTTCGCTCACCATTACTTTTTTATTATGAGACAAATATAATAACATTTTTAGTTAGTCAGTAAGATGATGAAACAAGTCGATTTTGAAGGTGGGAAGAAATGTTTACTTCCCACTCAAACATCCAAAAGAAGTGAAAAGCCATTAACATAAATCTTTTGGAGAAAAGCAAGAAAAATAAAACGTGTTTTTGATTTTTGGAGGGAAGTTTTTATTCCCATCCAAAGATGGGTAAAAAAGTGTAATAGTGAGTAGTATATTTCTTTGGTGCCTTTGAGGAAGTTGTTTTCTTTTGAACAAAAAGCAATCAAGAAAAAGAGAGAGGGGGAGGTAAAAGTAGACCATGAAAGTGGAGGGGGTTAAATGGGTTTCTCCTTTTTCTAACCTTTCATTATCACACTCTCATATTATTATTGGACCCAATCCTTTCATTGCCTCATCACCTCCATATCCTCTTATTCATTTTTTCTCCCACCTTGTTTCTCCGATCGTTCCAATTTAAGAATTTTATTTTCTTTTATTCTATAAATAAATAATAAAATATAAATAGTATTTTGAATAATTTTGTCCTTGTAAAGTTTATAGAATTAAAAAAAAAAAAAAAAAAAAAACGTTACTTATTTAACATAGTTTGCATCTACTTGCTTTATGATAGTGATTTAGACAATTATATCTTCATCTCGCTACTATTAACCTATTTTACAGTGATTAGCTATTAAGCGTTCAAAATTAAATTAAAATCTTACACTTAAATAGAGGAAGTAATAATTATCATATATTTAACATTTAGTAACTTACTAAAATGAACATTCATTTTAACATTTTTTAATTGAACATTTATTTAGGGAGCGGAAAGTCTCATCTTAAAACCTAATGGACATCAACAAGAACCATCTATAGCCAAAATCACTAGCATTGCATCATAAAATTATATATACTCCCTCCGTCCCGAAACAATCTTCACACTTTTCCTTTTGGGCGTCCCAAAACTTACTTCACACATTTAAAACTTACCTAAAATGGAAAGGAATCTTTACTATTCCCTCCACTCATTCTCTCTCTTACATTATTTTAATACTCACAACACCATTATAATTTACTATTCTCTCCACTCATTCTCTCTCCTATTTTATTTTCACACTCACAACACTTTCAATATAATACTCCCTCCTTAAAACATGTGCAAACAGTGTATGTGAACATTGTTACAGGACGGAGGGAGTATATATATATATATATATATATATATATATATTAAGAGGATAAATAGTGATTTTTCACTTACCTCGTATTATTGCCGAATTCTTGTAAAAAATTAGTTTTTTCATAACATAAGAAAAAACTAGTTTTTAAACACTAAGCCTAACTAATAAGATGGATGGACAATGCTAAAAACTAGTTTTTTCATAACATTTTGAAAAAAATTAGTTTTTCACAAGACCTACTCCGTATTATAATATCATTAAAAAAAAAAAAAAAATCGTATCATAAACCTGGCAGATTGTGAAGCTTTGCTATTTTTACTTACCAACAAAAGAATCCTTATATCACCATCATGAAATATTTGCATCTCCAAATCTGATACCGACCATCTACTTAAGCTTTCTAGTTTTAGCAAGCTAAAATACCCTCAAGTAATCCAAGATCATCACCAAATGACCAAAATACCCCTAACAAAATGGACGTGAAACTGCCAAGGTTCTAAAAAGCGCTAGGCGGATGCTAGGCGGCGGAGCCGGGCCTAGCGCCTAGGCGGAAACTAATCGGGATTAGTCGGGACCTAGGCGGGACTTAGAACTAGGCGTTGGAGAGGGGCCTAGGCGCCCTTAGGCGGAGTCTTTTAGAACACTAAAAACTGCTACAACGCAGCCTTTGCACTAAAATGCATGTAAAATATTTAGTAGTACACGTAAAACTTATACTAACAATAACTATGTATTTTTAAAAAAATACTCCCTCCGTCCCATAGATTTATGGACTTTTGGGTTTTGCACGGAGATTAAGGAGGAAATATTATATTGAAAGTGTTGTGAGTGTGAAAATAAAATAGGAGAGAGAATGAGTGGAGAGAATAGTAAATTATAATGGTGATGTGAGTATTAAAATAATGTAGGAGAGAGAATAAGTGGAGGGAATAGTAAAGATTCCTTTCCATTTAGGGAAAGTTAGATATTATTGTGGGACACCCAAAATAAAAAGTTTACATATTATTGTGGGACGGAAGGAGTATTTCATTATCCTATTTTTATATTGTTTAATAGCCGTTTACATTTCATTGTGGAGTTTTTATAGTTGTAGCAGCAATGCAGCAAATTAAGTGTTGCAGTTTGAAATCCGGGTAAATGCCTTGAGAGAAGAACCCTGACTCACTGAGTACGGCTAAGTACAACTCCATTCTTACAACAAAATGACAAAACAAAATACAGTTTAATAACCAACCCAAAGCTCAAGTACAAAATGGTTTTTTTTTTTTTATTTTCCTTCTTTGATCCAATATTCAAATATAAGAGCCCCCAAAAAACTGTTAGGGTTGCAGAAGCTAGAACCCCTATGATTTTTTCACTCTATTCTAAAAGCTTTTAGCAAAGGTCACCAACTTAAAGCTGTCAAAATTTGTTCTATACCCCTAAATTTATGGTTTTTATATTTTAATGAGTTTTGTAGCATCCAAACAAGGCCTTGTGGTAAGGTGTAAGACAAAATAGAAATTGATTTGTTATATATATACTCCCTCCGTCTCAGCAGCCGAAGGTGCTCAATTTTTGACATTGCACGCAAATTAAGTAAATGGGTGGGAAGAAAAAATATTATGAGTGTAATTTAAAAATAGGAGAGAGAATGCGTGAAGGAAATAGTAAATTATATGGTGTTGTGAGTATTAAAATAATGTAGGAGAGAGAATGAGGGGAAGGAATAGTAAAGATTCTTTGTCAAAAACAGAAAGTGAAAGCTTTTAACGGGACACCCAAAATGGCAAAATGGGAAGCTTCTATTGGGACATAGATAAAGTGGAGTATGAAAAGTGAGGTAGAAGAGATAAAGTGGAATAGAAAATAATAATTGAATTGTTGTTGTGATTATGATATATGTGTCTTATTAATATAAAAGTAATAAAACAATGTATAGTTTATAAAGTTACACTAAATGAGAAAAGTGTGTAATTTATAGTGATGCGGAGGAAGTAGATTGCAATCTATAGAAGGCAATGGAAACAATATCCTCCTAAAAAGGTGAAAAGAATAGGAGAGGAGGTTTGTCCATGTTCTCTTCTCTCCTCTAGTGGAACTACTTTTGCTAGGGACCAATCTTTTTTTTTAAAAATCTTTTATATGAAATAAGTACCCTTGACCAAAGTCAAGATCACATTTAACAATGTAATGGGTAAATTTGTCATTTTTTAAACAATGGGTATTTAATGCAATGATCAGATACTAAAATTATGGGTATTGTGGCGTTCGGATACGATAGTGGCGGTTAAAATAAAATAAAAAACTACATTTCGAAAGAAAGTACTCTTTTTAGGGGGTTTTTGTTTTTTTTCTTAGGGGGGTTTTTGTTTTTTTTGAGGGAGATTTTTGAGGGAAAATCGTCTACGGTAGTTTGGACATGTGAGAAGGAGATTGAGTGATGCACCGGTTAGAAGGCCGGAACAGTGGAGAAATGATAAAATGACGAGGGGTAGGGGAAGACCCAAACAAACTTGGATTAGAGTAATTGAAAATGATATGAATTTAATTGAAGTGGATGAAAGTATGGTGTTGAAGAGGCCGGAGTGGAGGGCAAAAATCCATGTGGGGGATTGATTTTTTATTTTTATTTATTTTTTTTCACGATAACATATGAGGATTCATATTAGCCGACCCCAAATTATTTTGGGACTAAGGCTTTGTTGTTGTTGTTGTTGTTGGGGTTTTTGTTTTTTTAAGTGATAAGAACTGAAATCTGATTTCAGTTTTGAAAATGACTGAATTTTTAAAAGGCAGCAACTGAAAACTGAATTCTGAATTGGATAAGTTGTTTGATTTTCTATCTGAATTCATTTTCTGAAACAGTTAAAAAAAAAAAAAAAAAAAAAAAAAAAAAAACAAACAACACAAAACGTAAATGCAATATGCCATGTAAATGGTTTAAAAAAAAACAATCCAAACCAAGTTCTCAAAGTTGCTTTTAAGAGGGATTTAGCATTAATTTCTCCACTTAAATCAGAGGCTTTTAAGAGCCTAACAAGTCTTATTTAAAAAAAAAAAACACACTTATTTCTCTAATCCTCTAAATGGATAAGTGTTAAGAGGCAATTAAGGCTGAAAATCAAAAAACAAACGCACCCTTAATGAAAGTGCCCATTTTTTTTTTAATTTCAGTCCCGTTTTGATAGTGCAAATCAAACCAACCATGTAAAGTCTCTAGGCCCACACAAACAAGGACAGCACAAGCTAAGGGGGTGAGACACTTTGGTGCTGTAAGGGACCCACCACGTTTACATTTTGACAAACAGCTAGCAAAATAAAAGATCTTGTCCATTTAAGAGTCAAAAAACAAACAATACACACAAAATCATCATCCCTTGGGACAAAATACACAAATAAGGTCTTAAACTACCAGTATATTTGAGATCTCCCCTACAGCTGACACCATGTGGGGTAAGGAGGAGCCATGTGCCAGTCACGTGCTTCATAGAATGTTATCAAAACTAGTAAATCAACCAAGATTTTTGAGAAGAATTACAGTTTTGACACTGAGCTGAGATTCCCTGGTTTCATGGGGTTGCTGCTGTCATTGTGGAGGTACCAATCAAAGACTGGTCTTTAGGGAAACCAATATCATCAAACAGACCCTGAAATCATATAATTCAAATTCAAAGTTAACAATTTTCATTGATATGTGGTAAGCAAGAATGGGTCGCTTTGAATTTGGTGAACAAATATATACAAATCCTCTCTCTCTCTCTCTATATATATGTGTGTGTGTGTGTGTACACGGTGAAGAGACATGAATTTTGTAGAAGGGGGTCAGAATTAAGATATAATGGTATTTTTTCCTAAACCAGAGGTCAAAAATGATAAAACTACTATTTTTAGTGGTAAAAAATGGTACTCCCTCAGTCCCTGATTGAATATTCAAAATTCATTTTAAGGAACGCTCTGAAAATATGTATTTTTATACATTTAATGGCGAAGATTCATAAATATTCTTGTTATCCACTTTCTAAACATTTAGTTTTATGATAAAAAAATGAGTAGTGAAAACATTTTGGTGACATTCATTTTGGGACAAAAATTTCTTGAATTTGATAGATAGAGGGAGTAGTATTTTCTCAAACTTGTAAGGGGTGAAAATGATAAAGTGCCAAAATCAAGGGGGCGAATGACCACCATGGCCAAAGCGTGGCTTTGCCACTGTGTGTGTGTATGTTTATGTGTAAGCAAATCTGGGAACATACCAATGCATCGTTGATTGCATAAGCCACACAGTAGTGCTCCTGAAAATCAGTATGTTAGTTGGAAATCAACCCCGCAAAGAAATAAAAACAATAATTAAAAAAAATGAAAAGGTACCCTCTCGAAAGCGAGACATGAGGCACCATTAAAGTGTCTTTACTCTTTCTATTAATTTTACACACGGAAATATTACTTGCCTGCATCATATGCCACTCCTCAAACTCATCGAACAATTCCAACCGTTCAATCCTAATCAACAGAGGAGAGAGAATTAAGGACCATATGCAGGAATCACCGGAAGAAGCAGTAGATAGAAAGAGCAAAAATGGAGCATGGCAAAGTCAGGATATGTAGTAACCTTTATTCTTGTAGAATAGACACTTTGGAATCTAATAAAGGTATACTTTCAATTATTACAAAATCATGGAATTTTTAGAAGTGTTACAAAGAAAAGGATTAAGGAATTCTTCTCTTTTAGAAAGACACACCAGCATTATTTATTGATGCTGATTCTTGAATGAAATGTACAAAAAGAAACTCACTATTCTATAAGAAATACTTTCTGAACAAGAACCTTCAATCTCCTACTTGTGTCAAATATAGAAACAGTCCTTCCATCCATTTCGGCTAAAAACGAGCATGTGAAGTAACCTTCATGTAATATGACTGTTTTTCATAGGCATATTTGTTAAATGACAGAGCTCCTTGAGGCTGTTCGCGTTTTTATATACTATAACAAAAAATAAGCATAGATTTCTCACAATCACAAGATAACAAAAAGAAATTACCTTCTTCTTTCTTGTGATTCAATAAAAGTGCTATAGACTTTCTGCATGTCCCAGGCAATAGCTCTCTGAAAAGTCAGCAGGGATTCAAAACTAGTTAGATATGCAAGAACAATAAAGTACGAAAACAAAATACTGAAATATAATGTATTTCAAAAAATGACAGATATTCATTTAGAAATAGGACCTGCCACCCTTGATCAAGAAAAAGTTTCTCCTTTGCTAGTAAAGTTGGTGTTGCGTATATGCCCAGTAAACCGCAGCCTCGACTCTGGAACAATATAATAATGTCAAACTCCAATTCATGAGTTCATATGCTTCTTATCAGGTTATTGCAAATAAGACGCAAATCACCCTTGAAAGATTACTTAAGGAGTAACACAAGTGCATTGAGAAACTCCTCAAGCTCTAAATAGGGAACTGGCCTTTGGCAGTAACTTAATGGATTCCTGACAGAATATCATCACCTTTTAGAGGTAAAGTGATAAGGGAGATCTAGGTGCGGTTTGTATGGGTGGTATCGAAGAGAACAGAGATTCAAAACCAGATTCCTTTGCATAGGCTATGTCCAGCGTTAGAGTATACTCCCTCCGTCTCATTTGAAGCTTCACCATTTGTTGTAGGCACAAAAATTAAGAAACATTATTTACACTTAAAAAATATTGTGAGTGGGAAAGGGATTGTGAGTGGAATAAGTGAGAGGGATTTACAAGCGAGACTCACAATAAACAAAAGAGTAACTTTTAGGGGGACGGAAGGAGTATTCAAAAGTATTGTGAGCGGGAAAGGGGTTGCGAGTAAAATAAGTGACTGAGATTTGCAAGTGGGAACCATAATTTAAGTGTGCGAGTATGACAAGTAAGATATGTATAATATAATAATACGGAGTAATAACCTTTTGCCATTTTAGGAACGGTGAATTTTTAAATGAGACACCCATTTGGGTAAACAGTGAGTCTTCAAATGTGACGGAGAGGGTATATGCAATAGTCAATCTTTTGAGGTCTCTCTCTCTCTCTCTCTCTCTCTATATATATATATATATATATATATACATATATATATATATATATATATGTATACATGTATATATATATATATATATATACATATATATATACATATATATATCTATATACATATATATATACATATATAAATATATATATATATCTATATATATATATATACATATATATATATATATATATATATGTATATATATAAATATATATATATATATATATATATTTATATATGTATATATATACTCCCTCCGTCCCTGTAATTAGTTCACCCTTTTTGGCTCGACACGTAAATTAAGAGTGGAGAAAATGTTGTGAGTGTAATAGTAAAATAGGAAAGAGAATGAGTGGAGGAAATAGTAAATTTGAAAAATGTTGTGAGTGTAATAGTAAAATAGAAGAGAGAATGAGTGGGTGAAATAGTAAAGATTCTTTGGCAAAAAAGGAAAGGTAAAGCTTTAAATAAAACACTCAAAATGACAAAAGGTAAAGTTATTAATGGAACGGACAGAGGGAGTATATATATATATATATATATATATATATATATATATATATATATATGTATATATATATATATATATATATTTATATATGTATATATATATATATATATATATATATATATATTTATCTATGTATATATATATATATATATATATATATATGTATATATATATATATATATATATATATATATATGTATATATATATGTATATATATATATATATATATATATATGTATATATATATATGTATGCCGAGAAGAGATAGTCCCACCTTCCTTTTTGGTTTGTCCCCAAAAAATGGTCTCATTTTTAGAAGGAAATAATTGTGGTGCAATTTCAAGAAGGCGCAAGCAAATAAACATAATTAAAAAAAAAAAAAAAAAAACCCGACCAGTCTAATGAGTATTATATTGGGACAGAGATCAGTATTTACTGGATAGAAATGTGGGTCAGTGATATATTCTCTGTCTTTTAAGTCTTCTCTCTACTCCCCTCCCCCCATATAATTTTTTTTCCTAAATTCAATGTGCAATTCTGAGTTGCAAAACTCGTTTTTAACATCCTAGACCCAATTAGGGGCTATGATGCTCGGACTCTTTGGTTTACCACGTCGGACCCTTGTCAACAAGACTAAAATGGAGTGCCAGACACGGGTATGGCGGGGTAAACCAAAGAGTCCGAGCATCAGATATTAGGGGTTCTATGCCATTACCTGATTAAGAGAGAAGAAGAGAAAACCATATAAGAAATGAAGCCAACGCATTCGGGAATATATATTTTTCGTTGTTTCCACACAATTTACATGAAACAAACAGGAGCAAGTATGGAACAATAAAGTATTAAGCATTTATTTAAGCCTACAGAAAAGAAGAAAAAAGAAATGGGGACTGAGAAAGTGAAGCAAAGAACTGATATTACCTCCAAATTTCTTATCATTTGCTGCCCAAAAGCATCATAAGGAAGGATCTGTTGAAGAAGCAACTCAAAAATTAACAAAAGATTGATAGAGAAGACTATTTCTAGTAGTCTTGGGGAAAATAGAGTACTCCCTCCTTCCCAAAATGAATGTCCAAAAACTTTTGAAATTTGCTATTGATCAAGAGCAAATTTGAATTTTTATTGGACATTCATTTTGGGACATAGGGAGTACTAAATAATACTCCCTTCGTACTAAATAATACTCCCTTCGTCCCAAAATAAATGTCACATTTTCCTTTCTGGCATGTCCCAAAATGAATGTCAACTTTTCCTTTTTGTTATGTCCCAAAATAAATGTCGCATTTCTAACTTCGGAAATAGTCTTAGTACAATTTAACCATTGTGCATGAAATGTACAAACAAGTAAAGCACATTCCCTAAGAACGTTGACAAGCCAAATGTGACATTTATTATGGGACAGAGGGAGTAAAAGAAGATGAAAATTTACTGCAAATTACAAGCTCAAAGCAGTACTACCTGCTCATATAAGAAAAATACAGATGTCGAGAATGCTTTTGAAGCCCAGTCGACAATTGCACGGCTTGAATCTGGATCCAAGTATATTAATACACATTCTGCAATGATAAACGTCGGCAAGCTGATAACAACATCGGAATGAGATAGCTTAAGTGTGCCCACAACAATATGAAAATATGTGAAACCACTACTTTATTATTCAACTGAAGTATGATTATTGAGAACAATATAAATGCAAAACTTGTTGACTCAAGAACCAACTGGACACACATAATTGACAAGTGCAAATATTGAGAAGGGTATGGAGAACATATTACTCCCTCCGTCCCTAAATGAATGTCGATTTTCTTTTTCAAATTTGCTCTTGATCAAGAGAAAATTTGATTTTATTTTCGACATTCATTTAGGGACAAAGGGAGTAGTAATTAATCCGAATTAGAAACTGAATAAGTTTAAGAAAGAATAACCAATCATTCAAATCTTCAAAATGTACCAAAAAAGAAAAAGAAATCTTCAAGAAGGTTATTATCACTATATAATCTGATGGAGAACTAAGGGAAAAGAAACTGAGATGTACCTGGGATCCATATTAGCCAATATGAGGTCATTCAGTTTCGGTATATCTCGCAAGTCAATGGGAAGTAATTTGTAATGATCACTGAGTACTTCTCCTATCTCTGCACCGTTGAAGGTCCAAATTTAATCAGTTTGAATGTTTTAGCATGATTAGAACAAATGGAATAGTCTGCGTGAAATATCAAATTCATAGATCATGGCAATTTGAAGTTTGATTGGTTGACCCAAACTTTTGATAATTAGCGACACCTAACCTTTCATATTGATAGACCTAAAAATTTCAAACAAGCAGGCTTTAAAATCATTTCTTTTGTAAAGGGGACGAAGGCAATTTTATTAAAAATGTAAGAAACAATAATGGTCTCTAAATGAGTGGCAAATTTTTTACTTTTAAGGGAAACCTAAGAAAGTTAACTTTTACGCAATTTTTGTAGCAAATTTAAGTACCCTTATCATCCACCTTATAGACTTACAACACTGCAATTTATTAAAGGTGAAATTAGTAACTTCCTTAAAAGGGGACACTCAATTAGGGACAATTTTTCTTTAGATGATGGACAATCATTTAGGAACGGAGGGAGTAAAAAGAAACAACTAATCTATTTCATGTAAGTCTCGTTCCAGCTCCTTAGAGTTTGTGAGAGAAAAAAGCGATCAGAGGCAAAGCTAGATAGTGCTGGGGTCAAAAAGTTAGCATGCTCACTCGTTTTCAAGAATATCAAGCTGGAGATTAAACATTGCGCAAACAAAGTTAAACAACACACACATATTACATGAGAACTCCTTTATCTTCAATAAAAAAGAAAGTTGATATGAAAAGAAGATTAGGTTAAATCAGCAAAAAATATGAAAACACAGGCTAGATGTCCATCGAAGACAAAATAATAATAAAAAACAATAGCTAAATGCTAGAAAAAAAAAAAGAAAAGAAAAAAAAGAAAGGAAGAAATCAAGGACAACAATCCCATTGGGTACAGCTATGTAACCCTAGCTGAATCCCAGAAAGACGCGAGATGAACAACTCTATTCTAGAGAGGGTATACAGACAATGACTTAGTCATCTACACAACTACTACCTCCCTTAGCAAGCTAATCAGCAGCATGATTATAATCTCTGCCAACAAAGTAAATATTACATGCCAAAACATCTGAACTGCATCTGAAGAAAAGTAGACAGAACTGGGACTCAGCTTATTTTCCACCACCATTCAAATATGTACTAGGAGATGTATTCTCTAAAGCTAAAATGAGTTAATTTACCCCTTCTGCACCTTCACTAGTTAAGCAATAATAGTACTGATATAGCACATGTGCTGCAGTCTTCAAGTGACCCCTGACTAAGCATTTTGTGCCACACTTAGAGTCAATCAGTCAGGTGGTATATGAGCGACCCAATGCCAAAGATAATGCCATCAATTGCAGCCAAACAATGCTATTACACTATCCAAAACCATTTACTATGGAAAAGATCATTGAGAGCACAACAACAGTTTTTAGCATTCAGATTTCGGAATGTTACAACCAATAGTTGTAGTAGAGCTTCAATATTCAGCAAGCGTAACGCCAGCATGCAAAAGGCTATACTGAGTAAGCATGCTGCAAAGTGTTTATCTATCTAATCCTACCTCCGTCTAAAATTTCAAATTTGCCACTCACTTTGGGATGGAAGAAGTAGTAAATATATAGATTCCATGTGTGCATTACTATCAAAAAGATAAAGGAAAAGAGATAAAAAGCTACTAAAAAGAAAAGAGATAAAAAGCTACTAAAAAGGTTAACTCAATCTCTTTTTATCCTGGTCAAGCTGAAGAGGCCCATATAAATACTAATACAGCATTTTACAGCTTAGGATTTTAGTATCATGTTCTACCAACTCTTCATGAAATTTAACCCAGATTAGTTTTTGCTACATCTTCTCTTGAATCAACATATCGTTTTGTAAGGGTTTAATGCACACTTAAGATAGTAGCCTCAAAGCTCTGAAATATCTTTAGTGTCGTAGTTCTCATTACTGCACTCATATAGTTGTCTGAACCCTGAATATTGAGTTACGACACATCCATACAGATACGAGTAAGGTTAAATAACCTTGTCTTTAATTCACGAAGAAGAACCTAGAAGTTGCACCAAAAAAAAGAAGAACCTAGAAGGAGCTCAGAAACATTATAAATGAGCCTCACAGTGTGCAGTTTCTCAACTTTGGGAGACTTTAAAATGCTGGAAATGGCAGCTGACATTTAATACATGGAACCTCGTGCTGGCAAAAACATTGATGTCTCCTGGGGAGTAACTGTGACGATTTGAGTACATGTACAAGACAGTATGACTAGAGCACATTCTGTATTATTCATTTTTCCTTGCCTTGAACTGATGGATACGGATACTAATACTCCCTCCGTCCCGGGAAGATAGTCTCATTTTGTTTTTGGTGGTCAACTCAACTGAAGTTTGACCTATTTGTTTTATGAGAATTTGATTATCCTCATAAAATTCTAAAAAGTGTGATTGATGCACTACAAACATTAGTATCAATAACAATTTGTAGAATTTATGAGGATAATCAAATTTTTATAAAAAATTGGTCAAATTTCAATTGAGTTGACCACCAAAAAATGAGACTATCTTTCCAGGATGGAGGAGTATATTCTAGAGAGCAAAAGGTGAGTTTTTAAAACTGAGCTTGTATCCTTAAATGCACGGACAGATTACCTCGAGAGATAGAAGCTGAATCGCCAACTTTTTCCCTTAACTGAGGGCTCGTTTCAATGAGAGCTGCCTTTTTAGAGGTCACCTAAAATTAAGATACATGAATCAATTTATGGCAAGTTATGATAGAAAATCAAATAAAACGACATGTGTCTGATTACATGAGGCTAAGCTCTAGTGAGCTAAACACATGAAGTAGCCAAATGGTCTAGCGATTACAGCTAGTTAAAGTTTCATTGACATTAGATTGATCTCCACATGAACTGGATATGCATATGTATGCCACTTATAACCCGGTGAATTGCTGAAATCCCAGAATACAGACGTAAATATTTCAAACTTCACCTCCTTAAAGTCCAGTTCCACATACAAGTCAGGTGCCTTGCCTTCATCCTGTAAAAGATAAAACACATTAAAATTCTTTGCAAACCTAGGAGCCCATTAAAGTCACTGCATGGGAACTAGGGTTGTAAACGAATCAAATCTTTTTGATTCGATTCGGTATTCGAAATCGAATTCAAATTTTTATTTTGATTCGATAAGTATTAGAATTCGAATAATATCTCACGATATTCGATTCGAGTATTCGCGAATATTATTCGAATAATATATTAAATATATATATATATATATATATATATATATATATATATATATATATATATATATATATATATATATATATATATATATATATATATATATATATATATATCCCTCCGTCCCAATAAAAGCTTCACTAATTTCCTAAAAGGGCGGGACTATTACACTCACAACATTTTTCAAATTTACTATTTCCTCCACTCATTCTCTCTCCTATTTTACTATTACACTCACAACATTTTATTCACCCTTAATTTGCGTGCCTAGCCAAAATAATGAAGCATTTATCGGGACGGAGAGAGTATATATATATATATATATATATATATATATATATATATATATTAATACGAATCGAATACTCGAATCGAATACCGAACCGAATCGAATAATTCGAATATCAATTTCGAATCGAATACGAATCAATTTTTATATTCGAATACAAACGAATATGAATACGAATATTCAAATATTTTCACGAATACGAATCGAATACGATGATATTCGATTCGATTCGTTTACACCCCTAATGGGAACTACTCCATTTCAAATTAAGTGTCGTATTTGACCCGATGTAGAGATTAAGAAAAGTGGATTGGCTCCATAATTATATTTGTGTATTGAGTTTCCCAATGTCACACATGTGAGAGTCGGCCGATTCATTTAAGGAGAATTCAATTAAAAAATTAATGGTTAAAAAAGATTAGGCGTCCAAGAAAAAAAATCTTGAAGTGGACGCTTATTTCGGAACAACCCAAAAAAGAATAGGAGGGCAGGACACTTATTTTGTGAAATGGAGGGAGTATACCCAAAAGATTTGAAGTATGAATCATGCAAAAAAAAAAAAAAAAAAAAATGGTAAGGATGAATGATGCAAAAGTAGGCCTCATTTCTTTGCATTCTTAAAGATATATTGTGCATTCATTCTTAAAACTCCATTCTCTTAAGACCTTTGAAAATTGTTGCTGTTTATTGGTCAGCGGTTGATGATGTAGTTTTAGAAAATATTAGCGGCAACAAATAACTTGTCCCCAAAGAAGTATTTTCCATCTTAAAGAAGCCCATTGATTTGGTGATTTGGGAGTATAAACAAGTCCTAGGTTCCATTTGTATATTCATATTCATAAAGTATGATAAGCACTAAGAAAATTACAAATTCTGAGAGGTTTCTCAAATTTGATGCTCCAAACGTCTATCTTAGGGATTTTGTTAAATTTCTATAAATAGTTTTAATGAAAATTACCGCAATTTTTTTTTTTTTTTTGCGCTCTCAACGTTCACAAGAAAAATAGATGACAAAATATTGAAGGGTAAAATGAAGAGAAACCAATGAAGCATTATAATTCCAAACACAGTATCGGAAAAACCAATCAGAGCTAAAAATGAAATTTACTCGCCTGCAACTGAAAATATGTTGTATCAAAGCCAGCTCCTAATGACAAAATCTGCTTTCTAGTGTGACCTTGTTCATTCAACTTCATCTCACAGTTAAGAAACTGATAAAGTAGCTTTCGGAAAGCAGCCCAACGAGCGAAGTAGCCTTAAGATGTGAAGTAAATCAAAACCAACAAAATTAAATGAAGATTACAAAACCAACAACTCTTAGCAAGCCAATTCTTATTTTCAGTAGCAATAAAATCATACCACGGTTTATTATTGGAGATCTCCTCACAGGTCTTCTTACAAACAAATGGATGTACTCATCTTTCATATATCCCTTCTTGACACAAGACCTGCAGCATTGATAGAGTAATGAATTAACCTTATACTCCAGAATCCATACTGAAGATATATCATGTCACTGAAAATAGACACCGACTCCTGAACGTCAAAGGATAAAACTCCTAAATAAAGGGATGAAGGTGAATGAAATAAGTTTCTTACGATTCTTAAAAAGCATCAGCCTTAAGAAAGACAATTAAGTTGATTCAAACAGGCTATAAAGAGATTTTGCATGTTCAGTGTCCGTGTAACCAAACTTGGAGTATTGGCCACAAGGAAAATAATTCATCGCGTGTCAGATGAATAAACGGGCAAGCCACAAACTTTACATTTATTTACAGCCTATATCTGCTAACCTGCCTGAATGCACATATAGTGATAGCTCCAGGTAATTCTCTAGATGAAAGGCTTCTTGTTCATCTATCGGACATGAACAAGTATGATGTATGTGCAACTCAACAGCCATCATTCCTCTTTTAGCTTGAATGTTGAAGCCAAGGAGGATGCTACTACCTCCGTCCCGGAACAAATGTTGCATTTGACTTGTCAACGATTTTAAGGAATGTGCTTTACTTGATTATGCAATGCTTGTACAAATATAAAATTGCACTTAGACAATTTCCTTATTTAAAAATGCGACATTTATTTGGGATAGACTAAAAAGGAAAGTGCGACATTTATTATGGGACGGAGGGAGTATCACATATGCAAGAAGACTGATATTAAAATCAACTGAGATGGTCAACTGGAAGACAAAACAGTTTCATTTTTGAGAGAGATTACTTATGGGTCAATAAAGGATCTTTAGCTGCAGGAAAAGAAACAATTTACTCCCTCTATCCCTAAATGAGTTTCTACTTTCTAAGAAAAATTATCCCTAAATGAGTGTCAATTTCTAAGGAAGTCATTGAAAATTCACCTTTAGCAACTTCCATACAATGTGCACTTGCAATACTACTACAAGGTGGAAACTTTGGTACTCATGAACATGTGCTACTAAAAGTGCTTGAAAGTTACCTTCCTTTTCTAAAATAAAAATTAAAAATGTAGACCCATTTTAGATTGCGTACAAGTTTTTCGCAGTAATCTTCTAATATACTCCCTCCTTCACACCCAAAGGATCACAGTTCAACTTTTTTGGTAATTGCTGGAAACACTTGGGAGCGTGCACGCACACACACATGTGTTTAGAGAATAAAAACTACCCCAAGATTAAACTAAATATAAGGTTCACCCAATCACAAACTGTTGAAGCAGAACTTGCTTTAAGTAAAGTTAAGTTGAAGCAAACGAAGTCACAAACCAACTCGTACGCGTGGAACAGAGGAAGTAACTGAAATCCAAAGAATTTGAATAAAAGGCTTACTTACTGGGCGAGTTAGGATACTTAAACATGGAGGGATGTAAGTGAATTCTAAAGAATGTGACAAATTACCACAAAGTTCTTGGGGAATAAGTCTACTTCTAAGGCTCAGATTTTGCATGCTACATGTAGTTCGTCCAACGAGTCAATTAAACCATTGACATGTCCTTTAATAGTCTTTGCAGCAACTTAAGGTAGATGTCAGCCCTAGGACTAACAATTGAAGATATCAACAATGATGTGGGATGAGGACACTTATGGGTACAAAATAGTCTTTAACCATCAAAGTGGGCTGCACAAGGTTGGCTCAAAATCACCACACATTCTAGAAATAGTCCATGGCCTTTTCCTGTGTTTTTTCCTTCATAAAATAGTAGATTATAGTAATATATCAAAATTTCACAAAACCTATACAACACTAACAACAACAACAACAAAGCCTTAGTCCCAAAATGATTTGGGGTCGGCTAACATAAATCGTCATATATAATCGTAAAATAATAATAATAATAAAATATATATTTATTCCCTCCGTCCCACTAAATGCTACGCTCTTTTCCCCTTTGGGTGTCCCACTAAAAATTACACTTTCCTAAATGGAAAATTTTAATACTTCTTTATTAAGTGGGACCCACTTGCATACTCACAACAACTATCCACTAACTATTCTCTACCCCACTTTCTCACTCTTACTTCACTATTCGTACTCACACCACTTACACATTTTCTTAATTCCCGTGTACAAAACAAAAGTGTAACTTCTAGTGGGGTAGAGGGAGTATATATGAAAAATTGCGAAAGTTAAGAAAAGATTCAAAAGAAATAAGTGGGAATGAATTTTTGGGGGAAAAAAGAGAAAAATTAAACCCCATCATCCACATGAATCTTTGCCCTCCACTCCGCTCTCTTCAACGCCATATTTTAATCCAATCCGCTCTCTTAGGGCCCGCTCAACGGTGCATCACTTGGTCTCCGTTCACGGCCAAACCACCTTAGGCGATTTTCCCTCATTTTTACTTCAATGGGTGCAACTTCTACTTTCCCATGACCACTTCATTCCTCAATCGATTATTTTTTGTATGCCCACACATCCATCGTAGCATACACATCTCCGCCGCATTCTCCTTGCATGCCTAATTGTCGTATATTTTTCCGTTAATCTACAAGGTATGTTGGGATCACATAGACCTGTGGCACACAAAATCTAAAGTCTAAGAAATCTAAGTAGCTCAATTCCTGCAAATCTAGTAGATGTACCTCTCCAAAAGCTTCCCTAGCAGAAGACCAGATACATGCCTTATATTCCCTCCGTACCAAAATGATGTTCCCATTGACTATTCAAAGTTTTTAGTGATGTGTTTACTTTACTAAGATTACCCTTGATGAAAGTTATTTTGCACCCACAACTTTAGTAATTAAAGAGTACACATTTGTATCACACGGATAGTGTGGGAAGTTCAATGGTTTTAGTCATTAAATTATGAAAATGAGTACATCGTTTTGGGACAAACAAAAATGTCAAATAGGAACATCTTTATAGGACAGAGGGAGTATATGAATCTACCACACAGAAGGAAGCATAATATATTCTTGAATATTATGGATATCTTCTTGGTCGGCGCGCAGAACCGAGAGAACCTCAGAGCATTTCTTTCTCAACAAAAGCCTCTCAACTTTCATATAAAGTAGCTTTCATATAAACAAAGGCCCCAATGGCTATGGGGCATACCCAAGCTCCCACCAATACCCCAATAGGTTATTTCATAGGAACCAAACAACTTCACGATGAAGGAACAAGTGGTCATCAAATTCAAATGGACCTTCACATAACATCTTATTTGGAGAAGGTCCTCTCATAAGGTTTATGCACTTGCCAGACATTATATGTGACAACCTTACAAAGAATTAGGTCTAAGCAAAGGCTGTAACCATAAAAGACACTCCAGCGTTCCAATTTAATATGAAAGCAATAATGGAGTCAGGTTAGATGGAATTACGTGCGATACTAAAGAATTACAAGAAAGAGACACAGAACCCTCTAAGACATAGGATCATGAATCAGAAGCAATTAAAATATGCAAATTAGAATTTCGATCAAACAGATTCATAAACAAGAAACGGAAATTCTAGAATGGGGAGACAATACTCCCAAGAAAGGAAGGGGCAAGATAAGAGCCATACATAAAAAGGATGGACGAAAATGTCCAGACATAAAGGATCCCTTCCCCCAAATTTACTCCAAAAGAACAGTCCAGTAACACTACTCATCTTGACACAAGAAAGAAGATGGAAAAAAGTGCAACATTGGAGCATAAAATTCTAAGTAAGTCAATGGACCTCTTTGAATCATATTTGGCATTTTCATGTAGGAGTTATTCGCAGGAACCTTAACTAATATGCCAAAGCTTTACTAATGGCACATCAGATTCAGATGCAAAAGAGCAATCTTGAAAGGGATTCCCAGAACATCATCTAGATTTCATTACTCAAAAATGTGGACCTTTTCACTATGATTGCTCCTCTAAGTAGCTCTTCTAGGTGATCATGTCTAAATTAGCTAGCGTATGAGTTTCATAGAAGATGTCCATGAAATTTTCGACACAATTTTCATCCTGGGTCATACGGAAACAACCTCTCTGTGCTTTAATACAGGGACAAGACCGCATATATCCGCCCCCCCTTACCCCACCGTAGGTGAGAGCCTTTGCGGCACTGGGGTAATGTTGTTGTTGTATGAATCAAACACAATCCAAGCTCTCAAATTGGGATCCGAACATGGTGAGTGCTCCTCATTCGCACTCATCATGATTGTTCCTAAGCCTGGTATGTAGATATCTACGCCACACTTATACACATATGTCTTAGACTCTTAGTTATAATCATAATGTATAACCTTTGGGAAACCATTAGCATTTTTTTTTTTAATTTTTTAATTTTTTTTTGTGGTTTGGGCACTATGTACACCATTATTATAACCAAGACATATATGTTTACAATTGTGCCATATATATCAACATTTTAGGCATAGGCAAACTCATGGTGAGTGCTAATGAGGTGAACTAATCTAAAGTTGAATTCCTTGAGTTGTGCTTTCTTATACAGAATCTAGTTTCATTCTTTTTAACACCAACAAATTAACATAATTGTAATAAAATCAAATTACTGAGTTTTACCCAGCATAAAAGAAGATCAATCTTGAAACAATAACTTCGAATTAACGTGGTAATAATTCTTCACGAGGCATAAAAAATCATTTTCTTTAATGTTCACTGAACTGGGCAATTCAATTTCTTTAATCATCTACAAGTATCTTCATCCATAAAATTGATGAATATTTCTGGGAGATTTAATAAATGGGTATGCATGATTTATAACAGTAATGAAGCTGAATCTGAAGATTTAATGAATAACAATGGAGTTAGGTAAATGAGTGATATGAATTGAGGGGAATACATACAGTTTGCTAGCGGATGCATCGTCGTTGGTCGCTTGAACGGCGGCTCTGTTACTCCGGGAATCCGCCATTCGTTCCGATGTGTGTAAGAGAAATTTTGAAAAGAGGGATACGCTTTCAGCAGCGTCCCTATTAAAATGGCCAAAATGCTTACTCCCTCCGTCTCGCTTGGTCAGCAGTTAACTTTGACCCATACATTTAATACATTTAATGTAAATCTAATCATTATATTGAAATTTTAAAAATTGTTATTGATAAATCATTAAATAATTTATGAATAACAATTTTTAAAATTTTAATAAAATGACTAAATTTGCATTAATGTTTGAATTAAAATTAACTGCTTGATTAAAAGTGTCTTTTCGGACGGGACGGAGGGAGTATTACTTATCCCACAATTGAACTCTTGACCAAATTTTGTCCAAAACACCTACCCAATGTTTGAATTTGTCCATTTGCCACATATTGATCGTTAAATTTTTAGCGAATTTGTTAGAAATTTAACAAAAATTACCATGGGAGAGTTGGATGGGGAGATCGCCAACTTGAAACCGCCTCGATGGCGGAGTTGTTACTCTATGGGAGGAATCAATGAAATCGATCCCAACTTATAAAAAAAGGATTCAACATTGTTTATGATTTGATTTTGGTTGTAAATTTGTCTAGTGTGATTTATTGACTTGATTTTAATTATGAGAAATTGAACCCAATTGAACTTGACTAATATTTATTGGTTTGATTTTTTTTTATTTTTTAAAGAAATCCCTTAAAAATCTAAACATTGGTTCTGAATCTGGTTCTTCAATTAATTATTTTTTCTAGAATTGAATCGAACAAAATCATGAATACTATTGAACTAGTACAGACCCCCGTGCGGACCGCACGGGCCAGTACCCCTAATCTATCATTATTTTTTTTCTCATCACCTTCAACCTACTTTATTATTCACCATCGAATACCCGCCACCTTCTATGTAAAATCATCAAAACTAACCTGAAAACAAAGAGACAAATTATGTCGAAAAAGTGATTAAAAGAAAAGCGAAAACTGAGGATCTACCTATTTATAGCATTGAAAAGTTTTCAATGATATAGCTTCCTATTTATGGCATTGAAAAGTTTTCAATGATATAGCTTCAACATTTTATGATAGAAAACATTAAGTACATCATATGAAAAAAAAATATTAAAATATTATACAAATAAAGCATCTTCATTCTGTACTATCCATATCCACATTCACCCTCACCCCATCAATCGCCACCCCCACCACCACACACACACACACAAAGAAAGAGAAAAAGAAAAAGAAAAAGAAAAATGAGGCAAAAACAAATCTGAAACATTTGGAATATGGGTGATCGATAAAAAATAGAAAACTTTAAGCACTCTATATGAGTCACAATACATGAAGCATCTTCTACATAATAAAAATATATTATATGCACCCCTCACACCCCATTAACCCCCACCCACTCATCAGCTCTCTCTCTCTCTCTAACGGGCACATAAACACACACACACACACACACACACACACAAAATAAGTAAATCCATAGTCAAAATCCCCCCCCCACGCACACAATGTGCCTCCGACCAAGCTATTGCCAAAACGCTTTAGGAGAGTCCAAGAGAGAGTTGATTATGTGTCAAAATAGGAAGTTACTAAGTCGGGTCTTCCCCGAGCTTAGAACCATAATATTAGATCAGGCAAACACCCCATGCACATACGCTCTCAATATATATATATAATATATATATGTATATATATACATATATATATATATACATATATATATATATATATATATATATATATATATATATATATATATATATATATATATATATATATATATATATATATATATATATATATATATATACTCCCTCCGTCCCGGAACAATCTTCACACTTTTCCTTTTGGGCGTCCCAAAACTTACTTCACACATTTAAAACTTACCTAAAATGGAAAGGAATCTTTACTATTCCCTCCACTTATTCTCTCTCCTACATTATTTTAATACTCACAACACCATTATAATTTACTATTCTCTCCACTCATTCTCTCTCCTATTTTATTTTCACACTCACAACACTTTCAATATAATACTCTCTCTCATACTTTACTTTTATACTCACAACACTTTTCAAATTTACTATTCCCTCCACTCATTCTCTCTCATACTCCCTCCGTCCCACGTTAGTTGAGACTTCTTTCCCTTTTGGGCCGTCCCACGTTAGTTGAGACTGCCCAAAATGGCAAAAATTTTAATATTTTATATTCACCCTACCCTACCCCACCCACTCATTCTCTCTCTTCATTTTCCACCATACAATTTATTCAACCAATCTACTATTAACTCCACTCATTCTCTCTCTTCATTTTTTACCACACATTTTCATTATCTTATTCATTTTCCTTAATTGGTGTGCCCAAAAAGTTAGTCTCAACTAACGTGGGACGGAGGGAGTATTTTACTTTTATACTCACAACACTTTCTCCACTATCTTTTTTCCTTAATTTGCTTGCCAGTGAAGTTATCAATGGGACGGAAAAAGTATAATATATAAATATGTATAATATATATATAAATATATATATATATATATATATATATATATATATATATATACTCCCTCTCGTCGTAGATAGCTTCACTTTTTGCCAAAATGGGTGTCCCGTTAAAAGCTTCACTTTCCTCCCTCTATCCCAAAGATAGCTTCACTTTTTGTCAAAATGGGTGTCTCGTTAAAAGTTTCATCTTTCCTAAAATGGCAAAGAATATTTACTATTTCACCTACTAATTCTCTCTCCTACTTTACTTTTATACTCACAACACTTTTCAAATTTACTGTATAGAATACTCCCTCCGTCCCACTATACTTGACACTTCTTTCCATTTTGGGTCGTCCCACTATACTTGACACCTTCCAAAAATAACCAAGTTTTTATATTTTTATATTCACTCTACCCCACCACTCATTCTCTCTCTTCATTTTCTACCACACATTTATTCAACCAACACTACTATTTACTCCACTTATTCTCTCTCTTCATTTTCCACCACACATTTTTTTTATTTTATTCTTTTTCCTTGGTTTTTGAACCCACTCCTTGGGTGTCAAGTATAGTGGGACGGAGGGAGTATATATTATATACTCCCTCCGTCCCATATATTTATAGACTTTTGAGTTTTTCACGGAAATTAAGGAGGAATTATTATATTGAAAGTGTTGTGAGTGTGAAAATAAAATAGGAGAGAGAATGAGTGGAGAGAATAGTAAATTATAATGGTGATGTGAGTATTAAAATTATGTAGGAGAGAGAATGAGTGGAGGGAATAGTAAAGATTTCTTTCCATTTTAGGAAAGTTATATACTCTCTCAGTCCCACTCGAAGTGTCTTAACTTTCCTTTTTGGGCGTCCCATTTAAAGTGTCTCAATCCCAAAATGGAAAGTTTTTATTATTTTTATACTCTTCCTACCCCACTCATTCTCTCTCCTACTTTACTTTTACACTCACAACATTCTCTCTCCTAACTATTCCTCCCACTCATTCTCTCTCCTATTTAATTTTTCATACTCACAACATTTAACATTTTTCTCTATCTTACCTCACTTTCCTTAATTCCCGCGCCAAACTCATTTTGAGACACTTCAGGTGGGACGGAGGGAGTATTATTATGGGACGCCCAAAAAGAAAAGTTTATATATTATCATGGGACGGAGGGAGTATTATATATATAAATATATATAATATAATATATAATATATATATATATATATATATATATATATATATATATATATATATATATTATATTATATATATATATATATATTATATTATATATATATATATAAATATATATAATATAATATATATAATATATATAATATATATATTATATATTATATATATAATACTTTATAGTGAGTTAGGGGAAGAGAGGAGAGAGTTAATATCCGGTGCATCAAGTGGGAAGTTTTTTTTTTCCAAATTAAATCACAGCCGCTATTTGTCTTTTGAGAGATTGGATCCTGACCGCTCTTTGTGTGGCGGTTAGATCCCAATCCTATTGTAATATAGACTAGTATTACCCACCCGTGCGAATCGCACGGTGACAATACAAAAATGATTGTATAAAAATTAAAGAAAGGATGAATTGCCCCTCCCCCACACACAACCCCACACCACCCCCTAAAAGAACACATTCTACTCACTACCATCTTTCTACCTAGCTTAAGACTTTCATCTTAGCCTCTTAGTACAATAGTTGTATTGCCCCGATTCAAATATAGCCAAATAAATACTGAGATAATGAGGCATTTTCACAAACAGATTGTGAGTGAAAAAGGAAAAAATAAGAACAACAAAACTACCAACCACATACCATCATAACTGTACAAATGCCATATTCATATAAACATTTAACAATAGTTATTTAACAGCAAAAAGATATTATATTGAATACCAAGCCTGCTATTTCTCTCAAAGACTCCATGAGTAGCAAAAGTTCTACAAAAATATAAACCAAGTAAAATAGACATCATCAAGCAAGCAATAGCACAGTACAAAAAATATTTGTTAGTAAATTCACCATTCAGCTCAATACTTAAAATTAATACTCCCTCAGTCCCACTTCAATTGAGCCATGACATCTTTGCACGCTTTTTAAGATTTTTTTTTTAAATTAGTAAAGAATTGAAAGTGGGTAGAAGATTAGAGGAAAGGGAATGTAAAAGTTAAAAATATTTAATAGGAGAGAGAATGAGTGGGAGGTATAGTAAGTTAATGATTGATTTTTTTGTAAATATGTTAAAAGTGTAAGGGTATAATGAATGGTTTTTTTTTTTGTAAATATATAAACATTATGAGGGTATAAATGTCCGAAACACTGTTCACTTCTTTCCATTTATGGAATGACTCATTTGAAGTGGGACGTCCCAAAAAGTAAAGTGACTCAATTGAGAAGTGGGACGGAGGGAGTAATTATTTTTTAACTGTCAATATAGTAAAATTCAATTTTGTTAATTAAAATTATTAATTATTTATAGTATTAGTTAGTAACCGGTGTAGGAGAGTTTTTTTTTTTTTTTTCAACTTTAAATCTAGGCCGCTCTTTGTCTTTTGAGAGATTAAATCTGAGCCATTCTTTGTGTAGCGGTTAGAGAGGTAGTAACCGTTGTAGCAGAGTGGGAAGTTAAAAACAAATTTATTTTTCATATTCAATCCTAGCCACCAGTTATGTTTTCTCAAACTCAATCTTGGCCACCGATTGTGTGACGGTTAGATGTGAGCTCTATTGTATATTGTATAGTACTCTCTGACCTGACCCGTGCCAATGGCACGAGGATAGTATGCATGGGTGGTCAAGTGAAGAAAATTAAAAGATAAACACCATTATAAGTATCCAATGTCTCAAAATTCCTAATATCTCAAAATTCATGAAAATAGAATAGCAAACAATCACAAACTATAAATTGATATTGCCTAAGTTTATTCTTAACTCTTGCATCAACTTGAAAGTATATGCATTTTGGCTAACGGAAGTTAGTCATGAAACTAACTCCGGGTAATATGTCATATGAAATGATCAAATTGTCCCTTAAAAAAGATGTCCATGATATATGACTTGGAAATATAACATCATATTTTTTTTATTTGCAACATATTATAAAAATAAATACTCCCTCTGTCTCGAAAAATTTAGATCACTTTGACTTTAATAGTTAACTCAATCGAATTTTGACCGTAATTTTATGAAAATTTAAATATTTTTATGCAATTATAAAAATTGTTATTGTTTTACCATTAAAAATACTATCAACAACAATTTTTAGAATTTCATGGAAATATCTATATTTTTCTATAAAATTATTCATATATTTTTTATAAAAATATGTCAAAATTTGATTGAGTTGATTTTGCGAAATAAAGGGAGCGATCGGATCTACACACTTTTATTTTTAAAAAGTATATTACAAAAAGTAACTAAAATCCATGTCAGTTAAATTGTAAATTGAGAGAATGTCAGATAGTCGGTACACACAACCAGACCAATTGCTTGTTTTCTTTCCATTTACATTTGAATTAAAAATCTTGATATACGCCAATTTCCAAATAATAGTTATCTATACTATTACTACATTATTATACTCCCGTACCGTCTCATGTGAATGAAAAATTTTAGTCAAATTAATTTAACTTTGATCAATAATTTAAATAAAAAATAGTGATTCTAATAAAAAATTAATTTTTTTATTATAACACAATTAATAATATTTTATAATGAGTTTTAAATTAATAGTTAAAAAATTATTGCAATTTGACTAAAAGTCTCGTGATGGAGGGAGTATGTATTGAAATAGAAATCACCAATCTACAGCCGTATGATCAAACAAATTGAAATGAAAACCAAAGATTGAAAATAAAAAAAGTTAAAACTGATGTTGAAGATGAGAATCAATCATGACCACTCTTTATCTTTTTTGAAATTAAATCCTGGTCACTCTTTATGTGGTAGTTATTTTCCACCCCTATTGTAATATAGATATTTGAAAAATCTTGATATATAAAACGATTGACTTTATTTGTTCATGTAAAATGATGAAAATCAAAATGTTATGACAAGCACTAGTTTTTTATTAGTCAAAAAGAATAAAATGCAAATCAATATATTAAAGAAATACATAGAGTCTGTTTCATTCAAATATCTATAATACAATACAAAGAGGCTTTAACTGCCTCTTATGTAGGGTATAAGTGATGGCTAGGATTAAAAGGTAGAAATCTGATCCGACGGTCGATATTCATTTTCCCTCCCACGATCTCTTCTCTCCCTCCTCCGTCAACCACATTCTTCCACGCTGCCTCTTTTTCCCCTCTTCCTTATTCAGATCGTCATACACTTCATACAATTCATTTCCCCTTTCTCCAAATTCATAAAATTAACTCTTTCATACTTCAGATCCCCCGGCGAACTGATTCACACTTCAGATCCCACTCTCACCAACGTCGACTTCGCAGCGACCGATAGATCGCCGACGTCGTTGAACTGTGGCCGCTAATGATCTTTGGAAACTATCTTCGACAGGATTAATTCTCACCTCCCAGCAGTTGAGCGCAGCAAACCCCCGCTTTCAGATCGAGGGTTTCGCAAACAGAGTGAAACCATTGCTCCTCTTCACTGTCTGTGTCTCTCCGACCCTCAATCTCTCACCAAATTCTACTTCATTTTTTAAATAGAACACCATGGAAATCAATGTTTTCTTCGGTTACTCTCCTCGCCCAAGGTTAGTGATTCAATCCTCTCAATTTTCAAGCCCTAAATTTTGTTAACCAATCGAAATTATGTGTTGATTCTGTATTTTATGCAGTATATTATTTCTAATTTTGATTATTTGGTGACCCTTTTAACCAACCAAAATTATGTGTTGATTGTATATTTTCTGAAGCACAATTATGTGTTGATTGTATATTTTCTTGCATTATCATTAGCACTGGAACTCAACGGAGCAGACAAGAGACAACTGTGTGTGTGTTCTAATTCACTTTGTTTGATTCTCCATTCGTCTCTAAATTAGTGTCATTAGCACTGGAACTCAACGGAGCAGACAAGAGACAAGAGACAACTGTGTGTGTGTTCTAAATTAGTCTCTAAATCTAACAATTTTATGTTTGCAGCCTGATGATGATTACACAGCTTGCGCACCATGGTATGTTGTTTGTCCTGAACTGTTATACATTTGGAGGTGGAATGTTTGAGATGGAAGAAATTAGAGGTGGTACTCCCAGCAATTAAGGTAACCTCTCCTCTATACCAGAAACGCTTAACCGTTTACAGCATTGCCCTTTTGTTTATCTTCCAAAAGGATCTCTTTGAGAACCCATAATTATTTTGCTGAATTAGTTGGGTTGGTAAGTGATCTTAACTATTGATGTTTTCCAGGGTCAATATGTAATAATTATAAGGTTATGACGGAAAATCGATTTATAATGTGTAATATTTGAACAGGAGATTGCAGAGCATAAAATATTCACTAGGAAACTATCTAAGATGACATTGTAGATTACAGAGATACATCATGTTGGTTTGGTTTAGTGAGGACTGATGATATAGAGAGAAGATGGAGGGTTAGGGTTAATTAGGGTGGCCCTATTGGATTTAAATGGGTAAGTGATCTTAACTATTGATATTTTCCAGGGTCAATATGTAATAATTATAAGTTTATGACGGAAAATCGATTTATAATGTGTAATATTTGAACAGGAGATTGCAGAGCATAAAATATTCACTAGGAAACTATCTAAGATGACATTGTAGATTACAGAGATACATCATGTTGGTTTGGTTTAGTGAGGACTGATGATATAGAGAGAAGATGGAGGGTTAGGGTTAATTAGGGTGGCCCTATTGGATTTAAATGGGTATTAGCCACCTCAGACCTTCCATCCTTTCATAAGCCCAAAAATCTTTTTTTTTTTTGAGACGAAAAGAGTCTTTTATTTCAAAAAATGGAGAGATGGTGGAGCTTTGTATTAGAGGCATTTCATCGAACGTCTGTTGGGCCATTAAAAATTTCCATGATTAATTATCTATATATGATACTTACCCAATTTTTCGTTGTAAGAGAAAATTGTAGAGGTCATTCAATGCTATGAAAATGGAGGAGAATTGAAGAACTAAACTGAAGGCATAAACCCAATCAAGATTACAGTAGGATGCTAGGTTAATTAGCTTTAGTTTAGTGTGCATTCAGAATATCAGATAGGTATATAAAACATGTTTCTTATATTTATGTTATTTTAATAAATACTCTGTATGCTCTTTTGTCATCTGCTTATTTTAATTGATGATAAGTAATGTTCTTCATCCTATTTATATTCTGTTCTATAATGCTGCATATCACTTTGTTAGCTACGAGCATGTGGAAATATTATTTTGTTAATCAATGGTGTTATCTTGCATCTGCTTTTGGCCACTCAAGCCATCATCTTTGTCTCAAGATTTTTTCCTAATATAAAGTTCTGTTATCTTTTTGGTCTAAATAGTTCAATCTGGAATGTGCAGTCGCCACATCTGGTTTACTCTCTTTGACCACGAGCACATACCGTCATCTTGAACAACATGATTATCTCGATCAAGTTTGTAGAAGAGTACATGTTTTTTTTTTAGCAAAAAAAGGTCAGTTCATACTTCATAGTTCATATTCATTAGCTTGCTGATTGCTGGTTATCCTCCCTCTTTCAGTTTGCTGATTGCTGGTCATAGTAGTTCTTATTTGCTGTTGCAACAACATTATTAGAATTTAAGTCTTATTAGTTATTAGTTATTACATTGTTTTAATTTTCTGATCATTGACTAATGCTGGTCAATGTCATACTTCTTATTTGCTGATTGCTGGTTATACTTCTGTGTTCTGAATCTGATTTATGAAATATGAATCTGTCTGTCTTGCACATTGGCAGCAAAATGGGTACTTCAGTTCTGATTGCTGGTTAATGGGTTATTGCTGATTGCTGGTTATACTTTTGATTTATGGTTTTAAACTTTTAATTGTATTTGCAGGACACTTCAAACTTCAAAGTGAATTGCTGATTTTGGTTTGCTGATTGCTGGTTATTTGGTTTCAACTTTCAATGGGGTTTGCTGATTGCTGGTTCCACTAATGGACACTACTTTCCTTTTATTTCCAAATTGTAAATTGTAATGGTTTCAAAATGAATTGTTGTTGACTTATGAAAACGTGATTCTGTGAAGATTTTTTTTTTTGGTTTTATGCTTTTTGGCTTATGAAAATGTTGTACTGTTGTTGACTTATACTTTTCTGTTACTTAACATTGAAACTGAAAGTTCATTTTATATGGAATATATGCAAAATTTGTCTAACTGAACATTCACTTGGGGTTGGATGACATGAATGCTGTTTTATTCTACTTATTATTTTTTTTCACTGTTTACTTTTTTGTACTGACCCGTGCCATTGGCACGGACTTTTGAGTACTAGTTTATAATACAATAGACGAAGGTTTAATCACCTCTTAAGATAGTGTATAAGTGGTGACTAGGATTCATTATTAGTAATCTGATTCAAGGGCCGATATTGAATAACAGTTTATTTGTTTTCCCACTCTCACGTCAGTCCATTAACCTCCCCACACAGTCTTTCTGATTATCCTCCACCTACCCACTCACCATTCCCTCCAGTAACCTGCCCCGTCTCTCCTCTTCCGGTTAAAATCAAAATCAAATTCGTGTCAAATTCGTGGAACCAAGCAGAGGACTGCAAATTGTAGACGGAGAGAGACAAGTAATTTTTTTAGAGAGAGATAGAGAGTGTTTAGAAGGTTTTAGAGAGAGAAAGTGTTGAAGGTGGTGGCGGTGATGACAATGGACAAAGAGAAAAGGAGATAGAGACAGCGATCATCGGCGTCGGATCCAACACCGGCGGCACTCCTTGCGTCGGACTCTTCCGCCATTCAAACCCTAAATTGGGTGAACAACTTCTCTACTTCATCTTATCCTCTCTTAGAGGCCCAATTCAATCTTCCAAGGTACTCCATTATCTCAATTCAATTCAATTCATTCACATCTTTTTAAATTTGTCAAACTGTTTGTAACATTTGAGATCTCACAGGATTTTGATAAGCTCTGGCCGATTTTCGATTCGGCTCACTCTCGGGACTTTAGAAAGGTAATTTAGTTCACTCATTATAAAGTTTAGTTTTATGATTTGAATATGTTTTTTATATCGTTTTATTTTGGAGTGAATTAGATTGTTCAGAATATCATAGCTGAGTTAGAATATTTACTGAACAAGAGTAAAAGAATGCAATGTGAAGATTATAGGTTTTCATAATTTCAGTGGATGTTGAGGAACAAAATTACGAATGACTGATTCTAAAATGTGAAAAACATCACTGAACTTCTGTTAAGGTCTTTCAAACTCTTTTTCTGTATAACTTTTTTTTCATAAACATTTAATTGCTTTTTTGCTTAACTTATAAACTGGATGTGACCTTAGTCAGACTTGAAAACAGGAGATGCTTTGTTTGTTCCTATTCCTTGAATTATTCATTTCCATGTTTAACATTAGCTTTCTGGATAATCAGGAATTCAGGATAAATAACTTTTTATTTTATTTATATGGATAAATGTAGATGTCCCTTCTCTAATGCTTGTGGTTCGTCTGCCCCTTTCATTTTATGTTTTTTTTTTCACTCATCATTTTGCTTTGCTTTCTTTCTCAATTATATCACATATCTTTTATTACCTCTTTTTGGTTTGGAGGTCACATGAAAAAGGGTAGTGAGTTAAGTTGAGCGTTATGAAAGAAGGTAGTGCATGGACAGGCCTCAGCGTAAGGTTATTGTTTGTGGCTGCCTGTTGTCTTCTATGATGCGAAATTTTGTTCTGATTTGCTGATATTAAATGTATGATATTATGTCTTCGGTCAAAGCAGATGGGCCGCAAAGAACAAACAAAGTATCCCAAAAGGCAAAAAAGATTCTCTAGATGGTAGTGTCTCTTTTGTGACAGTCGATTCTTTTAGGTTATACATTACATGTTAATCTGAACGAGAAGGTGTTTTGTTTCATGCAGATGATCACTCTCAATATGTTGATACTCCAGCGAAACAATTAAGAAGGGTAACTTACTATTCTCCCTGGACTATTTTGTATCCGATCATGTTCGGTTTGAATAGGAAGTGTTGGGAAAGATAGAGAAACCAACACTTGGAAGCTTCTGTTTTCTGCATATCTCACCCTCTGTTTTTATCCGTGTGTGTTTTATAAGGCAAGGAATGAGATTGTTTGGTTACAGTTCTATGAAGAGGCTGTGATTTGCCATGTTTGAAATCACAGTTAAAGTTATCATACAGAAAAGCAAGTGTGTGTAGAGAGGGGGCAGATTTAAACTTAGGCCTTACTGTTATTGGCTGTGTATATAGCATTTTAATCTTCAGGTTCGAGCCATCAAGCATGCTTCTAGATTATTCAGTTATTATTGTTGTATCTAAGCCTATCTTGAATGTACTCCCTCCGTCCCACGTGAATGCAAACTTATTTTCATTTTGGTTCGTCCCACGTAAATGCAAACTGCCCAAAATGGAAACAAATTTATTATTGTATATTCACCCTACCCCACCCACTCATTCTCTCTCTTCATTTTTCACCATACAATTTATTCAACCAACCTACTATTAACTCCACTCATTCTCTCTCTTCATTTCCTACCACACATTTTCATTATCTTAATAATATTTCTTAGTTATTGTGCCAAAAAAATGGTTTACATTCACATGGGACGGAGGGAGTATATTGCACATTAGCATATACTGACCTCAATAAATTACCCTGTTATAAATTACCCTGTTATGGAGTTCTGTTGTGGTCTTCTAGCTAGACCACTACCATACACTACCTTCACCTTACCCAAAAAAATATCAAAAAATAATAGTGGATTAGAAATAATGCAGGATAATTGTCCAACGGAGTTTAATATCAATTTGATGATTTTAGTTAATGAATCATTTGAATGAAAAGAAAAATGATGATTAAGACCGAAAGACTAATTGGTATTAGCATAACTTTATTTACATAGAAAAATCTGAGTCAAACTTATCGTACCAAGTTTAGTAGTTTACAACAAAAAGGAAAATGTCTATTAATTCTCTTCCACAAAAGGAAATATAATAGAAATGAACAAATGTCTATAATTTGTCCTTACTTTCTTTTTAGGTTTGGCTTCGTGTTTTCTATGGATAATTTGTTCTTAGTTAGCATCACAGATCTCCCCCTTAATGATACCCCTTCGTCCCAAAATGAATGTCCAAAAAAGTTTCAAATTTACTCTAAGAGCAAATTTTAAAAGGTTTTGGATATTCATTTTGGGACAGTGGAGTATTAATTAGAGAATGAGATGTAGTTTTAGCATGTGCAGTTTGATGTATGGAATAAGTATATTTGTCTAAAATATAAGCATGTGTTTTTGTGCATTTATGGATTTAATTTTGGAGGTGAATCACTTATACTGATGTGTGTGATCTATTTGGAGCTAGAATCTGAACTAAATTTTTCATGGTAGTTGCAGAAGATTGACATTATTATTTCCAACTGAAAGAGGTCAGCTCTCCGTGCATCTAATTTGGTGATCTATTATTTTTGCAGTTTATGCTATTTATGAAATTCTATTTTTTATTTTATTCTTACCTGACTAATATTATAGATGATGTCTCATATTGTAAATTGGATAAATTTCCATCTTTCGACTTTCTTAACCCCAATTAAGTTTTTCAGTCATTTTCATTTTTTGGGAAGGGTTTGAACAGGAAAGCATCAACGTTGCTGTTTGTGCTCTTAGGTGTATCAAATGTCCCTAGCCACATTCGTACGCCTTTCTTGGTTGGATCTCTCATTTCAGCGGTAAACTTTCCCCATGGACGTCTCCTTACTCCTCTATATTGCTTCCATCCTTCTGATGAAGCGTTTATATCAGGTGCCTTAGTGACAGTATCTTTGAGGCAGTTTTTCTTGGTTTGTCATTACATTGGACATATTTTCTCTGTCTTCCGTGGGTAAGAAAGGGTCAATACTTGCAGAAGGGCTATCAATATTGGCAACTCTTCTGCAAGTATTTCTTATCAACAATGGACACATGGGTTCTTTGATTGTGTCCATTGTGGATAAGAAAGAGCTAAAACTCGAAGAAGGGCTAGGGATTGATGGGTGTCCGCAAGATCCCATTGTGGATGCGAAAGAGTTCAAAATAGAAGAAGAGTTATAATGAAATGATGTGTTGCAAGATCCGATTATGGAGGCAAGAGAGTTTAGGCTAGAACGAAGAAATGACGGGTTGCAATATTCTAAGGAGTTCAAACTAGAAGAAGGGCTTTGAACAAATGAGTTGCAACAATCTATTGAGGGAAATAATGTATCATCAAAAAAGGACGGACTATGATCAAGTGTATAGCATATCAGACACTATAGGACTCGGGTAATCAAATTTAAGATTATTGGAGTCGTCTAGGAGATGACCACGGATGAAATCAAGAACAACATCATCGGAATGTAAATTCTCATTTAACAGATTAATAGGGATAGAAGATTATTTAAGATTATTGGAGTCGTCTAGGAGATGACCACGGATGAAATCAAGAACAACATCATCGGAATGTAAATTCTCATTTAACAGATTAATAGGGATAGAAGATTCAAAACTCGAAAACAAGCTATTATCGTTTGCACTCATTGTTGTAAAGAGCTCGGAAAAATCAAAATCTTCATCTGAAGATTGAAAGTAGGAATGGAAAAGAGTTTCAACATCCATTGCTGTTAAGAGAGTAGCTATGAATCTTGTTAGAATGAGAGTGAGACTGGAAGTGGAAACTTTGTGGATTTTGCTATTAATAAGTAAATGGAAGGGGAGAGAGTTATAGTAAAAGGAGGATGAGCTTTGTGTGCAGTGGACTGTGTCACACCAGTTCAGTTCATTTTGACTGTTTATATACTTCCTTTGACTTTTGATTTGATGGTTAATTTAATCAATTTAATGATATTCTAAAATTTGTATTAATAATTTCTTTAGTGATTTATCAATGATAATTTTTAGAATTTTACTATGATAATTAAGTTGATATTAATTTTTGATCCAAGTTCACTCGTGTTAATCATAAAAAATTAAATATGGTCAAATTAAATGATGAGACGGAGAGAGTATTTTCATTAAAATAATTATTTTTATTTAATTTATTGGTGATTAATTTGAAACATAAAGGAGCTGAGTATTTGTTTATTCACTTTAGTCACATGTTTGTTCTGCAGGTTTGTAATCTACTCCAATCCATTAATGTCTAACAACTATGAACAAGATCTGGCAATCTAATAGTAATTAAATGGCCAGATCACCGCCCAATAAATTAATTTTTAACTATTCAATGATATAAGAATCATCTCAACGAAATGTTGCTACTTTTATTTTTATTTATAAGAAGTGATTGAAAATATGTTTTTAATGTTTTGTTGGATAATTATTGTTGACCCAAATGCGTTAATTTATTGTCTTATATTGAAGTCAATTTTTTTTTTTTTTCCATTTTTGTATTTTTTAAAAGCCCAAGTTGGGTAGTGTCCAAATTGTAATTGGAGAAGCTTTAGCGCGACCCAAATCTTGTTCGTACGGTGCTCATATGGAGTTTTGATGTAAAGTAACGTAGCAGAATAGTAACCAAGACCTGATCGAAATCAAAACCTTCTGCAAGGAATCACGATTCCTCAGATAACAAGAACTTCCGAAAAAGGTCTTTTGCAAGCCAATAACATTTCCCACATAACCCTAAAACAACTTGGAAAAGGAAAAGACAAAAAACCCAAAATTAAATCGTCAAAAACAGGAAATAAAATTCAACGTAAATTCTGAAACCGCGTTCATCACGAGTCGTGACCCCCTTCACGAGTCGTCCCTCGCTTCTTTATTCGTGGTACGAGGCGTGCTAGAAAAAACACTCGTGCTGGTTCCTGGCACGAGTCGTGCTACCAAGCATGAGTCGTGCCCCTTTCAAATCTGCTGCACGTTTTCCAGTTTCGTTTCTTGGCTGCTACTGTCCCGTCCCGATCCGCCTTGAGACAACCCCACGTGCACGACATCATTCGCCTCCACTTCAAAATGATTCGTCCCCGAATCCATATCCAAATAAAGAGGAACATCTAGGTGGAATTCCACTAAATCCGAAACATTAAAAGTGTTAGAAATAGTCCACCCCTCAGGCAAATCTACAACGTATGCATTGTCATTGATCTTCTTCAATATCCTGCAAGGCCTAATCTTCTTGGGATGAAGCTTGTGATACGTTCCTTGAGGAATCCGTTCCTTACGCAAATGAACCATCACCAAGTCATCAACATTAAATACCTTCAAACGACGCCGCTTATCCGCTATCTCCTTATATTTAACATTCGACGCGCCAATGTTCTTCTTGACTTCAGTCTGAACCGAATCAATCATCTCTGCCATGTTTTCAGCAGCAATGCTATACCCCGGAACTCTAGTCAAAGGAATCAAGTCAAGAGTATACTTAGGAGGCCGTTGATACACAATCTCAAAAGGAGTTTTCTTCGTCGTCCAGTTCGTCATATTGTTAAAAACAAATTCAGCCGTTGACAAGGCCAAATCCCACTTCTTCGGATACTCGCCACATAAACAACGAATCATAGAACCCATAGTCCTATTCACCACTTTTGTCTGGCCATCTGTTTGCGGGTGAAACGAACTACTAAACTGCAAATCAGTCTGAAAAATACGCCACAAAGTACGCCAAAAATGACTAATTAGTATCTCTGTCGGATGTAATAGTCTTCGGGATCCCATGTAGACGAACAACCTCCTTAAAGAACAAACCCGCAATATGAGAAGCATCACAAGTCTTTCTACATGGAATAAAGTGAGCCATTTTAGAGAAACGATCCACTACCACAAAAATAGAATCATTAGCACGTTGAGTCCTCGAAAGCCCAAGCACAAAATCCATAAAAATATCCTCCCAAGGACCATCCGAAATCGGTAGAGGAGTATATAAACCCGTATTTTAAGACTGCCCCTTGTTGATCTGACAAACATACACTTCTGAACAAATCTGTGCGTGTCCCATCGAAGATGTGGCCAATAATACTTCTTTGCAACGAGCTCCACTGTCTTGTCTCTCCCATAATGCCCATTATTGTGTATCTCCGCAATAAGACTTTCACGAACAGAACCCTGTGGAATACACAATTTATCCATATGGAACAAGAAACCATTCTGCAAGAAAAACAACCCAACAGGATTCCCATCGCTACACTTTGCCTACTCTTCAGCAAAATCTTCATCAGTCGCATACAAATCCTTCAAACAATCAAAACCCACAACGACATTCTCCATTGTCACCAATAAATTGACCCGACGACTTAAGACATCCGCAACCTTATTATGTTGTCCACTCTTGTGTTTAATAACAAAAGTGAACTGTTGCAAATAAGCAACCCAACAAGCATACATTCGATTCAGCGGCTTCTTACCATTCATGTACTTCAAGGCCTCATGATCAGTATGAAGGATGAACTCACGCTGCAATAAATATTGTTCCCAATGCTTGGTAGCCTGACCACCGCATAGAATTCAAGCTCATAAACAGTCCACTTTCGCTTAGCTTCTTCCAACTTCTGACTCATGAAAGCAACCGGTTTCTTGCCTTGAAGCAAAACAACCCCTATACCAACCACAGAAGCATCCGTCTCCAATTCGAAAGGTTTAGAAAAATCAGGCAAAACCAGCAAAGGTGCACTAGACAACTTTTCTTTAATCAATGCAAAGCTATCTGTAGCCTCATCATTCCAAAGAAACTTCCCTTTCTTCATACATTCAGTAATTGGAGTCATAATAGTACTAAAGTTCCATATAAAACGACGATAAAAAGTGGCAAGGCCATGGAAACTACGAACCTCACTGACCATCGTTGGTGTAGGCCAATCACGAATAGCACGAACTTTGTCCTCGTCCACCCGAATACCATCTGCAGAAACAATATAATCCAAAAACAACAAATGATCAAGCATAAAACTGCACTTTTTGAGATTCACATACAATTCATTGTCCTTCAGAGTTTGCAGAACCGCTCGAAGATGCTCAATATGCTCCTCCTCCGACCTACTATAAATCAAAATATCATCAAAATATACCACTAAAAATTTACCATTGTAAGGTTTCAACACTTGATACATCAATATCATAAAAGTGCTAGGAGCATTCGATAACCCGAATGGCATAACCAACCACTCATACAACCCCACTTTAGTCTTGAAAGCGGTCTTCCACTCATCCCCCGGTCTAACACGAACCTGATCATAACCACTCTTCAAATCAATTTTAGAGAACACATTGGAACCCCAAAGCATATCCAACATGCCATCCAAACGAGGAAAAGGAAACCTGTATTTAAGAGTAATTTTGTTTATTGCCCTACTGTCCACACACATCCGCCAAGTACCATCCTTCTTAGGAACAAGTAGAGCCGGGACTGCACATGGACTCATACTTTCCTGTATATAACCTTTCTTCAACAAATCTTCCACCTGTTCACGCAAAATCTCATGTTCCGCGGGACTCATCCTGTTATGTGGGAGATTAGGCAAAGAAGCACCTGTCACCAAATCAATATTATGTTGTATATTACGCAAGGGTGGTAACCCTGCAGGAAGCTCATCAGGCATAACATCACGTTATTCATCCAACAATGACTGCAAAGATGTAGTGACCAAACTAACCTGTCCCAATACCCCTTTTTGCACCACCGTAAACACAAAAGGAGCATCCACAATATCTTCAACAAATTCATTGGCAGTACATAAAGAAACAATAGGCTTCACTTTCGATTTTCCACTAGAACCACTTTTCAAAGCATGTAAATGAAAACGAACCCCATCTTTCGTGAAATGAATAAAATTCTCCCGCCATTATGCACAACACCAAGATCATATTGTCAAGGTCTACCCAATAGTAAATGGCATGCAGTCATATGAACTATATCACATAAAACTTCATCCTTATAACTACCAATAGAGAAAGGAAGAAGGCATTGCTCATGTACCTTGATAGTGCCGATGTTGTTAATCCAGCCACAGTGTAAGGAGTAGGATGCTTGCGCACCACGAGCTTCAATTTCTCCGCCAATCCACGAGCCACTAGGTTTTCACTGCTACCACTATCAACGATTATCATAGCCACAAAATCATTGACCTTCCCCTTGTTGCGAAAAATGTTGTGTCGCTATGGATTAGCCTCCTCCGCAGGAGTAGTCAACATAAGCTTCCGGACCACATAAGACTCGTGCTCGTCCCCCTCGTCAGCATCTCCATTAGGATCTATATAGACCACCTCGCAATCTTCTTCATTATCCCCATCATCATACTCATCACGCTCCACCATATTAACTCCCTTCCGTTGCGGACAATTATTGGAAATATGCCCTGTTTGGTTACACCGAAAACATTTATCTCCATAATTTTTTGCATAAGGATTATTACCTTGTGTGTTGGAGTTTCGACGAGCCGGTGGATTTTGCGCAGGAGCCGGCGCAGTAGCCTTCCTACTATCATCATTCTTTGAACCCGGAACTTGAGAAATCTCCTTACCCCCATCGATATTAGCACTCGACAATTGACCCTTGCTACCCGAAGAAGAAGCATCACCAAACCTCTTAAATGTGGCCGGGGAATGATATGAAGTTGATAATTGTGGCGACCCCAAACGGTAGACCTACTTGGCCACTTATCCGGGACGCGAACTGGAGACGCCAAAATTTTAAAAACTTTTTCGAAATGTCCTTTCTAAAAATTTGATATAAGAACCTGATGAACTTTAAAGAAAATCTTGAAAACAACTAACTTTAACTTAAACATCCCACTACAAACTTGGGGCATCTCCACTTGGAGGAAAAGGGAATAAAAACATAAACTAACTTATTTATAACATTTATAAAATTTAACACTTAGAAGTTTTAAACCAAAATTTATATTTACACAAGCTCCACCACGGAGATAACAAATATAATTACAACAATTTAAATACCAAAATATTATAGCTACAAAAACTGTCTCGGGTATACTACCCCTGGTTCACATTTATATAATGTAACCATTTCCAAATCTTACCCAAATCATAACCCCAAACTGGCGTCCTCCTCAACCGGTCCTATACCCTGGCTCGCCCTGTCTAAAACAGTAAAAGGGGACGGGGTGAGATAAATCTCAACAAGTTATTATATATGCAACAATATGACATGCGTTACAAAGAAGGCATTCATAGTTCATATAAATATCACATTCATAGTACAAGAAGAATGTACTCATAACATATCATATAAGCAACATTATGCCATTTAAGATGCAACATATACAAGGTGCATATAACACATTGGAAAAGCCGTAAACACCATACGTTACCTTGGTTTACCTTTTCCCGTCTGACCAATAAGTCGTACAATGTTGGAGGATACAATTCCATCACAACCAATAACATATAACGGAGAGAGCTATTATAATAACTCCTCTCTTGTGAACTGCTTAGGCATATTCACATCTTATAAGACCCGTTTTTCAGGGAACCATATAAGATAGTAGCAACTCTGTAAGGCTTTTGGCTCAATACAGATGCTATAACCCCAATCTGTGGCCACAGAAGGGGACAGTCACAGGTATAACGTAATCCGATCACATTAGGTCACACTTTCCATAATTGATTGTATTCCGTTATACCCCTAAACATCAGCTGATTAACAACAATTCAAGCACATATAAGTTACTTGAAAGAAAATCCACCAAAGGGATGAAAGTAAATCAACATGGTAAAACACTACTCATGTTCCATCAATGCCATAGTGCAACACAAAATGTCTACACCATTATTATAACAAGTCATGCTACATATAACAACATGGTAAAACACTACTCATGTTCAATCCAATGCAATCCCTCAAATGAATAAGAATATAACAACATGGTAAAACACTACTCATGCTTAATCAAATCAATGCACATGAACTCAAGTAAAATATAATGCATCATAAACTAGTTCTACATAGTTAATATGCAATAATAAATAACCTCTATTAAGGTCCAAGTTCCATTTACCAAGTTGGATTCACTTTGGTTAAGAAATTAAATCAAGGTTATCAACCCATTTCCGTACACTATTTAAAGTACTTCTACTATTCCATTTTGACCAACTAAGGTATCATTGTGAAGCTAAAGTGTTCTACTTTAATCTAGATTAGAGAGGATTCACTTTGGTTCGAGTTTGAATAAGTTTGGACAGCTCTAGAATTTGTTCAAGGTTCAGGTTCCAGGGGACGAGTCGTCCCCAATTGGTCTAAGTCGTCCCCTGACCTGGGACGAGTGATTCTGAGATACAATTCTTGGGGACGAGTCGTCCCTAATTTGGCTAAGTCGTCCCCTAAGGCTGGGACGAGTGTCTCTGGACCAAAACAGAGTAAACTTTTCCAAAACATTTTTAGACAATTTTCCTTGTACAAGTGTTATCCCAAGTGCATACTTTTCAATTCAAAAGTACCAAAATTTAGTATCAATATCAACCATGAACCAACTAGGAAAGAACCCTCATTTTTCACTATACTTAACATACATAATTCAAACCCATCATAACAATATTCATCTATTATATAAGTCAATGTATTATTATCAGACCAGCTGTACAATTTTATCCATAACAGGCACAATTCAACTTAGATGAACTTGAAATTTAACATGGATATAAATAACATATAAATGTAGAACATATCCAAAAATCATAGAATTCCCATGGTTCATTTGATCACAATACTCTTCCCAAGTTACTGCCCTGTTTAAGTTCAAATCTGGAGCAGCTGTGAAACTAATTCTATTTCTATGTCTATATCTTATCCAAATAACTTGAAACTTGGCAGGATATCTCCTAAGACATATATGAAACACATATCAAAAATTCAACTCAAACCCATGGCTAGATTTTATACAGCACCTAAATAAAGTTAGCTCAAAACAGGCTATTTTTCTTAGTCTAACCATATTAATATGACTAAGAATTTCACACTTCAACCAACAAGCATGTAATAACTTACCCATTCCATTTATTCATTTTAATTCCTTCTATTTCCAAGTAAATAGTTTCACTAAATTAGATAGGCAAGAGCTTTTCATAAACACCCATAATTTTCCCAATAATAGATAGTTTCATGAAATTAACATACAAGGATTTATTCCAATTATCCATAATTTCCCAAGCAAGTAATTCCACTAAATTTACAAATATCATGTATAATTCAAGAATTAATATACACATACATAACATGAGCATACAAAGAAGGAATTATAATAACTTGCCTAAAAATAGTGCGAAATGAAATATTTATTTGACCGGCTCTACGCGATCCCCTCTTCACCACGAACAAGAATCCGCAAACGGATCTAAAAACGGAGGAGTATTGAAGCCTCTAGAATTTTAGGAAGAAGGAGTAAAGGTTTAGGTTCCATGGATTCTCTTTTGGAGGAAGAAGGAAAATGAAAGGCTTTTTGACTCTTTCTCTTGGCTTGGCTGGATGAATGAATGAGCAAATGAGATAAACAAAAATGAGTCACTTACCTACCTAGTATTCCCTTTGCCACGTGAATGACCAAGAGGTGTCAAGAATTTCCCATGCAAAAGTCTAACCCAATGGGTCTATATCCGACTTAATTTTATTATTATCTTTTAAAATAATAACGTTGTTTTTAAAACACAATTATATATATTCAATATGAACAATTAATTGGGGTGTCACATTCTCTCCCCTTTAATTTATTAACATAATTAAAAATGTCAATTCAGTTATTGAAATATTAAATTAACACAAATAATTACAAACAAGATGTGAAGCATGAAATGAGATGCTACTCACGCCATATCTACGTGCTCAACACGTAATTAAACTAGTGCCTAGATTTAGGGTCGTGACACTCACTCCCCCTTAAATAAAATTTGCCTCGAATTTTAAATGAACTTACCTGAATGATCAAATAACAAAGGTTACTTCCCACACATTTCATATTTCAACCCAAGCTTCCTTGACGACATGATTCTTCTACACCTTTTTCACAACCCGAATGCTCTAATATTTCAATTCCCGAACTTGCAATTCTAATAACTCTCAATGGTTCTTCCACACAAGTCAAATCTATTTGAATATCATTGGTTGAAGAACTCCATACTCTAAAGATCATAAGGAGAACTAAGGTTAAATAGACTTCTCAAGTTGAAAGAAAATTCATTATACGACACACAATCTATTCTCAAGAATCTAGATAGTCTTCTCTGTCTGTCCAACAGTCTGAAGATGAAACGCATCACTGGAACTCAGCTTGGAACTCAAAACCTGACACACGGCTTCCCAAAATCGCAATGAATCCCAGATCAAAATCTGATACAATGTTGATTGGTACTTCACGAAATCAACCAATCTCTCGCATGCACAATTGTTTTACTTTCTCCATCAATACTTCGTTGATATAAGTAGAAACTGAACCCACTGGATTAATCTATCCACTATTACCCAGACGCAACCATCCTCAGCGACGTTGAAAGTAGTCCAATTACACAATCCATAGCAATGCTTTCTCATTCTAATCTTCTAACTTCATCTTCAAATCTTGATACATCTTCGAACTCTCCGGACGAATAGCAATTCTAGATTTAGGTTCTTCCTCTAAAACTGATCTTTTAATCTTTTGTAAAGACGGTACACCAATTCTGAGTTGAAGGTTAAAGTTCCATCCTTATTCAATACAAAATCTTCGGTCTTCCCATCTTGAAACTGTCCGATAATCCTCTTAAATTCTGAATCAATTTGTTGAATTTCCTTAAGGTCTCCATATAATATAGGTATAACTTGAACATCCACAATAATATCTCACCTTGCTACTCAAAGGATATACATGTTGACACATAAGCCTTTCGGCTAATCGCATTTGCAATCACATTAACTTTTCCGTAGGATATAAAATAACGCAATTAAAATCTTTTAATAGTTGCAACCCTCGACTCTACTTATTGTTCAATTCCTTTCGCGAAACTAAATAATTCAAACACTTAGGATCGGTACCAATTCTCGAGTTGAGCTTCAATTAGATAAGGTTTCCACTTATATGGCGCGAAATACTCGTAGCCACTTCCGAGCTGATAATAGGATACTTCTGCTTTGCCGAAGTAAACCTCCTTGAAGCACACTCTATCACTTGCTCATCTGCATACTAACACAATCCAGCTTTCCTTGGACTTGCAACTGAAAATCGCAAAGTTCTCGCATCCATCAGTTAAGGTAAGGATCAGATCTCTAGTCAATTTATTCTTCACTTCTACCAATAAGATTTACCCTTTTTGCATCCTACCCATTGATACATCTTTCCGAGTTAACTAATCAACAATATTACAATTCTCAAGAATCCTTAGATAATCCTTCGGTAGCAACTTGCCAAACCAGAAAACTACGGACTTCTTCCACTGACAATGGTTACTTCCATTTGACCACAGTCTAAGTCTTCGAAAGATCCATGGTAACATCTAAGCTTAAAACTATCGAACCCAAATTTAAAAATCTTCCCGAGTCAACACACACTTGTTAACTTTGCAAACAATAGCCTCTCACAAAGGACCATTAACATTATTCGCAAATAATTTTCATAATCTCCTCGGAACATTAATTAAACATGGATATCATCCATAATAATTTCTACAAAACCATCAAGATAATGATTAAAATTCTGCCCATCATAACCATAAATAAAATCGATACCATTCTATAAGGTGTCTTAGATATAGGATCTGTACTCTGAAGTAAATCAATACTAAACTCGGTCTCCCTATCCAAAGGCATCACATATTCCGAGGAAAACACATCGGGAAATCTGCTAGTTACGGGTACATTCTCTAATTCCGGTAACTCTATAGGAGTGTCTAAAACACTAGCCAAGAATCCAATACAACTATGTTGCAACACTTACTAGCTTTCACATAAGAAATAACACGAATAATCCTTATCGAAGGAATAGCCTCAAAATAAACTCAGGCATATTCGAGACGGAAAATATAACAACTTATTACAACAATGGAATAGAGCATGCTACTTTCTTAGCCAATCCATATCCAAAAATAATATCAAAATCATGTAGGGATAACACTACCAAATTGGCAGATAACACATAACCACAAACATGCACGTCACAGGCACGTAATACTTCGTCGGTGATTAAACACTAAAGTAGGCATATCAGGTATATCAAATGTAACCTTCTTCTTACGACAATCAATCAAGGCATAGTAATAGCTCAACCAATTTATACCAAGGTAACATCAAAGTCCCGGATTTGTAACTCTACTAAATCCGCTGGCAATACATGCCCACCAATAGACACATCCCATTCTTTATATACCAAAGAAGAAACAAGACAGTCTCCAATAGGAATCGATACTTCTAGCACAAAAGGCATAGTTTCAACAGAAACATGTAATTGCAATGCAAAATGTATGAACACATACAAATGCAGTGAGCCAGGGTCTATAAGTGCGCTTGCTCTCATATTAGCAAATAAAATAATACCTTCAAATTGGATTACCTCCACCTTCTACCATGATGTCTTAGTACCTGCAATAATAATTACTTAGAGCGTCACTCACTTATACCTAACTCCCCCCTAGGTCACGTAGACACACTAGTCAAACCATAACCTAAGCTCTGATACCAACTGTGGCGACCCCAAACGGTAGACCTACTTGGCCACTTATCCGGGACGCGAACTGGAGACGCCAAAATTTTAAAAACTTTTTCGAAATGTCCTTTCTAAAAATTTGATATAAGAACCTGATGAACTTTAAAGAAAATCTTGAAAACAACTAACTTTAACTTAAACATCCCACTACAAACTTGGGGCATCTCCACTTGGAGGAAAAGGGAATAAAAACATAAACTAACTTATTTACAACATTTATAAAATTTAACACTTAGAAGTTTTAAACCAAAATTTATATTTACACTCCACCACGGAGATAACAAATATAATTACAACAATTTAAATACCAAAATATTATAGCTACAAAAACTGTCTCGGGTATACTACCCCTGGTTCACATTTATATAATGTAACCATTTCCAAATCTTACCCAAATCATAACCCCAAACTGGCGTCCTCCTCAATCGGTCCTATACCCTGGCTCGCCCTGTCTAAAACAGTAAAAGGGGACGGGGTGAGATAAATCTCAACAAGTTATTATATATGCAACAATATGACATGCGTTACAAAGAAGGCATTCATAGTTCATATAAATATCACATTCATAGTACAAGAAGAATGTACTCATAACATATCATATAAGCAACATTAAGCCATTTAAGATGCAACATATACAAGGTGCATATAACACATTGGAAAAGCCGTAAACACCTTACGTTACCTTGGTTTACCTTTTCCCGTCTGACCAATAAGTCGTACAATGTTGGAGGATACAATTCTGAAACACATATCAAAAATTCAACTCAAACCCATGGCTAGATTTTATACAGCACCTAAATAAAATTAGCTCAAAACAGGCTGTTTTTCTTAGTCTAACCATATTAATATGACTAAGAATTTCACACTTCAACCAACAAGCATGTAATAACTTACCCATTCCATTTATTCATTTTAATTCCTTCTATTTCCAAGTAAATAGTTTCACTAAATTAGATAGGCAAGAGCTTTTCATAAACACTCATAATTTTCCCAATAATAGATAGTTTCATGAAATTAACATACAAGGATTTATTCCAATTATCCATAATTTCCCAAGCAAGTAATTCCACTAAATTTACAAATATCATGTATAATTCAAGAATTAATATACACATACATAACATGAGCATACAAAGAAGGAATTATAATAACTTGTCTAAAAATAGTGCGAAATGAAATATTTATTTGACCGGCTCTACGCGATCCCCTCTTCACCACGAACAAGAATCCGCAAACGGATCTAAAAACGGAGGAGTATTGAAGCCTCTAGAATTTTAGGAAGAAGGAGTAAAGGTTTAGGTTCCATGGATTCTCTTTTGGAGGAAGAAGGAAAATGAAAGGCTTTTTGACTCTTTCTCTTGGCTTGGCTGGATGAATGAATGAGCAAATGAGATAAACAAAAATGAGTCACTTACCTAGTAATTATTTGTAATTAACACAAATAATTACAAACAAGATGTGAAACATGAAATGAGATGCTACTCACGCCATATCTACGTGCTCAACACGTAATTAAACTAGTGCCTAGATTTAGGGTCGTGACAATAATTGTCTTTCAGCCTTTCTCGCCCTAGAGATAGCTTCATTCAAAGAGTAGGTAGTAAACAATTATATATGATGTTTAATATTCACCCGAAGACCCGAAACAAACCTAGCAATCATCTGAGATTCTGTTTCATATAAATTAGTGCGTGCTGACTGTGCTTGAAAACATGAGCATATTTTTCAACTGTTTTACTACCCTGTTTACAAGACAAGAATTTCATATAGAGATCCTGATCATGATCTCGTGAAAGAAAACAATTCCTTAACTCTCTCTTCATATGGTTCTAATAACGAATTTTCGGTTGACCTTCACGCATCCTCTGTCTAGACAATTGATCCCACTATGCAGATGCACCACCACGCAATTTATAAGCGACATATGAAACTTTTCTATCTTCTTCAATGCACATTAAACGAAAGAATTTTTCAACCTCCGAAAGCCAATCCATAAATTTTTCAATAGATAACTCACCATTAAAGATCGAAATATCCGCCCTAATCTTAGGACGTTGATCTTGAGGAGGCGCTGCCCTAGCCTCACCTTCATCATTATCCGAAACATCCCCGTCCATCGGATCATCACGGTGGAGATTTTCCCCGCGATGAGGACCAGCCCGATTTCGTGGGTTGGCATCACCGCCACCACCTACCCGCATCTGAATCAAAGCTGCCAATAATTCCGCATGTTGTTGATCGCGGCGCTCTTCATCTAACCGCATACGTTCCATGGCTTCTTGTTCCTGCTGTGCCATGCGTTCAAGGATTGCAGTGATGTCGCCGTTGTTTCCCCCATCGTTAGCCATCACTTCGTCAAAGAACCCTAAGATCGTCCGATTTCTGATACCAACTGATGTAAAGTAACGCAGCGAAATAGTAACTAAGGCCTGATCGAAATCAAAACCTTCTGCAAGGAATCACGATTCCTTAGATAACAAGAATTTTCGAAGAAGGTCTTCTGCAAGCCAATAACATTGACCAATGATTTTGCTAGATGCAAACTGAATTCAATTGATAAAAAGTCTAATGTTTTCAAGCCTCTAAAACAAATATAAATACTCCCACATAACCCTAAAACAACTTGGAAAAGGAAAAGACAAAAAACCCAAAATTAAATCGTCAAAAACAGGAAATAAAATCCAACGTAAATTCTGAAACCGCGTTCATCACGAGTCGTGACCCCCTTCACGAGTCGTCCCTCGCTTCTTCATTCGTGGTACAAGGCGTGCTAGAAAAAACACTCGTGCTGGTTCCTGGCACGAGCACGAGTCGTGCCCCTTCCAAATTTGCTGCACGTTTTCCAATTTTATCTCTTGGCTGCTGCTGCTGCTGTCCCGTCCCGATCCGCCTTGAAACAACCCACGTGCACGATATCAAGTTTTGATTCAGATTTGGTCATCATTATTCGAGTTGATTGGGTTGAGTGTGACAATGCGAACAAGTGTTTACAGTAGTGCACTGCGTGTTCTTAAAGGTGAGAAATTTGAATTGATTGCAGTCTTTATATTGGATAATTTCATTGGGTCATAGGGTTATTTTTGTAATGGACTCCATTGTTGTGTACAAATATGCTTCTTTTGAAGTATATGTTGATGCGACTGATTGTATTTTAAGGATTAAGGATTGCTTGTTTACATGAAAATCATTACATATGAAATGAGCCTCCGAATTATGTGAAATGCTATCTTATTAAATGTTTCAAGTGAAATCAATCAATGTTTGTTTGCTTCAAAAAATTAAATAAGAAAATAAGCGATTCTAAACATATATTTCCTCTGTCCCAAATGATTTTTTTCATTTTTTTAGTCATTACTCCAAATTACTTTTGAGCAATAATTTTAAATTAATTTTAATTATTCAAATGAAAATCTAACACTTGTTATTAATCGTATTGTTGATGGTGTCAATAACAGGTATTATATATTTATTTGTATAATTAAATCAATCTAAATTTTTTATTTAAAGTTCTTTAATGATAATGATTTAAAAAGTAAAAAAATCATGGGGTATAAAAGAACTAAATAAACGTGCTATTCAATTGTATAAACAAATCATTCTAAACATATACTCCCTCCGTCCCATTACAATTACAAGGAGGAAAATTACTGTAGACGCGTAGAATAAGGAAAAAAATAATGATATAAATGTTGTGAGTGTAAAAGTAAAATAGGAGAGATAATGAGTGGAGAGAATAGTAAATTATAATGGTGTTGTGAGTATTAAAATAATGTAGAAGCGAGAATGAGTGAAGGGAATAGTAAAGATTCCTTTCCATTTTAGAAACTTTGTGATTTGTAATGAAATGCTCAAAAAGAAAAATTTATGGCTTGTAATGGGTCGAAGGGAGTACTCCAGTAGGGAAAAACTGAATAAACGTGCTATATTAAATTGTAAGAAGGGTATTGAAAAGGAAAGAGTGGCACTCTTTCGGTTATAATTAAATATTCTTACTTCCATGCATCCATCTTAAAAGACGTCATTTGATGGATTAAAAAAAAGGGATGGGGAGTTTAGGCCCGAGCATTATAAAAGTTATAAAAGTTTAATCGATATGCAAAATTTTACATAAATTAATTCTTACATATATTTTTCATCTTTTGCTCTTATATCAAAATGTATAAGACTAAAATTACTGTGATACTTAGTTATTAGTGTATTTTTTCCCCACATTTTTTCATCTTTTCTTAAAAAGACTCATAGTTTATTAAATAATCTTCTCATATACCTAAAGGTATAAGACTAGAATTAAAAAAAAAAAAAGAACTAGAATTACTCTTATTATTAGGTATAAAAGTATTTTTTTTTTCACAATTTTTCATATTTTCTTATAAAATAATAAAATTCGCTCACATAACTAAAGCTTATAAAACTAAAATTATTCTTATATCTAGATATAAAAGTAATTTGTTTTATTCAAATTGTGAAAAAATAACTCTTACAACTAAAGGTATAGGAGTAAGAGTTAACAAGGACTGATGTAGGAGGAATTGGGGATGGATTCAACAGAGGAATTGGGGATGGATTCAACGGTGGAATCAACAAGGCGATAGCTGTTCTGGCTTTGAGGCGAGCGCCTCATCCAAGCCCAAGCGGGCGCCTCACGATGGTCCAAGCCTGGCCAACACTTCGGAGCTCCAGGCGGCCGCATCGCAATAACCCAGGCGGGCGCCTCAAATGACGGGAGGATTACTGATGTTTGCAGAATTTTTATTATTGCTGATTTTGGTTTATTTTAATTAGGGGTATTTTAGTCTTTGTTTTGTTATTTTCGTTTTAGGGTTTGTTTAGGGTTTGAAGAAAGTATTTAAGCACTTTTAGGCCATTGTAAAAGACAGCTTTTGATTAATTAAAAATTTCAGAGATTTCTTCTCTTTTCTGGTGGATTCCAGTTCTTCGCGTTTGAGGATTCTTCGCTTGAAGAGTTCTTGTGATTAGTGCGCTAATCACGAAATTTATCCGGCTTCCGTGCTGCGTCAGTTGGTATCAGAGCAGGTTTTACCCTGTCTTTTCATCACTGATTGGTTATGGGGTACCAAGCAACAAAGGCAGATGCGGATGGCGTAACCACCGCTATTGCCACGTTGGAAACAAAGGTTGCAGCGTTGGTGGCTGCCCAACAAGGTCACAACGCTCGTGCTAAAAAAAATCGTAGGGGCGAGGGAGACAGGGAGATTGAACCGGTTCGTTGTCACACACAGATTGATCTAACGAAGAAGATGGCAATTAATGAAGGTAACACTGCTGACACCCATGCTCTTCTTGTTAAAATTAATTGTAAGCTTGATCGTGCTCGACAAAAGGAACAATATTTTCTAGAGTTAGAGGACGAAGAACTCGACGAAGCGGACAAGCATGATCGACTTGTGCAGAAATATAAATCAATCAGAGATCTGAATCGAGCATCAAGGGAGAGAGTGCTTAGGCAGCGACATAGGATGGAAGCCAAATATTATGCGACAAAGCCGATCACTACCTTTGCCAAGATTCAAAAGCGAAAGCGCGTAGATCTGCGGTCCATGAACGTGCCGAAGAAGAACGTCGGGGCCGGTTCGAGGTCTTGTTGCGAGAATAACAAAATTGATGTTCAAGAAGTTTCGAAGTCGACAAATCCGTCTTTCCGGCCCAGTTCCCTTGGCCGAATCTGAAGAGAAAGGTGGAGGAAGGGGCGGATTTATGTGCGAGAATACGAGATCCTTCGGGTATGTGAAGTTGTTCCCACAAGTATCATGGTTCCTACAAATATTATGGTCCATGATCATGCCCTAATTGAGCCCATGAATAAAGATGTGGGTGAGATTACCGGGTCTACACCATCGATTTTTGAGCGGGTCGTGGGTGTAATTGATTGGTCGAAGAATTTAAATTCGATGATATTTTTATTCTTGATCATGGGAAGGAGAAAGAAAGGAATAATTGGGAGCTTATGGAAGAGTCCATGAGGGACGTTAATTTTGTAGTTATTGTTGACCCTGGGAAAGATGGGACGGACGATCACCGGATGAGTGTCGACATTGCTAGCATAATTTTATTTTTGGAAGAACAAAATTTACATTGGTACGAGCTCAAGGAACAAATTTATTCCAAGTATTTGTTTCGTTGGGACGGAAGAGAATTCTTCTTCTTTCCGAGGACGAGGAGAACATTGGTTTATTCAAAGTATTTGTTCTTTTGGGGCGGATCTTGCCAAATATCGGATATGAACTCGGGGTCGAGTTCTTTTGAAGAGTGGTTGACTGATGTAGGAGGAATTGAGGATGTATTCAACAGAGGAATTGGGGATGGATTCAACGGTGGAATCAACAAGGCGATAGCTGTTCTGGCTTTGAGGCGAGCGCCTCATCCAAGCCCAAGCGGGCGCCTCACGATGGTCCAAGCCTGGCCAACACTTCGGAGCTCCAGGCGGCCGCATCGCAATAACCCAGGCGGGCGCCTCAAATGACGGGAGGATTACTGATGTTTGCAGAATTTTTATTATTGCTGATTTTGGTTTATTTTAATTAGGGGTATTTTAGTCTTTGTTTTGTTATTTTCGTTTTAGGGTTTGTTTAGGGTTTGAAGAAAGTATTTAAGCACTTTTAGGCCATTGTAAAAGACAGCTTTTGATTAATTAAAAATTTCAGAGATTTCTTCTCTTTTCTGGTGGATTCCAGTTCTTCGCGTTTGAGGATTCTTAGCTTGAAGAGTTCTTGTGATTAGTGCGCTAATCACGAAATTTATCCGGCTTCCGTGCTGCGTCAAGGACTAGCACACTATAGGTCATGCACGGGCGCATAGCCCGCATATGCACGACCGTGCTAAACCTTTGTAACTGATCAGATTTGGCAAAAATGAGCATGAGCATGCTTGATATAGGACACGACTGTGTTGCACTGTAATGACGAAATGTTTGAGATTTTATTAAATTTTGATCTCGGCCTAAATAGTTTGTGGGCTT
>JAFEMH010003131.1:235000-237500 GCA_022495995.1 Adenophora triphylla var. japonica
AGTGCAATGTGGAGGTTTAGAAAATATTGGGTGTACACAGAGAGATTTGTATAATCATCAAAGGGATATGCGTGTTGATACGAAGGGACACGATGGTGAGATGTTCCATGAGTACTTGAAATTGGAACAAGCCAGGAATCCATCATTTACTTTTAAAATTGAGGCCGATGAAGAACATAAGATAACCCGGTGTTTTTGGTCCGATTCTACATCAAGGCGAGCTTACAAGTTTTTTGGTGATGTTTTAATATTTGATACTACTTATAATACGAATAGGTATGGTTTAATTTTTGCACCAATTATGGGGGTTAACAATCACGGTCAAACAATAATTTTTGGTTGTGGTTTTTTGAATCACGAGAGCGTTGATGATTTCATTTGGCTATTTAATCAGTTTTTGGAAAGTATGCCAGGCGATGCTCCGAAGATGATTATTACCGATCAAGACCCAGCAATGACTACAACATTTCCTATTGTTCTTCCAAATACATTTCATAGGTATTGTAGTTGGCATATTTTAATGAAGTTTTCAGAGAAAATTGATGCAGTCAAGTATAATAAATACAGAGAAGAGTTTTCAAATTGCATTTGGAATTCTGAGAGCCCGGAAGAATTTGACTTACAATGGGAAAGTCTTATTATTAAAAGTGGGTTGGGGGAGAATAAATGGTTGGGAGAGATGTATAAAATTCGGTCAAGATGGATTCCCGCATATGTTAATAATGTCTTTTCAGCAAATATGTCAAGTAGCCAACGAGCTGAAAGTGGTCATTCATTTTTCAAGAAATTTGTCTCAAAAGGCAATTCATTGGTAGATTTTATGATACAGTTTGGCAGGGGACTTTTACGACAACGTCAAGACGAGTTGATGGCGGATCACAAAGATTCAATTGAGAAACCTAAAATTAGAATACAGCAAGATTTTTTGGTGCAAATGGTTGATATTTACACGCATAATATGTATTACAAGTTTGAGAAAGAATTTGAACGCAGCCTTAACTATAAGATCCATCTTGTTAAAGAAACCGACAAGCATCGTGTTTATCATATTCAAAGAAAGATAATCGAAGCATGTAAAGTTCGTGAACTTGTTTACGAAAAAGACTTGGATTATGTTTCATGTGGTTGTAAAAAGTTTGAAAGCGCTGGAATACCATGTCGGCATATCATAGCATATTTGATGAAAATTGATGATGTTGAGTTGTTGCCAGAGAAATACATTTTGAAAAGGTGGACCAAGTCTGCAAAATTGGAAATAGTGGTGGATGATAAAGGCGTGAATATAGAAGAGGATAAATCTTATGTTTTGATGCGAAGTCAATTTATGCAAATGTCATTGGATTTAGTTGACACGGCCCTAGCACACGAAGAAACAAGAAAGATATTGGCAGATGGACTACGTAGCATTAAGGAGCAGATTGCCCGATTTCATGGTAATTCAATTGAAAATAATCTGATTGGTAGCAATCCAATACGAACCGGTAGTAGTATTCATGGTTCATGTAATACTGAAAGAAGATAAAGTCAAAATGTTACTGACCAATTCCACAAATAGATAAATCTAATAAGAATTGCACTAATCAATTGGTTCTAAACAAACAGAAAAAAAAAATTGAAGCAGTAGCAGTACCAATCGCTTTTTAAACACGATCGATCTTCAATTTGTTACAAAATAAAATCAAAATATACAAACCAATTTCACAATTTTAAAAGATCGTTATGGTTTTCATATATCACAAATTAGCAACAAATAACAAGAAATAAGAACAGAAATTGGAATAGAAACCGAAGTTGAGCTTTCAGGCCGGAGATGGGGCGGAGCGAGTTGACGGCGACGGCGTTGAGCTTGGATTTTACGGCGTGAGAGGTTTACTTTGCTGTTAATGAAGAGATCGAAGTGAAGAGAAAAGGGAAGAGATCGCAGTGAAGAGAAAAGGGAAAGAGATCGCAGCGATTTTTTTTTTTTTTTATTGCGGTGCGTTATTTGCTAATTCCGTACGGATAAGTCCGTAGGAGATAGGGGCTGTATATATATATATATATATATATATATATATATATATATATATATATATATATATATATATACATATATATACATATATATATGTATATATACATATATATACATATATATATATATATATATATATATAGGAAGCTATTCAAATGAGAACCAAATTTATATGAGAACCATGAGAACTAAATTCAACCATTGGATTAAAAACACATCAATGCTTCAGATTAAAAAAAAAAAGATAGAGGGGGTGGCATTTTCGTAATTATTGTGAACTAAATCCCCCTCAAATTTCAAAATAAAATATCTCAATATCTATAAGTCGATTTTTTTTTCGAAAATACTGATTTTTTTGTCTTGACGAGACGATTCAAACTAGATCCATGAAGATAGAATTTTGAAAAACCGAGGTTTATAAAAATGAGTTGCTTACAGACTATTGATGTGGCATGTTGTATAAACTTCTTGAGAGATTTATGTGTG
>JAFEMH010003131.1:242500-277500 GCA_022495995.1 Adenophora triphylla var. japonica
AAGAGGATAAATCTTATGTTTTGATGCGAAGTCAATTTATGCAAATGTCATTGGATTTAGTTGACACGGCCCTAGCACACGAAGAAACAAGAAAGATATTGGCAGATGGACTCCGTAGCATTAAGGAGCAAAGATTGCCCGATTTCATGGTAATTCAATTGAAAATAACTGATTGGTAGCAATCCAATACGAACCGGTAGTAGTATTCATGGTTCATGTAATGCGAAAGAAGATAAAGTCAAAATGTTCTTGACCAATTCCACAAATAGATAAATCTAATAAGAATTGCACTAATCAATTGGTTCTAAACAAAACGAAAAAAAAAAATTGAAGCGATGGCACCAATCGCTTTTTAAACACGATCGATCTTCAATTTGTTACAAAAATAAAATCAAAATATACAAACCAATTTCACAATTTTAAAAGATCGTTATGGTTTTCATATATCACAAATTAGCAACAAATAACAAGAAATAAGAACGAGAAATTGGAATAGAAACCGAAGTTGAGCTTTCAGCCGGAGATGGGGGCGGAGCGAGTTGACGGCGACGGCTGAGCTTGGATTTTACGGCGTGAGAGGTTTACTTTCTTTGTTAATGAAGAGATCGAAGTGAAGAGAAAAGGGAAGAGATCGCAGTGAAGAGAAAAGGGAAAGAGATCGCAGCGATTTTTTTTTTTTTTTATTGCGGTGCGTTATTTGCTAATTCCGTACCTGATAAGTCCGTAGGAGATAGGCCGATATATATATATATATATATATATATATATATATATATATATATATATATATATATATATATATACATATATATACATATATATATGTATATATACATATATATACATATATATATATATATATATATATATATAGGAAGCTATTCAAATGAGAACCAAATTTATATTTAAGAACCATGAGAACTAAATTCAACCATTGGATTAAAAACACATGATATGCCTTGATTAAAAAAAAAAAAAAAAAAGATAGAGGGGTGGCATTTTCGTAATTATTGTGAACTAAATTTCCCTCAAATTTCAAAATAAAATATCTCAATATCTATAAGTCGATTTTTTTTTCGAAAACACTGATTTTTTTGTCTTGACGAGACGATTCAAACTAGATCCTTGAAGATAGAATTTTGAAAAACCGAGGTTTATAAAAATGAGTTGCTTACAGACTATTGATGTGGCATGTTGTATAAACTTCTTGAGAGATTTATGTGTGGAGATGCTCTAACGAGGATGTGATGCATTTGCTCAAATATTTCTTCTAGGACTGAAACAATTAAATGTGTGGTTTTTTTTTTTTTTTTTTTTTTTTATGGCTTGAATGCTTTCATAAACATGGGAGCCATGATCATATATAGTGTACACTAGCTAAGTTAATTAGCTAGTGTACATTATTTAACTAGCTAGTGTACACTAGTTAATTAACACTATATACATAGCTAGTGTACACTAGTGTGTACACTACTTAACTAGCTATTGTACACTAGTTAATTAACACTATATACATAGCTAGTGTACACTAGCTAAGTTGCTAGTGTACATTACCATGCTTGAGTACATTAGACAAAGTAGCTAGTGTACCCAAGTTAATCTGTCCTATTTTATAAATTTGCTATTGTACATTAGATAAAATAGCTAGTGCGATAGCTAGTGTTACTTAGTGTACACTAGCCAAATTGCTTAGGCAGCAGGACAAGGCCTTGGCCAATACCTTGTGTTCACCATGCTGAGTACATTAGATAAAGTGGATACATTTTTATTTTTAACAAATGTTTCTATTTTGTCCAATAATAACTGTGTACATTAGCTAGTGTAACTTAGTGTATCTTAGTGTAACTTAGTGTAACTTAGTGTACAATAGCTATTGTAACTTAGCTATTGTAACTTAGTGTACCCAAGTTATTATGTCTTTTTTTGTAATTTAGCTAGTGTACACTAGATAAAGTAGCTAGTGTACCCAAGTTACTCTGTCCTATTTTATAAATTTGCTAGTGTACATTAGATAAAGTAGCTAGTGTGCACTAGCTATTTTATCTAATGTACACAATTATTATTTAATGACTGTTAGATGTTGATTTCTATTGTACCCCTTTATTTAATGAAATGTTTAATGAAATAGTAACTTAGTGTACACTAGCTACTTTATCTATTTTTCCCCAAATGAAATATGAAAATTCATTTAGGGACGGAGGGAGTACAAGATACTTGGGGTCAACTCGCTACTGAATACTAACTTCACAGAATAAGAGACAATTATAACAATAGTGCAAGAATGAATAAGAAAATATATGGATTATTGGGGTCAACTCTCTACTGCTGATGGAAATAATTAGCCAATGCTTTGTCATGCTGCCTAAGGCATTTGGCTAGTGTACACTAGGTAGCTAGCGTACACTATATATATGTATATAGTGTTAATTAGCTAGTGTACACTAGCGACTTAGCCAATGCTTTGTCCTGCTGCCTAAGGCATTTGGCTAGTGTACACTAGGTAGCTAGTGTACACTATATATATGTATATAGTGTTAATTAGCTAGTGTACACTAGCAACTTAGCCAATGCTTTGTCCTGCTGCCTAAGGCATTTGGCTAGTGTACACTAGGTAGCTAGTGTACACTATATATATGTATATAGTGTTAATTAGCTAGTGTACACTAGCAACTTAGCCAATGCTTTGTCCTGCTGCCTAAGGCATTTGGCTAGTGTACACTAGGTAGCTAGTGTACACTAGCCAAATGCAAAGTTATTTTATGAAGTAAAAAATGGTTGACACTCATTTGTGGCTGGAGGTCTACTACTTCAAATTATCTTGAATACTATATATATTCCAATGTCAAGGTAAGGAAAGATCCATCCAATGCTTAAGCAAGAGTATTTTTCATTCAAAAATAATATAAATCAGAACACTCAAAATAGAAAGATATATTATATACCTTTACCCAAGTCAGTTGCAATTAGCTCCACTAGGTAGTGATCCTGTCCAATATTTTTCGCAACAGGAAAAGGAAGAAAAGAGAGAATATTAGAAGTGGCAGCCAAAAGTAATAGCTGGAAAACCATGCGCATTCAAGCTGTTGAGTGTAGATATGCAAGACTAGCTTGAGAACAGTACCCCCCCCATTTTCTATTCTAGTTTCTGTTTCTTAATGATAATATTAAAGAACATATTGATTAATATAGAGATTTAAACCCATGGTGTTGTTTGGGCAAACACCATGTACTTTCTTATTTTGAACTGTTTCACTCAAAAGTTGGTCCTGATACACTAGCTAAGTTGCTAGTGTACATTACTTAACTAGCTAGTGTACACTAGTTAATTAGCTAGTGTTTTAAAAATTAAACGTTGTTCAATATTATTTTTTCAAAATCCTGTCTTCAGGGATCTAGTTTGAATCGTCTCGTCAAGACAAAAAAATCAGTGTTTTCGAATTTTTTTTTCGACTTATAGATATTGAGATATTTTATTTTGAAATTTGAGGGAGATTTTAAATGAAATAATTACGAAAATGTCACCCCCTCTATCTTTTTTTTTAATCTGGAGCATTGATGTATTTTTTAATTCAATGGCTGTTAGTGGTTCTTATGGTTCTCATATAAATGTGGTTCTCATTATAATAGGACCATATATATATATATATACATATATATATATATATACATATACATATATATATATAGGAGGGTGTTCAAATGAGAACCTAATTTTAATTTTGATAGGAAATTAGGAACCAATGAGAACCATTATATTAAGATAAATCAGTGTTCAGATCAAGATAAAAAAGGAAAAGTAAATGGTGGCAATTTTGCAATTTTTCAATTTTTGTGAACTATGAGGGTAATATTGTCATTTTGCTTTATAGCTTAGCTTTTTAATCCTTTTTGAAACATTGAGAGAGAGAGAGAGAGAGAGAGAGAGAGAGAGAGAGAGAGAGAGAGAGAGAGAGAGAGAGAGAGAGAGAGAGAGAGAGAGAGAGAGAGAGAGAGAGAGAGAGAGAGAGAGAGAGAGAGAGAGAGAGAGAGAGAGAGAGAGAGAGAGTTTGGCGTCCTTCCCTCGGTAATTCGCCGACGTCGCCACCAGATCTGCAATTCGTAGACGTCGCCGTTGGATATGCAATTCACCGACGTCCTTTGATCTTCAATTCATAGGCGTTCTCACGGAATTTCTTCTGTTTGTAAGGATTTTATTTTTGATTTTGATATTGTTTGAAAATTTGTTCAGTTATTATATATATGATTTACAATAAATAATTTTTTTTTGAAATTACAGATAGTTGTTTGGTGGTATGATGGAACAAAATCAAGCTTCTAGTTCGAGTATTTTTTATTCTAATAATTTATTTGATTTATTTTCATTATTGCATTTGGATTCAATATGCATTTTTTTTACTAAGGCTCCGTTTGTTATGATGTAAAACGTTTTCCGGAAAATGTTTTCCTGTAAAATGTTTTCCTGTAAAATGAAGATGCTTTTCAAAAAATGAAGACGTTTTTCGAAAAATGTTTTACTTAGGAAGGACGTAAAATGTTTTCGGCTATTTGATAAGGAAAATGTTTTTCGAAAAATATTTTCATGTGTTTAATGAAAATATTTTTCGATATATACATATATATATGTGTGTATATATATATATATATATATATATATATATATATATATATATATATATATATATATATATATATATATATATATATATATATATATATATATATATTATGATTATGATTATTATTATTATTATGATTATTATTATTATTATTATTATTATTATTATTATTATTATTATTATTATTATTATTATTATTATGATTATTATTATTATTATTATGATTATTAATATTATTATTATGAATATATTATTATTATTATTATTATTATTATTATTATTATTATTATTATGATTATGATTATTATTATTATTATTATTATTTTATTATTATTATTATTATTATTAATATTATTATTATTATTATTATTATTATTATTATTATTATTATTATTATTATTATTATTATTATTATTATTATTATTATTATTATTAGAATGAGGAAGTAGAATGTTGTACCTTGTGAAATATGAGTTGTACATGAACGACACCATTTTTTGGAAAATGTTTTACTTAGGAAAAATCCGTAAGTCGTTTTACTTAGGAATGGCGTAAAATATTTTCCAAAAAACGTTTTCTCCATTTTTCTGAAAACAATTGAACACCGAAAAACGAGTTATTTTACGGAAAACAACCAAACACCGAAAAATAGGGAAAACGTTTTTCGAAAAATAACCAAACAACGGAAAACGAGTTATTTTACGAAAAATATTTTCCGGAAAATGTTTTACGTCGAAACAAACAGAGCCTAAATCCAAGTGTATTTTCATGATTGTTCTTGAATTTAGTTGCTAACTATCTACTGAATCCATGTGTATTTTCATGATTGCATATGAATTCAGTAGGTACTTTAGATACTTAATCCAAGTCTATTTTCATGATTGCACTTGAATTCTGTAGCTAAATTAGCTACTGAATTCATGTGAATTTTCGTATTGCATATGGATTCAGTAGGTACTTTAGTTAATGAGAATTTATGTTTATTTTTGAACATTGTACATGGAGTAGGTAATTAGATATCGTTGGATCTAGTAGCTAATTAGCTACTGAATTGATGTGTATTTTCATGATTTGCGATTGGATTCAGTAGGTAATTATCTACTGAATTCATGTGCATTTGACTATTTGTGTTGTTTTCATTATTTTGATTCTTATTTTTGCATTATTTTTGAAGGTGTTGAAAATAATAATGTCGTAGGGCTTAACCTTTCAAGTGTGAGTGATGTGGCGTCTTATTCAGTTGATAGGGATGATGCTTGTTCAACGTTATATATTTCACCTAAATTTAGTAGGTATTGGTTGCCTATTTGTGTTGATGCATATAAGCCACATGTTAGTAAGTGTTTTGCAAGTTTTGAAGATGGTTTTAATTTTATGAAGCATATGGTCAAATGTGTGGTTTTTATGTTCGTCGTAATACTTGTAAGAAATTAAGTAATGGAAGAATTATGTTGAGGTATTTTGTATGCCATATGGAAGGGACTACTGAAATAAAAAGTAAAATCATGAAAGACACTGATGGTGAGAGCAGTAGAAAATGCCGAAAGAACATGTTCTCTAGAAAGCTTGCATTGAATTTGTCCATTAAGAAGGGCGTATGTGTGTATATCTTTGTTGAGCAACATAATCATAAATTAGTTGCTTCGTCGGGCAAGCATTTCTTAAAATCTAGTCGGAAAATGTCATTGGGGCATAAGAACTTTGCGTTTGATGTCGTAAAGGTGAAAATAGGTGCATCTCAAGCTCATGTTCTTATGAAAGAGTTGGTTGGTGGTTATGAAAATGTTGGTGCCACTGTTATTTTAGGAATCGAACTAGGGATTTCAAACAATGCATTGGAGACAATGATGCTCAGATTATTCTTGACAAGTTTAAGGTGAAGAAGGAAGAACTTGGTTCATTTTACTATGAATACGAGGATGATTCATTGGGTCAATTGACGAAGTTATTTTGGGCTGATCCGATAGGACGTAGAAACTATGATGTTTTTACTGATGTAATACCATTCGATGCTACATTTGGCACAAATAAATGGATATTTATATTTTATTTTTAATATTTTGTGAGTGTACTTTTCACTTTGAATTTAGATCAGTAGGCAAGTAGATATTTACCCTTAGATTCAGTAGCAGTAGATAGATTATAATTTGTTTTTTTTATTTTCATAATTGTTGAGTGATTTTCTTGATTTTCATCAAAATCAGGTACAATATGAGTTTTGTCCCATTTTGTGGTGTGGATATTCACAGAGAAAGTGCGTGACATTTTGATGGAGGATTTCTTCCTCTAAATATAATTACCTAGCAATTGTACTAGTGCTCCGTAGTAGTAATATTCACACATGCAAGGATCGAATCCATAGGTACTCATGTGTGGACAAGTAAATTCAAATAGTGCAATAGTAACCAAGAAAAGGGGTTTTGATTAATTAAACTAATACATCAGGAATTAAATAACCCAAAAGAAATCAAGAAGACAATGGATTTATTGATTGTGATTCATAACTATTATCACTTTATGCTCTATTTCAAAGAGGGTAAGGGGTATCAATCTTATTAAGGGTTCGTTCACAAAAGATTAGGGTTGAGACGTTTGAAGTGCGAATTGAAAGCCTAATATCTCTCTCTTATTTATACCTTTCGCTAGGCTAATATATAAACATTCAAGAAATCCAATTAAATCATAAGAACAATAGAACCTAGATTCATGTGATTTTCGCTAGGTTATCAAATAAATCTATTTATCTCAACAATAGATAATGTATAAACTATCCACGCGAGTGCAACGGTTTATACTCAAGTAAATTCAAGAGATCAAAAGTATCTTACAAACATACCATGAAACTCAAGAATGATCTTTATGAATATTGAGATGAACAATAATGGAGATTGAATAGGAAAAATTAATACCGTAGCATAAAGATCAAATAGTTAATTACCCAATTCACAAATCAAGAATTTAGCTTATCCATAAAAGAGAAAATAATAAAATAAATAAAACATGTATCTTGGATCCTTGTTTACAACTTGAAAGAGAGAATAATAAAACTTAGGATATCTCAAAATATGGCTGGAGTTGTTCTATATATACTTGGGAGAATGAGGGGTCGAAATTAGAAAACTAGAGCCAAAACTGAGTCGGAAAAGGAAAATTGAGAAAGCTGTCACGGGAGGGGTGTGCAGGCGCCCTCTTTCGTGCTTTGCTAACTTGTACCTTCTTTGGTAATCTTTCGAAGGTCATATCTTCTTTATACCGACTCCGATTGGGACGTGTCACATATCGTTGGAAAGCAGTTCACGAGTACTATCCAATGATAATGAATGCTCAGGGTCATCTCCAATTTGTCCTTCTGTAATTTTGATTCTTTCCTCCTTTGCCACTCTGCTATCGATCGTTCCTTTTCATATCCTTTTATATCATAATGTACGACTTTTTTCTTGAATTACCTGTACTTATAAACACTCTAAAAAGACATCAAAACACACAAGGTTGAGCATTAAATAAGTCAAAAGATATATCATTTGGATAGGTAAAAACACAATATTCATCAAATACCCCAAACTTATCTTTTGCTCGTACACGAGTAAAACAACAAAAATAAAAATAAAATAATAAACTACTAAAATAAACGAAAATATTTTGGGATGTTCAAATTATATAAAAGGTTGTTGTCCATTCAAGTCTCAGATCTTTACAACACACATAATCTACAAGCATTATTATGAACATGAGATTACAACTACATGGATGTATCTAACATACAATTTTACACCAAAATATGATAATAAGAATGAATAATAGAATATCATTCACCAAAGTAAGATATTTATAGGGTCACTTATATCATGCTCTATAAATAATAAGATGGAATTTATGCGCAAAGACACTCGTATGTATGGTTAAACACAACTGTTAACCCGACTACTCTTTAGGGCCCAAAAACCGTTACATTAGGCCTAATGTAACGCCAAATGGCCGTTGCATTCTCTTGCGTTGCATTAGGTCTAATGCAACGACATAGTAAGCTAATGTAAAGCCAGAGCTTTGGCGTTGCATCAGGTAAATACCTGATGCAACGCCAATTTTAAAACTATATGAACACCTAATGCAACGCCAAAAAGTAGATGAGTACCTAATGCAACGCCATTTTAAAAAGTAGTTGAATACCTAATGTAACGCCAAAAAGTAGATGAGTCCCTAAAATTTATTACATAATTTCACAATTTTATTAATTTTCTTTTTTCAATTATATATATATATATATATATTAAAAAATATATATATTTATTCTCAAATCAATCCCTTAACTTTTTTTTTCTCAAATCAGTCCCTTAATATTTTTTTATTCTCAAATCAGTCAATTAACTTTTTTTTATATTCAAATCAATTCTTACATTTTTCAAAAGTTACACTTTGCTCCACCACCATCCACCACCATCAACCACCGTCCACAACCATCCACAACCATCCACAAATCAAACAAAAGTTTGTACAAATCGAAATAAAATACAAAATACAATATCAAATCGAAAGGAAACCCATGAAATATGTTTGGGCTCGTCGGAATCCATGGAATAAGTTTGGGTTCGTCGGAGAGAAAAAGACGGCATTGGGGGAGAGAGAGAAGAAGACGGCGTTGGGGAGAGAGAGAAGAAGACGTTGGAGGGGAACCGGCGGATCCAGGGGTTGGGGACGGCCGGTGACTCGGCGGATCCACCGTTGCCATCGCCGTCGCCGGAGATGATGAAGGGTAGTGGGTAGATGCTTTAGTTCGTCGGAATCCATGGAATAGGCGACGACGACGATGAAGAATGAGAGAGAAGAAGACGGTTGAGGGATGTTGTTTGAGAGAGAGAGAAGAACGAGAGAAATGAGAGAAATGAGAGAGAGAGAAACAGTTTGTTTCTTTTGATAAACTCAAAATAAAGAGAGAGAAATGAGGAGAGAAAGAGAAATTATTGGTTTTGTTAGAAGAAATGTGGACCGTTGGATTGAATGTGTGAATGGTTGAATTTGGTTTAGCTCATAATCCGCGTGATTATTTGAGACCCAATAAAACAATGCCACATGGCATTGTTTTATTGGATCTCAAATAAACACATGGATCATAATATTAATAATAACTAGTAATAATACATAATATCAAAAAAGTAAATGTTTTTATATTATATACTTTTATTGTTAATTATTCAATTAAATAATTGAATATATTCATAATTATTATTATATAATTAATAATAATAATAATTGATATTAAAAATAATTAATAATAATAATAATAATTTAAACTATAAAAAAATATTATGCCTAATATCAATAATAATAATATTTATTATCAATAATATTTATTAATGAATTATTAATTATATAATTGATTAATTGATTAATATTAATAATAGTACTAATAATAATTGAGTTGGTCTTATAAAAAACTAGTTTTTTCTTAAGATATGAAAAAACGTGTTTTCAAATTAAGCGGTGGCAATTTTGTAATTACTGGCAACCATGTTAAAAATAAACGGTGGCATTTTTGTAATTACTGGTTTCCCCGTTTATGCTGTGTCATTTAGCAATTTGCCCGGTGTGATAAAGTGCCAGTTCATGTATCACAAAATGCCAGTGAAAAAAGTGCCAGTACCAATTTAACAAAGTGCCAGTGTAACTGGCACTGGCACTTTGTTAAACTGGCACTGGCACTTTTATACGGGCACTTTTATATACATGAACGGGCACTCTTCACACTGGCACTCTGTTACACTAACACTGGCACTTTGTTACACCAATATTTTTGCTGGCTCTCAAAAACACAAGCACTGGCATTCAAAAAAACATGGACTGGCATTCAAAATCACGCACACTGGCACTCAAATACACATACACTGGCACTCAAAAACACTGATAATCATTTTTGCTGGCATTCAAAAAACATAGACTGGCATTCCAAAAAACATGTACTGGCATTCACAAAAATGTGAACTGGCATTCAAAATCAATAATAATTATTGGTGCATTCAAAAAAACATTAGCTGGCATTCATGAAAACGTGTACTGGCATTCAAAAATAAACAAACTGGCATTACTTTACACTAGACCGGCACATCAAATACCAAAGCATCCTTCAGATTCCCAGTAACAAAACCAAAATTGCTTCTCATTCATGGCCGCACGGAGGCGGTTAAGTGCCTCTTCCAAGCCGGCGTACCCTCGACGCTTTCTCTCCTTCCAATCTCCCTGCTAGAGACTTTTCCATTGATTCCGGTCACTAGGAAGCCTTCGACCTTCGTCTGATGCTGCTGGTTCGTTCTCATTCCTGGCATCATACATCAATGAGTATCTCTAATTCTCTCTAATTGATTTGATTGAGGTCGCCGATTGATTGGGAAGCTTGATTGGGATGGAATTGGGTGAAGGTTTGGCCGGAGAAGGGAAGCTTGGTGATGGGCGATTGCCGGAGACGAAGAACGCGATCTTCCCTTTGCGTATAGAGAGAGAGAGGAGAGAGAGAGGTTACGTTGTGCGTTGTTATTAGGAAGAGGTAAAACACGTTTTTTGTTAAGTTAACAAAAAACGCGTTTTTTATAAGTTTTTGGCATAATAATTAGTAATTTTTATTGACTAGGAAAAAATATTTTAGACTTTTTCAATTAAATAATTGAATATATTAATAATTATTATATAATTAATAATAATAATGTTATTAATTAATAATAATACTCATTAATTTAATAATTTAAACTTTTAAGAAATATTAATATACCTAAGTAATAATTTATATAAATATTTAGTTAATTTCTAACTTATTTTATATAATTTTTTTAAAAAAACTTCCTTACCAAAAAATGTCTAAAATATTTATCTCAATTCAAAAATAAATTTTAAAAAAAAATAATTATACTTTTAAAATATTAATAATACTTATTAATATACCCTCATACCCTAAACCTCAGATACCCTAAACCCTATACTCTATACCCTATATACTATAATACCCTATACCCTATACTCTATACCCTATATACTATACCCTATATCCTATACCCTATACCCTATACTCTATACCCTATACCCTATAGGGTATAGGGTATACCCTATAGGGTACAAGGTATAGGGTATACCCTATAGGGTATAGGGTATAAGGTATAGGGTATAGGGTATACCCTATAGGGTACAGGGTATAGGGTATAGGGTATATCCTATAGGGTACCGAGTATAGGGTATACCCTATAGGGTATAGGGTATATCCTATAGGATATAGGGTATAGGGCATAGGGTATAGGGTATACCTTATAGGGTACATGGTATAGTGTATAGGGTATATGATATAGGGTATAGGGTATACCTTATAGGGTACAGGGTATATGGCATAGGGTATAGGGTCTTTATAGGGTATAGGGTATATGGTATACCCTATAAGGTACATGGTATAGGGTATACCCTATAGGGTACAGGATATAGGGTATAGGGTATATCCTATAGGGTACAGGGTATAGGGTATACCCTCCGATACCCTATAGGGTATACCCTATACCCTATACCCTATATGGTATAGGGTATATTCTATAGGCACTACCAGAAAAAGGTATTTTAGCGACGGAATTATCAGCGACGGACTAATTCCGTCGCTAAATAGCGGCGGAATATAAGCTTTAGCGTCGGAATTATTTTGGCGTCAAATTTAGCGACGGAATTTAATTCCGCCGCTAAATTCCGCCGCTAAAACGAATATTCCTCGAATATTCGTTTAATTACCGCCACTATTTTCGCGGTTGATTTACCGACGGAATATTCCGCCGCTAAATAATTATCAGCGACGGAATTATTCCGACGGTGGAAATATATCATTTTTTATTTTTTTTATTTAACAGCGTCGGAAATATTTCGACGGTGAAATTAAAATATTTTTTATTTTTTTTTGGAATATTACACCGACGGAATATTTCCGTCGCTGAGTAATTAATTTTTTTAATTTATCAGCGTCGGAAATATTCCGACGGTGAAATTAAATGTTTTTTTTTTGTTTATTTTTAGAACTAAATATCAAAATAAAAAACTAAAAAACATTAAAATATCATAAATATTTATGATATTTTTGAAAAAATAAATAAATGATAAATATTTTTTAAATTTTAATTTAATAAATATCATTATTTTTTTATGTAAAATATGAAAGTTATTTTAAATTACTCTCATAAAAAAAATATGAGTCAATAAATATTATTTTCAAAAAAATAAATACCACATAAATATTTATTAATTTTAATTTAATAAATATCATTCTTTATAATTATATAAAACATGAAAATTATTTTAAATTACACTAAAAAAATAAATATGAGTCAATAAATACCCTATACCCTATACCCTATACACTATACCCTATACCATATACACTATATCCTATACCTTATACCCTATACACTATACACTATACCCTATACACTATACCCTATACCCTATACACTATACCCTATACACTATACACTATACACTATACACTATACACTATACACTATACACTATACCCTATACCCTATACCCTATACCCTATACCCTATACCCTATACCCTATATCCTATACCCTATATCCTATACCCTATACCCTATACCCTATACACTATACCCTATACACTATACCTTATACACTATACCCTATACCATATACCCTATACCCTATACACTATATCCGAACATGCCAAGGCCAATAGAGCAGGCTCCTCGGGGTCGGCGGCGTTGCATACCGGGGGGACGCTCACGGTCGCCGAGCATCACGACCGCATGGTATGTATGTTAATTTAAATGTAGTAGTGTATGGATGCTTTTAAATAGGTTTATGTACGTATGTTAGCTGGGAGCCATGTTGATGCTATGAAATCCATAGTTTTAGTGTAAATGTAGTGTATGCATGCTTTTAAATCAGTTTAAATGTTGCATTTATACAATTTCAAAGTAATAATCTCGCTTATTTTATTTATAGGAAAGGGAGTATGGTCCGAATATCAGTTTTGTGGATGTTTACGCTAGCACCCATATTCGGAGTTCTACAGCGCCCGATCAACCTCCGCAATGGGTTGACAATCGATCTGCTAATGCCTTTGTAAGTAAACTATCATTAAATGACTTGATTTTGAATATGTAAATTTATTTATGTACCTTACATTGTGTATATGATTATAATTGTTTGTTTTATTTTGACAGGCTGCATATCAAGCCGCCGTTGTTCCCGAAGGAACGCCTCCCGGCGAGCCCGTCCCCTTCGTGCCTGATGTTTGGCACGAGGTCACCTCTCAGGGACATCCAAGGAGAGGAGCCCGAGTGTTAGGGATGGGGGATTACGGGCGGCAATGCCCGTCGACGTCGACCGGCCGTCGGCGAAATGTAGCCCAGCCCACGTTTCATGATCCGAGGGTTGACACTCTGGAGGCTGCGTTGGAGGAGGAGAAACGCGAGCGGGCAAAGCTTGCGGATGCTTTGGCAGTTCAGACGCAGATGCAGGAGGAGAACGATCGACGTCATGCAGAGATTCAAAGACAACATGCAGAGACTCAAAGACAATTGGCACTGTTGATGGCTCATCTCGGCCAGGACTCCCAGGGTAATTTCCAGCGTCCCCCAGGTTGATTGCGGATTTTTTTAGACATTTTTGTATTAATTTATACTTGTTTGTAAACATTTGAGACATTTGGTACCCGCGGAGCCCCTCCCCGCCTCTCCCCCCCGCTCCACCCTCCCCCCTCCCCCACTCCCCCCCTCCCCCCTCCCCCCTCCCCCCTCCCGAATTGGTACGGTGGTATTTAGTTTTTATTTGGTACGCCGATATTTGAATTTTAGTTTTTATAGTTTTAGTTTTATAAATTGAAATGTTATATCGGGTACAAAAATTTTGGTTTATTGATATTTTAAATTATTTTTTTTAAATTTATTTCGAATCGCCGACGGAATTTTTCGTCATTTGAAATTAATGTGAAATAAAAATTAATTAAATAAATTAATTTCATGACGGAATTTCCGCCGCTATAATCATTTAATTTTTATTTATTTTTTGATTTCAACGGCGGAAACTTCCGTCGCTGTAATAAAATTTAAATTAAAATTAAATAATTTCAGCGACGGTAATTTCCGCCGCTGAAATAATTTAATTTTAATTTAAATTTTATTACAGCGACGGAAATTTCCGCCGCTGAAATTAATTTAATTAAATTAATTTTTATTACAGCGACGGAAATTTCCGCCGCTGAAATGAAAATTTAATTAAATTAATTTTTATTACAGCGACGGAAATTTCCGCCGCTGAAATGAAAATTTAATTAAATTAAATTAATATAGCAGCAGAATTTTCCGTCGCTGAAACCATTAATTCACCGACGGAATTAAATTCCGTCGGTAAAAGAAAAAAATAGCGGCGGAAATTGACCCGTCGGAGCACTGCGACGAGCTGGTAGCGGCGGACCACCGACGGAATTTTTCCGTCGGTGATTTATTTTAGCGACGGAAATTTAATTTTAGCGGCGGAAATTTCCGTCGCTAAATGACCTTTTTCTGGTAGTGAGGGTATAGGGTATACCCTATAGGGTATAGGGCATAGGGTATAGGGTATACTCTATAGGGTATAGGGTATAGGGTATACCCTATAAGGTACAGGGTATAGGATATAGGGTATACCCTATAGGGTACAGGGTATAGGGTATATCCTATAGGGTACAGGGTATATGGTATAGGGTATAGGGTATATCCTATAGGGTACAGGGTATAGGGTATACCCTATAGGGTACAGGGTATAGAGTATACCCTATAGGGTACAGGGTATAGGGTATACCCTATAGGGTATAGGGCATAGGGTATAAGGTATACCCTATATGGTATAGGGCATAGGGCATAAGGTATACCCTATAGGGTACATGGCATAAGGTATACCCTATAGGGTACATGGTATAGGGTATACCCTATAGGGTATAGGGTATAGGGGATAGGGTATAGGGTATACTCTATAGGGTATAGGGTATAGGGTATACCCTATAGGGTATAAGATATATGGTATACCCTATAGGGTACAGGGTATAGGGTATATCCTATAGGTTACAAGGTATAGGGTATACCCTATAGGGTATAGGGCATAGGGCATAGGGTATACCCTATAGGGTATAGGGTATAGGGCATAGGGTATAAGGTATACCCTATAGGGTACATGGTATACCCTATACCCTATAGGGTATAGGGTATACCCTATAGGGTATAGGTTATAGGGTATACCCTATAGGGTACAGGGTATAGGGTATACCCTATACCCTGTACCCTATAGGGGTATACCATATACCCTATATCCTATAGGGTATACCCTGTACCCTATAGGGTATACCCTATACCCTATACCCTATAGGATATACCATATACCCTATGCCTTATACCCTATAGGGTATAGGGTATACCCTATAGGATATAGGGTATAGGGTATAAGGTATAGGGCATATGGTATAGGGTATAGGGTATACCCTATAGGGTATAGGGTATAGGGTATATCCTATAGGGCACAGGGTATCGGGTATAGGGTATAAGGTATAGGGTATATGGTATACCCTATACCCTATAGGGTATACCCTAAACCCTAAACCATATAGGGTATACCCTATACCATATACCCTATACCCTATAGGGTATAGGGTATAGTATATATGGTATATGGTATAGGGTATAGGGTATAGGGTATAGGGTATAGGGTATATGTTATAGGATATAGGTTATAGGGTATAGTGTATAGGGCATAGGGTATAGGGTATATGGTATAAGATATATGATATAGGTTATAGGGTATAGTGTATAGGGTATATGGTATAGGGTATAGGGTATATGGTATAGGGTATAGGATATAGTATATATGGTATACGGTATATGGTATATGGTATAGGGTATAGGGTATAGGGTATAAGGTATAGGGTATATGGTATAGGATATAGGATATAGGTTTAGGGTTTAGGGTTTAGAGTTTAGGGTTTAGGGTTTTGGCGTTGCATTAGTAATTTAGCCGTTACATTAGAAAAATCTAATGTAACGCTGAGATCAAAGTCGTTGCATTAATCAAAATGTGCCGTTACATTAGCTCTGTCGTTGCTTTAGACTCGTTACATTAGTTATGGCATTGCATTAGATGCGTTACATTAGCTCTGTCGTTGCATTAGATGCGTTACATTAGCTTTGTCAATGCATTAGCCGTTACATTAGCTCTGGCGTTGCATTAGATGCGTTACATTAGCTCTGGCGTTGCATTAGATGCGTTACATTAGCTCTGGCGTTGCATTAGATGCGTTACATTAGGTCAGAAATGTAGTAGTGCTTGTAATGTATCGCGAAAATCGCGGGATAGGTTCACGGTTACAAATTAAGATAAGGACATACGAAGTCAAGCAAGTGAAACTAGAAAGTTTTCAACATATATCCTCACTCGAGTTTATCTCTCCGCTTACCCACGCGAACCCATATTTCAACCCCAAACTTACAATTTTTCATACTTTCACATTCCACTTCAACATAAGAGAGGATAAGATTTTTCAGATTTTTTTTCATCTTTTCTTTTGCTTTGCATATATATGGATCACGAATAATAATATACATTAAATACTTTTCACAAGACCCTCTTTTCAATACAATTAATAATCATTTTTTTCTTCTGTTGACCACTTTCCACTCAACCATTGATTTCCCAATTATAACCCACAAATTCCCATTCATTCCATAGTTTCGCTTTCTAGAAAATGTGAGAAAATAATGTATAAGTTTAAAGGGTAGGAGAATGTAGATATAAAAGAAGGCGAATGGTGTTCTTTGATAACCTCTCAATTTGTGAGATATTCCATTCTTTTTAATACTCAAAAGGGGTTCTAGCGGAAAATTTTATAAGTGACGAGAAAGTTAAAGGCTCACAAAAGGGTTTAAATAAAATAACCATATATCACTTCCTGAATAGCCTAATTGATGTGTTATTGACGGTCATGCAAACATGTTTTAGGAACCCCGAAAATGCCAAAGTGATCCTATAAATATTTCCTAAATTGGTAACAATGATCAAGAAAATAGTGTGGAAGTGAAAGGTGAATCAATCATACTTTACATGTTTCAATGTACGTATATCCCCATATTAATAATAAAACTCAAGATTTAAAATTGAAGCACCCTCAAATCATCATAGACTTTAGGCAACATCACAAAATATGAAAATAATTTTTTTTTTAAAATTTTCTATTTTTTTGGTGACACTATATAAACTTCCCTATAAACCTACAAACTCGGAGAGAAATCTATCCCCAAACTTAAAACATGATATGTACTCATAGAAAAGAGAACTAAGATATTCCTTGGGTTCAAAGGATGAAATGAGAAACCAAACAAATAAAATAAAGCAAATAAAATGTACCTGGTTAGGTTGCCTCCCAATAACCGCATTTAGTTAAAGCCGTTAGACCGACTATGATCCATGTTTGGACTTTACTTTTCGTCCCTTGGCCCACTTTGCAGTTTCGCGGGTACTTTCTTTCAGATTATGCCCCATATATATATATTCCTCGCATCATCAAATCATTTAGCGCCCAAGGGAAATTTTGATGTTTTCGCTTTTTGGGCTCTTTCTTTTGCAAACCTTCGCCACTTCCCCCCCCCCCCTAAAAATTAGGCAGGGGCACAAGAAAGATGGAAAATTCACATTTTAAATGGGGTGAAGAAGGCCTTCATTGAGGCATTGTTCGTTGGTTGGGTCGGATATAACCACATCAACATTAACAACCTTATCATCTTTTAATTTCTCTTCCACCCATCCCTTTCACAATCAACATCTTCATCAACAACAATATCCCTAGCAGGAGATGGAGAGAGTTAGAGAGTTGGTAATTCGTCACTAATGGAATCATCCTCCCATTCATACTGTTCAATATGAATAAGATTAGTATCTCGTTCATAACCCCTCATGGCCTTTACCATTTTATTAACTTGTGCTGCTAGCCCACTTAAAGCTTCATCTAATTGCTGTTGTTGTTGAAGATTTTCCTCATTCACTCTTGTCTGGGCCTCCTCCCATGATTGCATTTCAGGTTGTGTTGGATCATAAGAAAGTGGCTCGTAACTGTTCTATGCCTGGTTTGAATAGTTTCCCCACTCTTGTGTATAAAAATTGGGGGAGTAATCATATTGTGGTTACCATTACTAGAATGAATTCCCTTCTTGTACCTGTGGAGAATACTCAGGAAAATATGCCCTATACGGATAATTAGTAGTATTATGATAATAAACAAAACAAAACAAAACAATTAACACATGTCTCTTGAACATTATAAGTGACAAAATTTCTTTGTGTGGCAAGAATGTCTAATTTTTTAGATGCATTGGCTAGTTGTCTGCTCACTTCTAGATAGGTCAATTCATCGTTAATGATCATTCCATACATCACTCTAATAGTATCTCACACCTTAATTTAAACAACTAGGAAAAAAAGAGAAAATAATAAAAGAAAACTATTTACACTAAAAAGAATATAAGAAAAGAAAATTATTACACTACAATATAAAAATTAACTTGTTCAATCTCAACAAGTTCCGACAATGGCGCAAAAAACTTGATGGAGGATTTCTCCCTCTAATTATAATTATCTAGCAAGTGTTCTAGTGCTGCGTAGTAGTAATATGCACACATAAAAGGGTCGAATTCACAAAGACTCGTGTTTGGACAAATAAATTCAAATAGTGCAATAGTAATCAAGAAAAGGGGTTTTGATTGTTTGGTTGATTAATTAAACTAATACAACAGGAATTAAATATCACAAAAGAAATCAAGAACACAAGGGATTCATGAATTGGGGTTAATAACTATTATCACTTTATGCTATACTAGTATTGCACCCATGCGTTGCATGGTATAAGCAAAATTTTGTTATATGAAATTATTTTGTTTAAATGCTGTTATATAATTATAATATATTAATTATGAGTCCAAAATAATTTACACTGAAAATAATTTATAATAAAAAGTTAAAACCAATACCCAGTTTAACCAACACAATTAATATTATAAATTTTGGAAGCTTTTTGTATACACATATTTCGTTATGTGAGAAACGTTAGTGATTATTCCAATAGAAATTGTTATTGTAAAATATTTTTCCTTAAATGATTTATTTTACTACTTTATTATTTTACTATTCATTATATAATTGTAAAATTGAAAATTTAGAATAGCAAGCGTATTTATGCATCTTTGATAAAATAAGTATTTTTAAAATATCCCTAAATCAAAAGTTTGATATTCATTTATTTTTTATTCTAAAAGGACATTTCATTTGAATTTGAAGTATTAACTTTGGAAAAGAAGATAAATATTCTTATTATTCACTTTTAAACATTTAATTTACGATAATAAAAACAAATAGTGAAAGAAATTTGTAATAACGTTTATAAAAATGACAATTTTAAAACAAAAATTTCTTACATTGTAGTTTATTAAGAAACAAAGTAGTAATAATTAAAACAAAATCATCTACTTAGTCAACGTCAACGTATTTAGTAGCCTTATTATGACAATAATTGTATCGACTTTTGGTTCTTTTATAATTTGTATAATTTGATATAATTAAATAAATAAAAATCAAAATTAACAAATACAATTAAAACTAATGTAACAATTTATCCAATTTTTTAGTGAAATAAACTCTCTAAAAAAATAAATCTTAAATCAACACGAAATAATGGCTCCTTCATTGAAAAGTGCATGACATCGAAAAGTTAGCAAAGTCTTTTATGTATTAATATTTTCATCTATATAATGTGGGGGATCAACAAAAAAATTTCAGTTAGATTATACTCCCTCCATCCTATTATAAAATATACACTTACTATTTGCTCATAAATTAAGAAAAATTGTTTGTGGATTGAGTGTTGTGAGTATGGAAAATGAGGTTGGAGAGAGAAAATGAGTTGTTGTTTCGAGTATAATATTCGAGTCCCATTAATATAAAATATTTCCATTTTAAAAAGTATATACTCCCTCCGTCCCACCCGACATAAGATTAATTTCCATTTTGGGCGTCCCCCTCGACTTATAATATCTCAAAATGACAAGTTTATATTATTTTTATATTCAATGATACTAACTTGTTATACTAATATCAATAATCTCCTTACTATGCCCTCACTCATTCTTTCTCATATTTTACTTTTTATATTCATAATACCTCCTACACTCATTCTCTACTCTTATTATATTAATATTTCTTAATTCTTGTGTCGTAAGAGAAAATCCTAAATCGGATTAGTCGGAGGGAGTAGTTTGTAGTGAGACAAAAGAAGTATATTTTTTAAAATTAAATAAATAATGCCAAAAGTATCCTTGTTGAAAAAAATTCCATATTGATGTTAAAAATAAAAAAAAAGTTGACGATAAGGATAAATAATTGATAAAAAGAATATTGTTAAATTGAATATAAGCTCAATTCTTTTGTAAGATATTTTAGTCTTTTATTTCCAAACATTTATTAGGACAACATTAAAAAGACTCTCAACAATAACTTTTAGAATTATCACTATTTTGGAGGGAAAATCTTATTTTTTAATGTTAAGCATACCAAAAGACACTATTCTCTTTTTATATATATATATATATATAGATTTCAAAGGGCAATCTCATTAAAGAGTTCGTTCATAAAAGATTAGGGTTGGGAGATTTAATGTGCGGATTGCAACCCTAATATCTCTCTCTTGTTTATACCTTCCGCTAGTTTAATATAAACATTCAAGAATTCCAATTAAATCATAAGAACAATATAACCTAGATTCATGTGATTTCCGCTAGTTTCACAAATAAATCTATTTATCTCAACAATGGACAATGTATAAACTATCCACGCGAGTGCAACAGTTTATACCCAAGTAAATTCAAGAGATCAAAAGTATCTTACAAACATACCATGAAACTAAAGAATGATCTTTAAGAATATTGAGATTAACAAGAATGGAGATTGAATAGTTAATTACCCAATCTACGAATCGAGATTTTAGCTATGAATAACCAGAAAAGAGAAAAGAAGAAAATAAACAAAACCTAGATCTTATATCTTGAATCCTTGTTTACAACTTGAAAGAGAGAATAATAAAACCTAAGATATCCCAAAATATGGCTGGAGTTGTTCCATATATACTTGGGAGAAGGAAGGGCCGAAATTAGGAAAGTAGGGCCAAAATAGAGTCGGAAAAGGAAAATTGAGAAATCTGTCACATGAGGGGTGTGCGAGTGCCCTATTTTGTGCTTTGCTGACTTGTACCTTCTTCAATAATTTTTCAGAGGTCATAACTTTTTCACACAGACTCCGATTGGGACGTGTCACATCGTTGGAAAGCTCTCGACAAGTAATATCCAATGATAATGAATTATCAGGGTTATATCCACTTTGTTCTTCTGTAATTTTCATTCTTCATCTTTTGCCGCTCCACTCTCGATCGTTCCTTTTCATATCCTTTTATATCATAATATACAAATTTTTTCTTACATTCCCTATATTCATAAACACTTCAAAAATCAATAAAAACACCCAATGTTGAGTATTAAATAAGTCTAAATATATATCATTTGGATGGGTGAAAACACATCCATCACATTAGCTACTGAATCCAAATTCAGTAACTACTGAATCCAACATTAACTCATGAGTAATGCTTGGATTTAGTAGCTACATTATCTACTGAATTTAAGTGTATTATAAAGATTGAATTGGATTCCGTATCCACTTTTGCTAATGAATCCAAATATATTTTGAACATTAAACTTGTATTCAGTAGCTACTTTAGCTACTGATTCTAACAGTGACTCATAAGTAATAAATTCAAATTGAAGTTTTGTTTGAGAGAGATGTCATAAGTATTAACACCCTCAGACTATAAGGTTTTCAGCTCCTCAATTAGTGGCTCTAAGAACACATCAAGCTCTTGAACAGGACACTTCGGGCCTGGAATAATTAAAGGCATAAACATGTATGCTGGTTTCATACACATCCATGGGGGAATATTATATGGGACAATAAAGACATGCCATGTTGAGTGTGGCTTACTGGTGTGCCCAAATGGGTTAAACCCATCAGTTGCCAAGCCAAGTCTAATGTTGTGGGAATCTACTGTAAAAGCTGGATAATTGAGATCAAAATCTTTCCACGCCTTGCCATCTGCAGGGTGTCTAATATCACCCTCAACATCCATACGTTTTGGACTGTGCCACCTCATGTGTTCAGCAGTTTAGATGACAAATAAAGTCTCTGAAGCCTAGGAATGAGTGGAAAGTAATGCATGAATTTTTTTGATATAGGCTTACATTTCTCTAAAGTGGCATTGTCATGGTTTTTGTACCTAGACTCACCACATGTAGGACATGCTATCAAGTCTTTATACTTCCCCCAAAATAAGACACAATCATTCTCACAAGCATGTATTTTCTGGTAAGGCAAGCCTAGACCCTTAATCAAAGCCTTACATTTATAAATGATTTAGGCGATTCTCATCTTTTGGAAACTTTTTCTTTATAACAATCAATAGTTCATCAAAACCCTTATTGAGAATCCCATATTCAGATTTCAAGTGGAGGAAATGACTAACGACAGTCAGCTTAGTGTAAGATTCACACCCTTTCCACAATGGCTCATTATAAGACTCAAACAAATCATAATTTTTTTTGATTGTGTATTAGGGTTCTCATTAGATGAATCAATATTTGGACCCGCGACTTCCCTTAACATTTCTTCCGCCCAATTCTCATTTCTCTCATCTTCTATATTAATTGTTTCCATTTAAATGTTAGATTCTCCATGCTTATTCCTTCTTTTGTAGTCAGTTGAAAAGCCATTATTAAGTAAGCACATTCGTACAGACTCTCATGTCTTATATTTGCTAAAGTCACATTTACTTGATGGATACCTTATCATGCCATCATCCATACACTCTGGGTGGGCGAAAGCAAAGTTAAGAAACTCCTCAACCCCCTTAATGAAATCTTCAGTATATCTAAAACTCTCACAATCATCCTTGTACATTCAATTTCGATGATGAGACATGTCTCCTGCAAAATGAGTCAAAATTATAAACACCATTCTAATAAAGCATAACGATGGCACACAAGAATACAATAATGCTCCCTGTTATGTACGAAAAAAAGATAATGCTCTCTGTGGAAGGAATAACTAATGAAGAGACCATATAAGTAGGCACAAAAGTATATTTTGATTTGAAACTACCAAAATGACTGTCATGATAGTAAATAAAAGTTTATGTAAAAATAGTTCAAAATGTTGTAACATATCACAAAAGAGGGAATTCCAACTTGTCCCAGCTTTGCCAAGCTGTGTTCTACCCTCCCTTTCCCTAGTACAATGTCCAATGCATAACCATAAAATCTATTTTTATGTTTTGTAGATGCAATATCATTACATTCTTGTGTGCTTCACCGCTAATAAAATACCAAATTATCCCATAATAATTTCTAATTTCATTAAAAAAATATTTCCTATAATTCTTCTCTCTCTTCACGTTTTGTTTTTGGAGTAAGTACAAAAAATCACATTGAAATAACTTAAAAAGAACCAAATAACAGAAGATGAACTTTGAAAAGATGAAACAAAAAATTGATTGCTAAAGAATGAACTAAATACAACAAATTATGGAAGTTTGGGTTTTGAAAGAAAACTTCATATATGGCAAAAGGAATCAATCGAGCCCGCAGAAATTATTTTTCCAAAAATCAAATTTTCATTGTTATCGGGAAGAACATGGAGATGGCAGGAAGAAATCAAGTAATGGTAATAACCCTAAATTAGAAAAATTACTAAAACTAAGAACCCTAAATTAGAAATTGCACATAGAAAATAGACTTGATAGCTTGAAGAGCATGGATAAAGAGAGAGAGGGGGGGGGGAGAGCCACAGTTGAAATGAGAAGAAGAAAGCGAGATGTAGAATACCTACTCCGGCTGCTCCTGCTCAGGCTGGTACTGCTTCGGCCGGTGGTGATAATGGGTCGGCGACAAGGAGATAATGGGTCGGCGGCAAGGAGATAATGGTTCTGTCGCCGATTGTAGAGAGAGAAGGGGAAGAGGTTATTAGGAAAAGAAAATAGGAAGGGAGAAAAGGGACAGATATTTTCTAGGTTAAGTAATTTTATTAAATATATTTTTCTTAATATGCAATGGATGAGGATTCGTCTCATAAATTGTTTCATTTTATGAAGAAAAAAAATAATTATTTTGTTTTACAAATTATCTATATTTATTATGTGAGATAAATAATGCCGTCACATATTTATTTAATCAATCGTGTAAAAGTATTCTCACCTGCGATTTTTTTTGAGACCTCCAAAATTTTGGACTCGCGGCAAGGGACATAATTAAACTTGCGACCGATCCTACTGCGATGGCATGAGTTCATCGCATAAATGATGTCTACCGCGAAGGCTCAAACGACCATCGTGAAAGCCTCACAAAATGTATATTTTCTTGTAGTGGGAGGGCTTTTTTTTTTACCCTTTTTTGAAATTTCTTTTACTCGCATTTGCTCTACAGCAGAGCTTATCTTGAGATCGAAAGTTGGTGTAGTAGCACTTGCCTTTTCAACTACACATCTCTCAATTGGAGATTCCCCATGTACATCTTCACCAATATTCTCCTCCTCCTTCAACTCTTTCTCAGTTTCCTCCTCCAAAGACAGCAGTGTAGATGATGCGATTTCCAGCACATTCACATCCCCAAATATGTTTGACTGTTAGTCAGCAATCTTTTTCCGTTTGGCCAAATCCTCCATCATTTCAATAGTTCTTAAGACCTTATTGTCAAACTCCATACTGTCAACAGCTGGGGTTTAGTTTTTTTGATCTTTAGTTGCAACAACATCTTGTGATAGGTTTTCGCATTGTAAGTAGGTGATTGATTCAATTTCTAGGATTTGAGGTGATTGATTTTCTTTGTCTTGAATGTTAATAAGTGGAGACTGGTGCGGGGATTGAGTGGCGGTGATGGGTGGTCTGTCTACAGCAATTCCACATAAAATGTGCACATTAAATAACTCGATGATGGTATTGTTGATCTTGAGCACATGTTGGTTGTTGGTGTGCATTGTATCACAAATAGTATACATTTCTATATACCTAGCCACGAAGCGTTTCACCTCATCACCGCACAATTCAAATTCTTTGATATTATCAGATTTTTGAAATATTATATTCAGTAGGAAAACATTAATGTTTCAACTTTCATTTGTATTTCAACATTGCAATTAGATTCAGTAGCTAAATTAGCTACCTAGATACTGAATTCAAGTGTATTTTCATGATTTTATATTGATTTAGAATCTAAGTTAGCTACTAAATTCATGTGTATTTTTGAACATTGCACATAGATTCAGTAGCTAACTTAGCTACTGAATCCAAGTGCTTGTTTGAATATTGCACTTGAATTCAGTAGCTAAGTTAGCTACTGAATCTAAGTGCAATGTTAAAAAATACACATGAATTTAGATTATAATTTTGTAACTTGATTCATATTTTCATTTAATGAAATCCACTTGAATTTATGTCAAAATTAAGTTAAATCTAATTTCTAAACCCATTTCCAACAACACACTAATATTTTATTTTCACTTACAAATCATACTCCACTTACAATATTATTGAGTATATACTCTCTCATTTATTCTTATATCCAATCAAAATGATGCAATCTCTCATTTATTCTTATATCCAATCAAAATCGTGCAAGGTGTTATGTGATAAAAAAGGACAAAATGGTTAACAATATTTTAGAACCGACTGCAACTACAATAATAACATACCCTAAACAACAGTCTCAAAAGTTATTTAATATGTGTCTCAAATATTTTACTATTTTCATTCCAGTTTATATATTTCCCGTTCTAGTTTTATTCATTATTTTATTTTCTGTAATTTATTATTCCTTCTATAATTGTAATTCCAGTTAAACAATCTTAAACAATTTTAAGACTTAATCCCTAAAAAAGGGAACTTTTAAAAATATTGGTCTGACTGTCGTGACCAATCCACCTCTCTCAACCCATGTTGAAAAGCCAGGAATGTTTATTGGCCACGACTTCAAGAGGTGACAACAAAAAATGCTTTTCTATTTGATCACTCTGAATTTGGTTAAATAACCGAAAGAAAATATGCCAAATGTGGGTGAGAACGAGACGGATGTAATAACCTTGGATGCGGTTCAAGCGTGGAAACATGGAGACTTCCTTTTCAATAAAACATTGTTGTTGCCATTTTAATGTTTTCATTCCAGTTATATTTTCCGTTCCAGTTTTATTCATTGTTTTAATTTCTGTAATTTGTTTCTCTCTCTGTATAATTTTGGCTAACAATGCAATAGTACGGCGATGAATGAGTTTTGCCTCTTTGAATCATACTTGGTATATTCATGTAGGACTTGTTTGTAGGAACCTTAATCAATAGGCCAAATGTTTGAATTATCCACTTTGCCTTCTATTGATCATTAAAATTTTAATGAATTCGTTAGAAATTTAACGGCTATTACCATGGGAGATCGTTGGGTGGGGGTTTTGGAATAACTATTACAAAATCAAATGGAAATTACAGAAAACTTTAAAACAAATAGTTAAAGAACAGAAGAAAGGATTTGTCGCTGTCCGAGTCGTGTGAGATCACACTCTCCTTAAGACAAATTTTGCCCCCTCACCACGTTGTGCTTGAGATTACTCGGGACGATTGCCTCCCAGGATGAAACGGAATGACCGGATGGTTGCTGCACAACAGGACCTCCGGCGAACTGAAGTCAATGCTTGGACGATATCACCACCAATGCAATATGTAGGAGGCCAAAGGAATGATTTATCAATATGCAATGAAATTGAGAGGAGAGGATTTCTGAAAATCTATGTGTTCTTCTCTTGTTGTGTTCTTGTCTTTATATCAACCAAGGGAATAAAATTGCCAGAAATTAAAACAATGTTTTAATTTCCTTCATCAATGTTATTATTGAAATAAATTCAATCAATTAGCTCATAATGCAGGCAGTTACACAGCTCTTTGAGTCCTTGTGGCAGTTACACATTTATTTGAAATCATTAGGCACATTTCTGGCTCTGAACAGCTTCAGCGTCTCAGCTACTGGAGATGAGGCACCCGCCTCGGATAACTCCAGGCGCCCGCCTCATTGGTGCTCAACTGGGCTGCACCTACTGGACTCCAGGCGTCTGCCTCGACGTGTTTCAGGCGCCCGCCTCGGTGCCAGTAACAATGGGTCAAGTTTGAAAAAAATATTGCAAAAAGTGAGCTTGCGCGGACAGGCTATTTCGGAGCTACATTCGTGTCCGCAGGACGCGCATACATATGAGTTCGGTAGTCCGAAGCCTATTTTGGTCCATGATTTACACCCCCCTACGCACCTGTGCATGAGAGAGAGCCTCTATGTACCACAATCTTACTCCCTACTAAAGTGTAGGAGTATATAAATTAAGCCACTTTTCCATCTTTTTTCAATGTGGGATAACCACATTTTACCCTTTTCAACCCATTAACTTTGAGCCTTCATATCTCATTCATTTCTCAACCATTTTGGACAAATGAATATATGATTTCAATGTACTCATGGAGTAGAACACAATCCAACAATCAATTAGTCATTTTGACAAATAACTAATTAAGAAAATAACTCATTATTTCCTTTAAAAACACACTTTTTTCCAATAATCCCCCACATGAAGGAATAATGTGGAATTGGTGATAAAGCCCGACAGACGAAAACTTGCATACGAAAATGTGGGAATGCCCATTGAATCTTCACTCGTACAAGCATATTTACTCTACTCGCAAATCGACAGACGCGATGTCGTTGAATCGTTATGCTTTAGTGTAGCCGATCATATGCTTGACACAAGTATCGTCCTAACATACTTCAATTCTTATATCTATGTTCATTCATGGCCCTGAACATACGCCTGGTTCTGCGAGAGGGTCTAAGAATTGAGCCTCACACAATTCTCCTCGAAGCGGCCCCACTTCTCTCTCACATAGGTGATTTCTTAAAGGTAACCCGTATTATTCCGCTCGAATTTTCGACGCGTAAGAATCATTAAAAGCCATAGGCTTATCCTTGTCCTTTCGGGATGTCACTACTAGGAATGGACTTGGGGTTGATTCCCCCACAGTGACGCTACAAGTCTTTTAATAGTTAGGTGGTCCCATTGAATCTAGTTCTTAGTCATCTAGATTGGGTTTTCCGCTGTGTTTAACTTTTCAGAGGCTTAAGTCCCATTCCCCTCGTTGAGCTTTCAACTAACTCTCTATTTAACCCTTTGGTTAACGGATCCGCTAAATTTTCCTTTGACTTAACATAGTCAATGGATATTGTGCCAGTTGAGAGTAGTTGTCTAATGGTATTATGTCTTCGACGAATGTGTCTCGACTTACCATTATACATATGATTGTGTGCCCTTCCAATAGCTAATTGGCTAACACAATGTATACATATTGATGGCACGGGCTTCGTCCATCTTAGAATATCTTCTATAAATTGGCGTAGCCATTAGGCTTCTTCACCACATTTATCTAACGCTATAAACTCAGATTCCATCGTGGATCTAGCTATAACCGTTTGTTTAGAAGATTTCCATGATATAGCTGCTCCTGCTAATGTGAATACAAATCCGCTCGTAGACCTTGAGTCTTTTATATCGGATATCCAATTAGCATCGCTATACCCTTCAATTACCACTGGATGTCTAGTATAGTGTAAAGCATACTCTCGAGTATATCTTAAGTACCTTAATACTCTTACTATACCATTCCAATGTTCCGCTCCCAGATTACTTGTATACCGACTCAGTTTGCTAACCGTGTAAGCAATATCTGGTCTAGTACAACTCATCAAGTACATTAGACTTCCAATGATTCTCGAGTATTCAACTTGAGAAACTGCGTCACCTCTATTCTTTGATAGATGTTGACTCATGTCTATTGGGGTTCTAGCAATAGCTAAGTCACCCTTGTTGAATTTCTCAAGAATCTTATCCACATAATGTGACTGGCTTAAAGCAAGTCCATTTGGTATTCTTGAAATTTTCACGCCAAGGATTACGTCGGCTAACTCCATATCTTTCATGTCAAAATTTGAGTTCAACATATCTTTAGTGGACTTTATCATTTTATCACAGCTTCCTATGATAAGCATGTCATCTACATAAAGACACAAAATGACGTAGCCATTTCCCGTGTCTCTAACATAGATACATTTGTCACATTCATTTATTTTAAATCCACTTTCCATCATGGCTTGATCAAACTTTTGATGCCATTGTTTTGGTGCTTGTTTCAAGCCATACAATGACTTTACTAACTTGCACACTTTATTTTCTTGCCCCAGCGCAAAAAATCCTTCCGGTTGCTCCATGTAAATTTTCTCTTCTAAATCCCCATTTAAAAAGGCTGTTTTAACATCCATTTGATATACTTCAAGATTCCGCAATGCGGCTATCGCAAGTACAATTCTTATGGATGTTATTCTCTTAACCGGAGAATATGTATCAAAGTAATCAAGGCCTTTCTTTTGCTTGTAACCTTTAATTACAAGTCTTGCCTTATACTTGTCAATTGTTCCATCCGTCTTCATTTTCCTTTTAAAAATCCACATATATCCTAGTGGTTTGCTTTCCGGAGGAAGATCCACTAATTCCCAAGTGTGATTTTGTAAAATGGAATCAATCTCACTTTTAATGGCCTCTTTCCACAAAGGTCCTTTCGAAGAGCTCACGACCTCTTTATAACTTTGTGGTTCACTTTCAAGCATATAGGTTAAAAAATCTGGGCCAAAAGATTTTTCTACCCTACATCATTTGCTCCGTCGAGGTTCTATCTCCGCTTCATCATTTTCATCATGATGATTTCTTCCTTCTACTTCTTCTTCTTCTATTGAATCATGTCTCCGTTTAGATGAACTTGCCTCATCTCTTTTGCACGGAAACACATTCTCAAAGAAAGAAGCATTTCTTGACTCCATTATAGTATTCTTGTGTATATCTTGAATTTTCGATTCATGCACAAGAAACCTATAAGCACTACTATTGTGAGCAAACCCAATAAATATGCAATCAATAGTTTTTGGTCCAATTTTCACCTTTTTGGGAGGTGGTATTGAAACCTTTGCAAGACACCCCCACACTCGCATGTATTGGTATGATGGCACTCTTCCATGCCACAATTCATAGGGGCTCTAATTATTTATTTTCTTTCGGGGCATTTTATTTAACACATAGTTTGCCGACAAGACGGCCTCTCCCCACATGTTATCCGGTAACCCCGAACTTATTAACATGGTATTCATCATGTCCTTTAGAGTCCGATTTTTCCGCTCGACAACTCCATTGGATTGTGGGGTGTATGGTGGTGTTGTTACATGTTTTATCCCATGTTGAGCACAAATGCCTTCAAAAGGAAATTCATACTCACCACCACGATCACTTCTTATGATCTTTATTTTCCGGTTGAGTTGATTTTCAACTTTATTTTTATAGAGAACAAACTTCTCTATAGCCTTATCTTTACTTTTGAGAAGATACACATAACAATATTTTGTGCTATCATCAACAAAAGTCATAAAGTACTTATTGCCCCCTCATGTTTGTGTTGACTTGAAGTCACATAAATCCGTATGAACCAACTCAAGTGGTTCATTATTTCTTACAACCGAATGAAATGGAGGTTTTGTAAACTTTGCCTCTACACAAGTTTCACATTTATGTTTGTAGTCTATTTTACATTTTGGTATGCAATTCATGTTAATTAATCTACGTATAGTATCATAGTTAACATGTCCTAGTCTACCATGCCACAAATTGGAAGACTCAAGCAAGTAAACGGAAGAAGTATTCTTATTCATTTCATTCATCTTAGGCTTAGTAGCCATTACATTGCCTTTTACAACCATAGCACTTAGCTTGAACATACCATCACAAACATATCCCTTGCCTACAAACATTCCACTCTTGGACAAGGTAACCATATCGAATTCAAACACAACACGAAAATCATGCTTAATCAAAAGCGATCCGGATACTAAATTTTTCCGGATTTCGGGCACATAGAGCACATTGTTGAGAGTCAACTTTTTCCCGGAAGTCAACTTCAGCACCACCTTTCCTTGACCTTTCACATCGAACATGGCAGAATTTCCCATGAACAATTTCTCACCATTTTCAAGGGCTTCAAAACTACTAAACATTTTCTTGTTTGAACAAACATGGCTAGTAGCACCGGTGTCGATCCACCACTGATTTGGGTTTGAACCCACCAAATTCAACTCAGAAATTACCGCTGCTAAATGCATATCGGAAACTTCATTCGAGATGACATCCACCATGTTTGCTTGTTTCTTTGGCTTCCTACACTCGGAAGACTTGTAGCCCACAATACTACAGTTGTAAAAAGTTCCACCGAACTTCTTCTTGGAGATTCCTCCCTTTGGTTTCAAACTAGAACCACCTTTTCTGGGCCCAAACTTGCCTTTGGCTTTGCCATTTGCCTTGCCATTGGCCTTGGAGCTATGAACATGCTCCATCATATTAACTTTCGCCACAAGAAGATTATTCAACTTCTTTTCCGCAATCCTATTCTCTTCCTCAATCCGAAGACGAATAGCAAGCGCTTCAACATTCATTTTCTTTCGTTTATGTTTAAGGTAATTCTTGAAATCTTTCCAAGCGGGAGGCAACTTTTCAATTATTGCCGCCACTTGAAAGCTTTCACTGATTACCATTCCCTCGGCATGAATTTCATGAATTATTATTTGTAACTCTTCCACTTGACTTTTAACAGTTTTAGAGTCCACCATTTTGTAATCGAGAAAACGACCCAACAATGAATTTCTTTGTGCCCGCGTCATCGATCTTATACTTATATTCCATGGACTCCCATAGTTCCTTTGCAGTTTTCTTAACACTATACACATTGTATAGCATATCGGACAATCCATTGAGGATGTAATTTCTGTAAAGAAACTCGGAATGCTTTCAAGCATCAAGAGCCGAGATGACTTGCCCATCCGTCTCATTCTCACCCAACTGTGGCGGATCTTTCTTAAGAAATCTCGCCAAGTTCAAGGTAGTCAAATAGAAAAGCATCTTTTGTTGCCACCTTTTAAAGTCTTGGCCAACAAACTTTTCCGGTTTCTCACCATGATGGTTCGAAACCGTTTGGACAACCACCCTTTGAGAGTTGATTTCCACACGAAGCGCTTCCCCACACGAGGATTCTCGAAATTGTTCCCAGCATTGGTTTTCATATTTGATTGAGTAGCCATCTGAAACAAAACAAATAATTTAGTTCACTGTTTTAAATAGTTTTCCTTTCAACGAAGAGACAGAAATTTGTCTTAAGATTGTTGGAATAACTATTACAAAATGAAATGGAAAATACAGAAAACTTTAAAACAAATAGATAAAGAACAGAAGAAAGGATTTGTCGCTGTCCGAGTCGTGTGAGATCACACTCTCCTTAAGACAAATTTCGCCCCCTCACCACGTTGTGCTTGAGATTACTCGGGACGATTGCCTCCCAGGATGAAACGGAATGACCGGATGGTTGCTGCACAACAGGACCTCCGGCGAACTGAAGTCAATGCTTGGACGATATCACCACCAATGCAATATGTAGGAGGCCAAAGAAATGATTTATCAAATATGCAACGAAATTGAGAGGAGAGAATTTCTGAAAATCTGTGTGTTCTTCTCTTGTTGTGTTCTTGTCTTTATATCAACCAAGGGAATTAAAATTGCCAGAAATTAAAACAATGTTTTAATTTCCTTCATCAAAGTTATTATTGAAATAAATTCAATCAATTAGCTCATAATGCAGGCAGTTACACAGCCCTTTGAGTCTTTGTGGCAGTTACACATTTATTTGAAAAAAATATTGCAAAAAGTGGGCTAGCGCGGACAGGCTATTTCGGAGCTACATTCGTGTCCGCATGACGCGCATACACATGAGTTCAATAGTCCGAAGCCTATTTCGGTTCATGATTTGCACCCCCCCTACGCACCTGTGCACGAGAGAGAGCCTCTATGTACCACAATCTTACTCCCTACTAACGTGTAGGAGTATATAAACTAAGCCACTTTTCTATCTTTTTTCAATGTGGGATAACCACATTTTACCCTTTCCAACCCATTAACTTTGAGCCTTCATATCTCATTCATTTCTCAACCATTTTGGACAAATGAATATATGATTTCAATGTACTCATGGATTAGAACACAATCCAACAATCAATTAGTCATTTTGATAAATAAGTAATTAAGAAAATAAATCATTATTTCCTTCAAAAACACATTTTTTTTTCCAACAGGGGGAAGCGCGAACTTGAAACTGCCTCCATGGAGAAGTTGTCACTATGGTAGAACGAATCAATGAAACTGGTCTCAGCTAGTGAAAAATGGACCGAACCAATATTTATGATTTGGATCTGGTTGCCAATTTGTCAAGCACAATTTATTGACTTGATTTTGGTTAAGAGAACATGAAAATCAGCTAGAACTGAACCTGGCTATTTTTTTATTTTTTTTTTGAATCTACATTAAGAATTTTAATTTAGTCCCGATTTTCGTTTTATGATAAATTTTCCTAAAATTGGATTAAAATAAACCATGAATACCTTAGATTCATTGGAAAATTTTGGACGACATGCATGTAAAAGGTTTTAAATCAAAATATTATGACAACCACGGCCGGGTTAATATGAATGAACCGCGAAAAAAGACGAAAATCAATACCACCCTCCGTCTCATGATAATATATAAACTTTCCTTTTTGGGCGTTCCACAATAATATATACTTTCCTAAAATGAAAAGTAATCTTTACTATTCCCTCCACTCATTCTCTCTCCTACATTATTTTAATACTCACATCACCATTATAATTTACTATTCTCTCTACTCATTCTCTCTCCTATTTTATTTTCACACTCACAACACTTTCAATATAATAATTCCTCCTTAATTCCCGTGCAAAACCCAAAAGTCTATAAATTTCTGGGACGGAGGGAGTATATATTAAAGAGATTCTTAAGTATCTCATGTGTTCCATTCCATTAAATCAAAACTTATATAATGTACAACGTACATAATCTCGAATTCAAGATGATTCCAACCAAATAGCCTTTTTCTCAAACTTATATGCACGAGGCAACTCATTTGCAGCAAAATAAAAACCATCATTTCTCACTGACCACCAATACGTCCGACAACCTGCTGCATTAACAAGACAATTGTCCCACTTAGAAGAATAAACCATAAAGCTTTGTGCTTTCCAACCCCATGAAAAACTACAATAATAAATTGTGTAACCAAAAAGTTTTTC
>JAFEMH010003131.1:282500-287636 GCA_022495995.1 Adenophora triphylla var. japonica
CAGGTTTTTCGACCGGGACGGAGAGGAGTATATATATATATATATATATATGTATATATATATATATATATATATATACATATATATATATATATATACATATACATATATATATATATATACTCCCCTCCCGTCCCACAATACTGACACACATTTCTATTTTGGGCAAAGGCCCCACCGATAAGTCACACACTTCCTAAAATGGCAAAGAATCTTTACTATTCCCCTCCACTCATTCTCTCTCCTACATTATTTTAATACTCACAACACCATTATAATTTACTATTCTCTCCACTCATTCTCTCTCCTACTTAACTATCTACACTCACAACACATCAACCTTTTACTTTTTCCTTAATTCAAATGCGAACAAAGAATCGCACAGAGATATTACGGACGGAGGGAGTATATACATATACATATATATATATATGTATATGTATATATATATATATATACATATATATATATATATATATATATATATATACACATATACATACATATTCCTCATTGGGCGTCCCATTACAAATTGCACACTTTCTAAAATGGCAAAGAATTTTTACTATTCCCTCCACTCATTCTCTCTCCTATTTTTACTTTTACACTCACGACATTTTTTCCATTATTTTTTTTCTTAATCCACGCGCAAACAGTAAGTGTGCAATTTCAAGCGGGACGGAGTGTGTGTATATATATATATATGTAGGTGCTTAAATGAGAACCATAACAAAATGAAAATAGAGAGAACCACTTATTTATAGTAGATACTTAGCTACTGTATACATATACAGTCTACTGTATATGTATACAGTAGTTAAGTATCTACTGTATACAAGTGTATAACCACACGTATACACTTGTATACAGTAGCTAAGTATCTACCGTATATGTATACAGTCTATTGTATATGTATACAGTAGCTAAATATCTACTGTATACAAGTGGTTCTCACGGTTCTCATTTTAAACGGTTCTCATTGGAGCGTGACCTTATGCATATATATATATATATATATATATATATATATATTCTTAAAGCAAACAACACATTCTTGCTTTAATAAATATCAAGAAAATGACAGTTCACAATACTCCGAAGCTTATCCCAAGTATAAGAATTGCGTAAAATCTGGGGAGAAATGCGTTTCTCCATAATTTATGGAGAAACGGGGCCCGACTTGTCGCGCGACAATGCAGGCCAGAACACGTTTCTCCATAAGTATGGCACGACTCTTTTTTCTGGATATCCGTCCCAAGGCTTCTGGATATCCAGAACCTTATGCAAGTGATATCCAGAAACAGAAATTTGGCCTTGGCCTTTGCCCCAAGTCTTTTTTTTCTGGATATCCGTTTCAAAGCTTCTGTATATCAATATTCAATGTTCTGGATATCCGAACCTTATGAAAGTGATATCCAGAATCATGAATTTGGTCTTGGCCTTGGATTTGGCTTCAAATCTTTTTTTTTTTTCTGGATATCCGTTCCAAGGCTTCTCAATATCAATATTCAATGTTCTGGATATTCAGAACCTTATGAAAGTGATATTCAGAAATTTAGAATTTGGCCTTGGCCCCAAATTTTTTTTCTGGATATTCACCCCAAAGCTTCTGGATATCCAAAACACGTTTTTTCATAAGTTATGAAGAAAGGTGTTTCTCCAGAGACCGACTCTAAGAATTGTTATGCAATTCTCTAAGAATTGTTATGCAATTCTCGATACTACAAATGAACTATTTACTTCCAACATCACCTAAACCAAGCTTTTGATAGTGATATTCCCATGACCAAATCTTTATCTATCACTTTTACTAACAATGACTTGAGGCACAATAATGCTTATCAAGTATAATATAGACACTGACCAAATTAATCTTTTACTGTACAAAATAATTCAAATTATAAATGACAACTGTTTGTCGATATAATGAATATTTAAATGGTCTAGTATGGGAAATCTAAATTTTAAAAGAGTTTGTTGTATGATTTGTTCTTTATAGAAGAATTAGATTCTTGTCTTAATTGCATTAAGCTCGTATTTAGTTTCGCCAAAAACTTATAAAAAACGCGTTTTTTGTTAACTTAACAAAAAACGTGTTTTACCGCAACAGACAGTTACACACATATAATAACACCTCTCTCTCTCTCTCTACGCAAATACGCAAAGGGAAGTCTCTCTCCTCTCTCTCTCTCTATACGCAAAGTGAAGTTCTGCGTCTTCTTCTTCGTCCTCACCAAATCCATTACCGGTGATCTCCTTCTCGGCAACACCAATCCCCTCTCCGATCCGAAACCAACCGGGCGACCTCCAACACTCCTTCAATCGCCAACAACTGACCTTCTCCACCATCTTCTCCGGCCCTATTCTAGCCCTAAGCCGACGCCCTCCTACTCCGGCCAAGCAACCTCCGTCTTCTCCGGCCCAAATCCCTCCCCTTCAATTTCCATCCAAATCCCCACCGGCCGTACCTTGATCGTCACTGGAATTTGTGTTTTGTTTGGTGTTTATCAGTCCTCGGCAACAATTTCTTCACCGTCCTCAATTCAAGAAATTTGTTTCTAATTTGTTTTGTTGGTTTTGAATGCCAAGTTCGTTTTTGAATGCCGGTGTTCTAGTTTTCGGATGCCGCTTATGTTTTGTGGAATGCTAGTACAACTGCATGGTAAATAAAACATTGTTTTGATGTGCTCGGTTCTAGTGTATATTAATGCCGGTGTTTGTTTTATTGAGTGCCAGTCCATGTTTTATGGAATGCCAAGTCCATGTTTTTTGAATGTCGGCAAAAATGATTATCGAGTATTTTGGCGAGTGCCGCATATGTGTATTTGAGTGCCGGTGTACGTAATTTTGAATGCCAACCATGTTTTTTTGAATGCCAAGTGCTTGTGTTTTTGAGAGCCGATAAAATATTAGTGTAACAAAGTGCCGATGTTAGTGTAAGAGTGTCGGTGTGAAGAGTGCCGATTTATGTATTTAAAAGTGCCGTGTAAAAAGTGCCGCCACTTAACAGTGCCGCACTGGCTTACCTGGCACTTTGCTAAACCTGGCATCAGCACTTTGTTACTATCTTATTTCAGGCACTTTGTCATGGCGCTTTATTAACGTGCACCGGCATAAACGGGGGAACCATTAATTACGAAAATGCCACCGTTTATTTTGAACATGGTTGCTAGTAATTACAAAATTGCCACCGTTTATTTTGAAAACACGTTTTTCCTTATCTTAAGAAAAAACTAGTTTTTTATAAGACCAACTCTTTAGTTTCTTGAATTGTTTTAATAATTATTACAATTTTAAGAGTTTATCTATTGTTCAAAATATGATATTAACAAAGCCTACCTAGTAAACTTCATTGAAAATATTTACAAAGCTTCCCTAGTAAGCTTCGCGAAAGGTTATCTTGTAAGCTTTCGGTTGTAAGCTTTCGGTGCAAAGTACATCCACACAATCTATCTATATATAAAAGCAGATCAAGTCGATGTATCCCGCCCCGCGCCTGGGAACGAGGGGCATTTTCTTTAAATGTACTCACGCCTGTGACAGCAAAATGCAATTACTAAGACGGACGAACGGCCGTGTTACGCTTGGACTAGGCGCGTGCATCACACTGCCTTGCCGACGCTGACGTGTACGCGTGATCGGAGTTTCTTTTTTTTTTAATTAAGCGACACGGCCGCTGTAAACGCTCTCTCTCATTCGCCACATCATTTCCAGATTTTTTTTCCTCCCCTTTTTTCGACCTCAATTATTTTATAAAAAAAAAAAAATTTTTAAAAAAATTTTCACCAAAATTCATAATTTTTTTTCCTCTTTAATCAGAGATTAATTTCATTTAATTTGGACACACAAAAAAAATACTCTTTTTTAAATATAAATTATTGTTTGTAATGTTTGTTCCTTCGTTTCAAAATCTGAAATTAATTTTTTAAACGTATTAAGTAATATTGTATAAAATATTTCATGAGACGAATATATTAATTTATTTTTTTACCCGAAGTAGTATTATTTTGTAAAAATTAATGTTTATAATGTTCATGTCTTCGTGTCAGAAAATAAATATTAATTTTTGAGACAAGTAAATTCATTTAGGTAAAGGAAGTATTTTTTTTTTTTTGATATAGAAAGTAGTATTAATTATGGAAATAAAGTAATATTCATTTTTGAATTGCTGGAATTTTTTTTCTTAAAAAGTGGAATTTTTTTATATGTCAAAAAAAAATGAACATTGCTTCCTTCATCTCAATGAACATTTAAAAAAATAATACTACTTTATTCGTCTTAAAATTAATGTAATATATTGAGACGAAGATACTAACAGTACAAACATTGATTGCAGAGGCGAATGAAGTAGTATTATTTTTTTTAAATATTCATTGGGATCAAGGAAATAATGTTCATTTTTTTTTGGAAAAAAATGTAGTATTATATTTGTGTTAATCATTTTGAATCGAAAGTAATATTCATTTTTTAAATATTGTAATATTCGTGTCTTCATTTCAAAATATGACATTACTTTTTTAAACAACATAAGTAATATTTTATAAAATATTCATTGGGATGAAGATGATATTTTATTTTTTTAGCCGAAGTTGTATTATTTTGTAAAAAATAATCTTTATAATGGTGCCATCGTGTGTCAAAAAATAAATATTATTTTCTGAGACAAGTAAATTCCTTAAGGCAAAGGAAGCAATTAGTAGTATTAATTATGGGACGAACATAATATTCCTTTTTGAATTGAAGTAATTTTTTTTTCCTTACAAAATAGAATTTTTTTATATGTCCAAGAAAAATTAACATTGCTTCCTTTGGCTCAATGAACATCTCTCTATATATAAAAGGAGGATCGTAGCCCGCCCAAATCGGGGCATTTTAGTAATTTCACGCGGTGGCAAAAGTGTAGATTTGGTAACGCAGGACGTGTCTACGCCGAATTGGAGGGATTTTGGCGCGTTTTTGCGCCGACAAGGCGCGTGTCGCATAATTTTTTTTTTTTTTTTAAACGAGCCACGTGGCGAAATATGATTGGCGGGTTTATTTTTCATCCCCTTTTTTCGATCTCAATTATTTTATAAAAAAAAAATTTTAAAAAAAAAAAATTTCACCAAAATTCATAATTTTTTTTCCTCTTTAATT
>JAFEMH010003132.1:0-167500 GCA_022495995.1 Adenophora triphylla var. japonica
GGACATCCGGACCATGGAGGTGGTGTCATTGGATATGCAGGGATCCAAGCCAGCCTTCTCTTTCTTCTCGAGGGCTTGGACATATGCTGCTTTCCCCACCCAGGGCTACTTTTCAGGAGCAGGAAGAGTACCATCTGACCACTGCCTACTTGGACTGGTACGAGAGGGAGACGGGAGCGACTCAGGTCATCTTGGAGGAGAGACGTCTGAGCCTTTATTGGGGGCCGACCGTGACTCGAGCAGACTCCCTGGAGTGAGACCGAGGCTAAGGCGTTAGTCGCCATAACCGCCGTGACTTGGTCGGGAGACATGGAGGCTCTGGTACAAGAGGTTGTCCGAGGTCGCTCCTTTTCGACCGAGGCCTGCAGAGTAGGCAGAAGTGCGGACTTTCGTGCTCATGAGAGAGCACTTATTGACACGGGTTTGGTAGAGGCTCCAGCCGAGGATACCGAGGCTCGGGACGAGGGATACCGACATCATAGATAAAAAGAGAAAGAAGACTCGACGGGTCGAGGAAAAGGGAAAAAGACCAAAGAAGACTCGGAATGACGAACCTACAGATCTTTTCTTAGGATTCCCTTTTTATTGCCATTTTGCAAACACATTAATTTATTTAGGCATTTTATTGTATTTTAGATCTCAGTAGCAAGTGTTAGCAGAGTCAAGAGGTAGACCGTGCTTCGAACTCATCAAGAAGTTTTTAACTTGTAATGAACAATAAATATTATCTTAAAATTAGTCAAGACACATTTCATGGAAGTTCAAATGTCTTATTGATTGGGACCCGTTTTATGAAAACTCGAAATAATTCTTTTATTATTTAGGACGCACTTCATGGAAGCTTGATTGTCCTTTTTATTGTTTAGACCGAACCATATATGGCCGCCTACGTTCCCTTTTACAAGAAAGACTAAGGGGCTCAGTCTTCGTAGTTCATTCGGTGAACTAATTTTTTTCATGTGTACTCGTTTTTTGCCTAGACCGCCCTTTTTGGGGTTTTCACTAGCCGGGCATTACTCTTTTTGCACTAAGATTTTTTTCTTTTTTTTTTTTTTATGTGCAACCCCGTCTTTGCTTCTAGACCGCCCTTTTGGGGTTTTCAAATTAGCCTGGGTATTACTCTTTTGCACTCTTTTTTTTTTTTTTTTTTTTTTTTTTTTAGACATAGTATCTTTTGAGCTTATCACCGCTTGACCGGGTGGACAAAGAGATTGCCGTCTGTGTCCGCAAGCTTTATGGCTCCTCCCGATAGTATCTTCTCGCACCACATAAGGGCCGATCCAAGCGGGTTCCCATTTTCCCAGGGGGTTGTCTCCGGTAGGGCTTCACTTTCAAAACTAAGTCACCCTCTTCGATGTCTCTCGGCCTTGACCTTTTATCAAACGCTCCGGCCATCCACCTCGGTAGGCTCGGGTGTGTTCCATGGCTTTTAGCCTTCTCTCGTCAAGCGTGGCTAACTCATCATGCCTGGCCAAGCGCAACCATTCTACTTACATTGACACTCAAGTTTTCCAGAGGACCCTTAATGACGGGATTTCCAACTCCACCGGTAACACTCGCTTCCATCCCGTAGGTTAAGGCAAAAGGAGTTTCTCCCGTAGCCGTTCCGACAGACGCTCAGAGCCCCGCAGTGCCAAGTGCGCTTTTCGGGCCAATCACGACCACGGGTGGCCATCTTCCTGATGATCCGTTCGAGCGTCTTATTAGCAGCCTTCCACGGCTCCATTAGTCCGAGGTCCGTACGGAGACGACTTGTGGCGAGTGATTCTGAATTCTCGACAAAGCAACCTATCGCAAATCCCTTCAAAGTGCGACCCATTATCGGAAATGATCTCGCTGGGCACCTCATATCTCGCACATTATGTTTTCTTTGATGAATTGGGCCACTTTTCTGGGAAGTGAGGACCTTGTAAGACTTGGCCTCTACCCACTTGGTGAAGTAGTCGATGGCTACTAGCACAAATTCATGTCCATTGCTTCCCGCCGGGCTATTTTCCCTTATCACGTCAATACCCCAAGTTGCAAACGGCCAAGGAGTCGCCATGCAAGATGCAGTCATGAGGCGGGAGATGGTTGAGGTTGGCAAACCGCCGGCACTTGTCGCATGCTCCTGACGTGCCGGGACACACCGCTTCCATGGAAATCCAAGAGTAACCCATTCTCGAGGATCACTTGCATCGTGGCTCGGCATTCATACGAGGACCGCAGTGGACCATTGTGGACTTCGGCCATCAATTCTTTGGCCTTTTCTTGAGTGACGCACAAGAGGAGTGGTCCTTCGTATCGCTTCTTGTATAGGTTGCCTCCTAGAATGACATAATGGGAGGCCAACCTTTCGTGGCTTGCAAGCTCTGGCTCGACACCTTCTTTTGGTCTACCTTCTTTGTCTCCGAAAGCCGACTCTCCATCTCTGAGGAACCGGTAAATTTGATTGTACCAGTGGTTCCTTTATAGGCTCGGGTCCTGTGTCTACTTCACAAATGTAAGGTCGGGGCTTCTCTTCTACCCACTCTAAGGGTTTTATGGCTTTTCCTCGGGGATCTCTACCAATGAGGCTAGAGTAGCTAGGGCATCTGCGAACCTGTTCTTTTCTCTTGGCAAGTAGTGGAAGGTCACTTCTCCGAACCGTCCCAAATAACTCCTCCATACGGGCATGATACCGCCGCAGTTAGTGGTCCACAGCCTTCCACTTGTTGAAACCCGGTTGATGATCGTGGCCGAGTCTCCGTAAACTTCGAGCCTCGACATTCCTTTCTAAGGCAGCCTTCCAAACCAAAGAATGCAAAGCTTCATACTCGGCAACATTGTTCGTGGCGTGGAAGTTCAACTTGAGGGCTATGGGTGTATGCTCATCTTTTCGATCAACCAAGAGCATCCCGATACCGTTTCCTCTTTTGCTAGCGGCTCCGTCAAAGAACAATTGCCATCGGTTTTCGTGCTCGACCGCAAAGATCCCTTCATCTCGGGAATTGGGGTTCAGCCCTCTCGTCCTCATTATCGGGAAAGTTTGCCAGTGGTCTCGACAACGCTTGACCCTTGATGGCCTTTCTCGGTCACATAGCTGATGTCGTACTCGCTAAGAAGAAGGACCACTTTGCTAGACGCATCGAGAGGGAAGGCTTATCAAAGATGTATTTGATGGGGTCCATTCTTGAGACCAAATTCACAGGGTGGGCTTGCGTATATAATGCTTCAACTTGCCGACTCACCTGCACTCAGATCCCGCACAGTCTTTTCACATGCCGAGTAATTGAGCTCACTTCCCCGCAGCCTTCCTACCGACAAAATAAATGGCATTTTCTATTCGAGAGTCTTTCTTCTCCGGGCAAGCATAGCCCCAACCGCCGTATCGTGACAAAGTGAGATAGAGCGAAGAGGTTTCGTCTATGTGGGGGCATAGTACCGAGGATGTACCAAGTATGCCTTGATCCGGTCAAAAGCATCCCGGCATTCTTCGGTCCATTCTATGTCTACGTTCTTCTTCATGAAGCTTGAAGACGGGCTCGCACATAGTGGTCAACTGATTGACGAAACGGCTAATGTATCAGCAGCTTTTCCCATAAAGCTCTTGACTTCTCGTCCGGGGTCCGAGGTGGCCTCATATCCATAATGGCTTTGATCTTTTGGGGGTCAACTTCGATACCTCGCTCCGTGACCATATACCCAAGCACTTTTTCCCTTGTCACTCCGAAGGTGCATTTAGCAGGTTTAGTCTCATGGAATGTTGTCTCACCTCTCAAAGAACTTCCGCAGTCAACAAAGTGCCGCCCGTCCTCGCCTTTGGAGCCGATTATCATGTCGTCTACGTAGACCTCAATCTCCTTGTGGATCATGTCATGAAAAAGCGCGATCACCGCCCTTGGTAAGTAGCCCCGGCGTTCTTAAGCCCAAATGGCATCACCGTATAACAGCAAGTTCCCACGGTGTGGTGAAGTCCGCTCTTTTCTTGGTCTTCCTCGGCCATCTTGATCTCGGTTGTATCCTCGCAAAGCCATCAACGAAGGATTTGACTTCGTAGTTGGCAAAGTGGAGTCCACCAGATGTCTATGTTTGGCAAAGGGTAATCGTCCTTGGGCCGGCCTTGTTCGCATCTCGGAAATCCACACAAAGCTAGCCGCACCTTCCCATTGGCCTTGGTGACGGTCACAATATTGGATAACCATGTCGGATATTCGATGACTCTAATGAATCCTACCCGCAGTAGCTTCCTCAATTTCTTCCTTGACCTGTAGAGACCATTCTCGCTTGATCTTCCTCGCTCGTTTTACCGGCTTAGCATCTCGGTGCTAGAGGGATTCTCGTGCTCTACTATCGAATCGCCTAGCCCCAGATATCCCCGTATGACCATGCAAACAAGTCGACGTATTCCCCGAGCAGATCGATCGCCCGTCCTGCCTCAACCCCGAAGAAGTTTCCGATCTCGTGTCTCTTTAGGTTCTTCGACAAGCACCCAAGTTCACACTTGTCAAAATCTCCTCGGCACTGGGCCCGGTTTTCCTCTTTTTCAAACCCGCTTAAAGATTTCTTTAATGTATTGTTCATTTAGTGTGTTTGCATCTTGTTCAAATGATTCATTATTAACTCGTTGTTGAGTTTTGAGTTAATTTATCATTTGTTAAGTTGGCAATAAGAGGATACTCGTAAAGATCTCGTCATTTCATTCAAAATAAGGGGAAAGATGACATCGATTACATTTTGATAGTCCTCAGCGTGAGGCCTTCGGATGACTCGGTGGATTGGAATTCAAAGATTCCCGACTCGACCGAATGCATAACAGGTGTTTGACACAACCGGTTGAGAGAAGGATGAGGTACTCAATCCAAGCTCCGCTATCATTTGCCGTCACCGGCTATCGGCCCCGAGAACGTCTCCCAATTCTTCAACGGCATTTCGTCTTAGTTACCAAAGTGCGGGGATCAAAAGGATTTTCACCACCGTCTCCCAATTACGGCAACTATCTCATCATCCGAATCGAAGTCGATCAAATCTGGATCCGTTCTTCTTCATCAAACAACCGTAGCAAGCCCCACTCACCGTCTTCACTATTGGCGGCTTCTATCGTCGATCTTCTAAGCGCTAACTCGAAAGCCAAAAGTCCATTACCCCGGATGCCGACTCTTTGACGCCGTCTCGAGTTTCCTTTGAAGACATACTCGCTCGAATGGTAGCGGTAGCCCCAGGAATGTCCGGCAAGTCAAGGAACATTCTTCGAACAGATTGGCCGGCTTTCCCCTTACTTTCTCAAGATTCTCCGTAAGGGTTTTCTCGCAAGGAGATCTCGGTGATCATTTTTATCGTATTGTGGTCTCGCCTTTTGTAAAATAATGGGTCGTGGATAAACCGTAGGGATGAAGCCGGGCCCCTTTAGCTTTTCTCGCCATTTGGTTTGTACCCCAAGCCGTATCTCGGTATTCTCGTTCCTTTACATTGATGATGGTATTGCGACCCCGAAGTCTTCTACCCAATCCAAGTCCCTAAGATAACCCATTTTTCTCATCATTCTCACGGCAGCAGGAGGGATTTTATCTAAGTAGTAGTGAGGTCCGGCAACACACTTGTGCTTTGGAAGGAGCTACAGAGAATCCCGTCAATGCCAACCCTTCGTCATCATGTTTGATTTCCAATATCGGGATGTCTCCAAGTCTTTGGTTCCTTCTACCGTGACACTGTCTCCATAAATGGTGGTGATAGTACCATCATTTGATCGAAATTTGACGCACCGGTGCAAAGTAGAGGCTACCCCATTTATCTCTGGGTGGATCCAGACCGTCCCAGAGTGCAAGAAATGAAATCGGAATATCAATCACTTGAAAATCAACGTCCATGACCTTTTTCCGAACCATAGCTTGAGAGTAGCAATCCCCAAACCGATCGTGTCATGGAGTCATAAGCCTTAATAGTCCGACTAGAAGGCTTCAAATCTCGTTGGTTTCAGTCCAATAAGTCCATCATCTTGGCCGGCAAGACATTCATTGCCGACCCTCCATCGACTAATACCCGTGGCAATCGACGCACTTCTAACTCGGACTCGTGATGTAAAGAGGCTCGTTATGACTAGCCCCATACTTTGGCGAGTCCAAGTCGGTGAAAGGTAATGATATTTCCGTAGTGGATACTTCCAATCATTTGGACGACCTCATCCGGGGTGACATCTATGGGCACCATGGTCTTGGCCAAACATTCTTCTAGCTTCAAATTATGAGGGTATGGAGAGGTTAACAGGACCACAAGGAGATATTGGCTTGGGTACACTTCAACCGAGTCAACATTGGGTCCTCTTTGTCGAGTCCGGCTTCTCTACTTCCGCTTATAAGGCCTCTTATCTCGTCTTTCGCTCCGAGACGGCATTCTTTTGTCACCCTTAGTCGCTCAATACTCATCTCGTCTGCACCGAGTCATCACATAAACATTAGATTTTCCCGAGTCATTATTCCTACTCGGAGGATTCTCGTTAGCTCTTTCAAAGTCGAGGCGGGCTCTGCCGGCGTATGGCCAATTCGCCGATTAATCCGATTAATGGCACTACCGGAGGCGTAGGTCGCTTCTCAAATCTAATCCCAAGTTAACGGCTTTCGACCTTCTCGTGGTTCTCGACTCTCCGATTGGCTTAGCAATTGGCCGGTTTCGCTTTACCTTCTCCGTTTAGAGCCTTCACAGCCTCATTCAAACTTTTCAAATTCAACATGCAACAGAGTTATCACCTTCGTGGTTTGGAGCCCGGCAACCGGCTTTCTCATCCAAGTCCAACAATTTTTTCAACAGAGTGGGATCACATTCCTCATCACCGCCAAGCATGTCCCTTCTTTCTCTAGGGGTCGCCTTTCCGACGGCATCTTTGACATTGGCCAAACATTTTCTCAAGTGAGAAATTCCATCATCAATAAGGATTTCAAGCGGGGTCAAACCTCATAGCGGGTTTCGTTTCTTCACTGTCGGGAAGGTTTTCTCGGGCTTTTTGGCTTCCGGGCTAACCACTCTTCTACTGTTCCTTCCCGCACTTCGACCGTGTCTTCGTAGTATCACCGTAGTAACTCGCGGAACTTTCGTCTTGACTCGATAACCAATGAGGGCAAAAGCAGGTCGGGATACTTGACGCCATATAAGAGGTATCTTGGACTCCTCCGACTTGGGAATTACCAAGAAAACATCGTTGTCGTCACAGACATAAAGGGGACTGGGTCGCCTCGAGACTTAAGACTCTTTCCAGGGCATCCATACACTCTTCTTCGGATAAGGTCTCAGGAGTGACTACTAACACCGTAACAGAGTCTACTCTCCCTGATGAGAGTTTGGCTTCCGCGATGCTTACGTTTTCCAGATCGGCGGGTGGAGCCCACTTTCCTCTTTCAGCTAGGGCTTCAATTAAATCCCTCCATTCACCGACCAAGTCTTTGTAAGGAGTATTGAACTCTAGGATGTAGGACTCATATACTGCCTCATCTAAGCTAGCATCTTTTTCCTTTTCCGAGCCTTCACACAGGCTGCAAATACACTTTGAAGTGATTTCATCTCCTATTTCGGGTCGGTGGTTTTCTACCTCATCTTGCCCTTTGGGTTTCACTTTTGCTGACTCTAAGTCCATTCCTTCTACTGAACTGTCATCATCACTGTAAATCCATCCATTCCTATTCTCGTTCCCGACTGATTCTTCACTACCACCGTCTCCGAGATATAGGCAAATTCACAAAGGCGTTGACGAAATTAGAGAGGTCGTTGGTACCGGGATTCCAAAGTAAAGGGATTTGGATTAGGCCGAAAGGAGGGAAAGAGTCCCACCTGGGATACAAAGGCCGTGAGGGTGTCGGGACCCCGACGGCTCGGATGTTGGGGAAGACCGAAAAGGGACAGTCTTTGGCAAAGGATTATATGTGGATGGAGGAGGGGATTGGCTATAGGCTAGCTCGCTTCCCTAGTCATATGGTTACCCAAACCAGTCCCGTTCTCCGTCGAATCGGACATTCTCGACTCTCGGATTGACCAAACCGAGGATTCTCGCGAACCGTCCGAGAATTTTGCGCTAACACGTCGCCGACCCTGTTATCACCCACTTCTTTCTCGCCGCGGAAAAGGGATAGGAAAGGTTTAGACTCGGGGTAGGTGTTTAGTCAAGGCTCGTGCAATATGCAAATTAGAATCTTCCAGCTTTACTTAAAACAAGTTGTCTTTTATTAATATCTATTTGGTTGGAAAAGGGGTTTGCCCTTCTTTTTCGTAACTACTCTAGATCCTCGATCGGTGGGTTCCGTCACTACGTCTATAAGCCCCTCGTATTCCACCTCGTATTTCGACCTCCCAGGTGGACAGCCTGCGAGGGTCCTATAGGGCACGCGGATCCCACCGACCGAGAGTAAAAAATGCTCCTAACGGGTCTAGCGGGTCATAGGAACTTTCAATGCACGAGCGATGCGGATTATAGTCAAGGCAATACCGGAAAGTCTCGTCTTTCCGCCTTGATAGAATTTTTGCGTATTTTCGCTTGAGCGAATGACGTTTGACTTTCGGTAATGTCCGAGAAGATAATGGGCATGGGTCGGGCGGCAAAAGCCGGATGACACAAAGGTCACATTGAACTTCGTTGCATACGCCGGCGTGAGTTAGAATCGAAGTCAATGCCGGGTCAAGATCTTGCTAATTTTTCCTTGTCGGAATTTTAGCAGAGCTTCGCTTGAGCGAAAGATCTTTTGATTTGTCGGCAAAGACTCGGTCTTGACTCTTACGCATTCCGTGTGTCAAGGTCAATAGTCAATGCTCTGAGTCGAGATCTCGCCAATTTTTCCTTGTCGAATTTTGCGCAGTTCTTCTTCTCGTTATGAACTAAGGCTTGACCTTTACGAGGGTATGCAATCGGGGCTATATGACACCTGACTAGACCAAAAACCAACCAAAAGTCACGGTTTTTTGAAACGTGTGACACGGACCGTGCATTGGTCGACACCGGCCGCCATGGGGAGGTTGGGATGATTCCGTGCGCGCCCGGAAGCATCGTAAGGCCGTCCGTGATCGCACTGAACCACCCTCGGGTTTGAAGGACGTGCGTGCAAAAGTGTACAGGATATATCAGTGCGCGTAGTGTGCGGTCTCCTAAAAATGTTCCTTTTTGAGTTAAAACAGAGATTTTCGAAATGTGTTTTAAAGGAATGATTTTTGGGACGGGGAAAATGCAACACATAAGCACGTAAATTTTCTCGGGAGCCCTGGCCTGTCATGGAGCCGAGTAGCCCCAAGCCGCTAGGATCGCCAGATTAACCATGATTTTTCCCGGTGGAATTGCCACCGAGGTCGCCCCCGGTCGAGAATCCAGGGAGGATTGAGCCGTACGACTGCATGGATCAATTTTCCAGGTTCCACTCCTTTTGCTATTTTTCGGGTTGTTTCCCGTTCAAAGTATGCACAGATTCCAAGATGCAAATGATGCAATGCATTGTAAAGAAAGCAAGCATGATTAATGAAATCGGCGACGGGAGTCTAACCCGCTCAAAGGGAAAAGCTTTCTTTCATTTTTTCAAAATTTTTTTTTTTCCGAAAAGGGATACTGGTACGTGGGATTGTTAAACCACCGGTTATCCCAACTCCCACGTCAGGGAGTGTACAGGAAGGGTAAGTGGTTTCCACCTATATACCGAGTATCGATATTTTGTTTTGAAAATAAAAGCTTTTCTCCTTTGGGATATCCCCAGCGGAGTCGCCAAACTGTGAATGTGTGCCCAAATTTTTGTGTTTGTTGGATTCACGCGAGTTTGAAGACATCCGGTTTAATTTGAAAAACGGAGTCGCCACGCCATTTTGATTACCTCAAAACTTTGAAAAAAAGGTTTTATGGGTTCGGAGGTTAAGTTACCCCTTGGGAAGAACGGATCGTCGTTCACCCAAGGTGCCTTGCCGGAGCAAGTCTCCCAAGATCCCATTAATCATGCTTGCTTGCGTGCTTTCTTGTGTGCATGTGTTTGATGATAAGGAGGGAATGTCCCAAGTCGTCTTCCGGACGTACAAACTATTTGTTGGTTGTCGCTCGGGATTTCTTGGATTTTATGTATTCGGGATTATGATCCCGTCCTCATTTTGGACTTGTGATCATCGCATTTTTAAACCTCGGGACTTGCGTGATCGAGAGAATGACTCTCTTTATAGTCACAAAATGAGGTTCTTTAGGAAGGAATGTCCTTAGCCCATCAATCCTACACTTTAAGATGGTCGAGCTCGTATAGATGCTTCATACTCATCTTAAGTGATAATCGGAGATATAGGGTTCGAAGGTGTCCCTTTCTAAAGAGATTATGAAACCTTTATGGAAGGAACGATGTAAAGATAGGATCTTTTACACCGGTCCGTTTCGAGGTTACTAATGGGGAATGGGGGAATGTATGTAAAAATGACACTTTAATGAAAAGATGACATTTTTGGGTTGCAAATGATGCATTTGATTCAAAGAAATGATCTTTATTGCAAATGATGCATAAAGATATGATTTTTATGCAAATGATGCATTTTTATGAAGAACTTGGCATTCATTATGCAAATGATGCATAAGGATTGCATTTTGAAAAGCATATGATGCTAGTTTATGGTAAAGACATGATCTTTAAAGAAAATGATGCTTGGAAAAGGGATTTTGGGTGCAAAGGATGCATTTTGATTAAAAAGATTTGTTTTTTATATGCAAAGGATGCATAAAAATGACATTTTTATTGGAAAATGGGGGTTTTAGGTGCAAAGGATGCACCTTTATGGGAAAAGACTACATTTTTATGACAAATGATGTCTAATGCATGCAAAAGGGGAAGGGGGAATATAAAAATATGATCTTTAATCTACCAAGTCCCAAGCAATATAAAGGCAATGCAATGAGCAATTTATAAAGCAATTAGGATGCGAGGTTAGGGCGTGCGAGGTTACCAATCGCTTCCTTCTTCTTTGGATGGAGCTAGGAGGAGAGGTTGATCTTGGATCTTCGAGGAGGAGGGAGGTAGCTTCTTGGCCTTCTTCTTCACCTTCTTGGATCTTCAACAGCCTCTTGGGAGTATTTCTTCGTAATATGGGAGTATTTATGATTTTTGTGGATCTTTTTGTTGTGTATAAAATGGGTAGAGGAGGGATCTATTTATAGGCAGTCTGGATAAGGCTAATGAAGCCGTGCGGCCAGGGACCGCGAGCTAATGCAGCCGTGCGGCATTATCCATTGTGACTCAGCATTTCTAGAACCATGCAAGGTGGCAAATTCTAGAAACTTCTTCCTAATTAAGAAAAACGTGTTTCTTAATTAGGAAGGCTCCTCTTCAGCCTTTAATTAATTTGGAACTGTTCCGGAATATTTCCGGAACACTAGGAAGGTCCGGGGAATTACCGGAAAACTTACCGAAATTGCCGGGAAATTTAACCGAAAGGCATGAGCCAGATTTGGGTACTTACACCACGAAAGGGCCGATCCATGTTGGTTCCCATTTTCCCAGTGAGTTGGTTCGAGTGGGAGGCTTTTCTTTGAGTACCAGATTGCCTTCCCTGATGTCTCGGGACTTGACTTTCTTGTCAAAAGCTCTAGCCATTCTGCTCTGGTAGGCTCGGACGTGTTTCATGGCCTTTAGTCGTCGCTCGTCTAGCAGAGCCAATTCGTCGTGACGGCTTCGGAGCCATTCGACTTCATTGATTTCATTTTCCAGCTGCACTCGGAGTGAGGGAATTTCCAGTTCAATGGGAAGGACTGCTTCCATCCCGTATGTCAGGGCGAATGGGGTTTCTCCCGTGGCTGTTCTGACTGATGTTCGGTAGCCCCAAAGTGCAAGGTGCAGCTTCTCGGGCCAATCTCGTCCTCGGGTGGTCATTTTTCGGATGATCCTTTCGAGGGTCTTGTTTGCTGCTTCTATGGCGACGTTCGTTTGTGGCCGGTAGGGAGAAGACTTGTGGCGTGTGATTTTGAATTCGGCCAGCAGTCTGTCGCATTCTCCTTCGAAGTGGGAGGCGTTGTCTGATATGACCTCGTTCGGGATGCCGTATCTGTAAGTACCCAAATCTGGCTCATGCCTTCCGGTTAAATTTCCCGGCAATTTCGGTAAGTTTCCCGGTAATTCCCCGGACCTTCCTAGTGTTCCGGAAATGTCCTGGAACAGTCCCAAATTAAAATTAGGGCTGAAGGGAGCCTTCCTAATTAAGAAAACACGTTTTTCTTAATTAGGAAGAAAGTTCTAGAATAATGCCACCTTGCATGGTTCTAGAATGCTGAGTCATTGTGGATAAGCCCGCACGGCTGCATTAGCCCAAGGTCTCTGGCCGCACGGCTTCATTATCCTTATCCAGAGTACCTATAAATAGAGGCCTCCTCTACCCATTTCAACACAACATTACCACCCCAAAAACAATACACCCACAATCAGTCACTCCCAAGACGTGAAGAATATTGGTGAAGGCTCAAGAAGGTGAAGAAAAAGCTAAAGAAGCCATCTCCCTCCTCCTTGAAGACCCAAGACCAACCTCTCCTCCTAGCTCCGTCCGAAGAAACAAAGGAAGCCATTGGTAACCTCGCACGCCCTAACCTTGCATTTTAATTAATATACTTGCTCATTGCATTCATATATCTTGCTTGGGACTTGGCATTCATAGTTAAAGATCATATCTTTATCATTCCCTTCCCCTTTTGCATGCATTAAGACATCATTTGTCATAAAAATGTAGTCTTTTTCATAAAGGTGCATCCTTTGCACCTAAAACCCCCATTTTTAAATAAAAATGTCATCTTTATGCATCATTTGCATATAAAAATCCAATCTTTTCAATAAAAATGTATCCTTTGCATTCAAAACCCTTTTTCATGCATCACTTGCATAAAAATCCTATCTTTATGCATCACTTGCATAAAGATCATGTCTTTCAATCAAAAAAGCATTATTTGCAAACCCAAAAATGTCATCTTTTCATTAAAAGTGTCATTTTTCATCATGCATTTCCCCCTTTCCCCCAACCTTGGAACGGACCGGTGTAAAAGATCCTATCTTTACATCATTCCTTCCATTAAAGGTTCACGATTTCTTTGGAAAGGGATAACCTTGAACCCTATATCTCCGATTATCGCTTAAGAAAGAGTATGAAGCCTCTATACGAGCTCGACCATCTTAAAGCGTAGGATTGATGGGCTAAGGACCCTCCTTTTCTAAAGAACCTCATCTTTGACCAAAAGAGAGTCATTCTCTCGATCACGCAAGTCCCGAGGGTCCCGAGGTTAAAATGCGATGATCACAAGTCATAAGATGAGGACGGGATCATAATCCCAAATACATAAAATTCCAAGGAATCCCAAGCGACAACCAACAAATGGTTTGTACGTCCGGAAGACAACTTGGGACATTCCCCCTCCTTATTTTCAAACACATGCACACAAGAAAGCACGCAAGCAAGTACGATTACTGAAATCTTGGGAGACTTGCTCCGGCAAGGCACTTTGGGTGAACGCCAAACGTTCTTCCTAAGGGGTAACTTAACCTCCGAACCCAAGTAAAAACCTTTTTTTCAAAGTTTTGAGGTAATCAAAATGGCGTGGCGACTCCGTTTTTCAAATAACTCGGATGTCTTCAAACTCGCGTGAATCCAACACAAAATTTGGGCACCACATTCACAGTATCGGCAGATGATGTTTTCCTTGAGGAAATGCGCGACTTTCTTGGAGGTGAGCACCTTGTAGGACTTGGCTTCGACCCATTTGGTGAAGTAGTCGATGGCTACCAAGACGAACTCGTGGCCGTTGCTGCCTGGCGGAGCAATTTTCCCGATGACGTCAATTCCCTATGTGGCGAAGGGCCAGGGCGTAGTCATGCAGTAGAGATCGTGAGGAGGTAGATGATTGAGGTTGGAGAACCGTTGACACTTGTCGCAGCTTCGAACAAAGTGGATGCAGTCTGCTTCCATGGAGATCCAGTAGTAGCCCATCCGGAGAATGATTTGCATCAGGGCCCTGGCGTTCATGTGGGGACCGCAAGCCCCATTGTGGACTTCGTTCATGAGCTCGCTTGCTTCTTCCTAGCTGATGCAGCGTAGGAGTGGTTCTTGGTAGCGTTTCTTGTATAGCATGTCCCCAAGGATGACAAAGTGAGAGGCGAGGCGTTTTAGGGACATGGTGCTCTTGGCTTTGGCTCCTTCCCTGCGCTGACCTTCTTCGTTTATGAAGGCGGTTTCCCCATTTTTGAGGCATTGGAAGGTCTGGTTGTTGGACTGTGCTGGTGAAGAGGCTTCTGACTTGCGTCTCTTTGGCTCTTCAGTAGTCTCCCAAATCGCTTGTGATTAAAACCTCCTCGGCAGCTTGGACCCGGTTTTTCTCTCGTTTGACAACATGCTTAAATGTTTGCTTGATGCATTTATTCAATTAATGTGTTTGCTTCTTTGTGTAGATGAATTTTTATTAACTGTTTTGATTAGTTAACTCATCATTTGTTAAAGATGCAATGAAAGGATATTTTGGAAAGGTCGGACCTTTTATTGAAAGCGTAAAGACTGTACATTGTTGATTATGGACTCACGATTTTCTGGCATAGAGCCATCAGATGACTCGAAAGGCATGAATTCACAGATAACACGACTCGAAGCTAGACTATAGGCGACGAGGGATTGGACCAGGCTTCATTACTCTTGGCGGGCTGTAGCTCTAGAGAGGGTGGCGATGGCTCTGGTGGCCAAACTTCTCTTGAGGCAGCTCCCAGAGGATGGCTTGTTTGCGGTTCGACTTCAAACGATATCGCGGAGGTTTTTGATTGCTCCCCTGATGATGTCCCTCCATTCGTGTTGTTGCCAGTCCTCGGGGGACCTTGATGATAGAAGTCGCTGAGGGCTACTTCCAGGAGGGCGAAGCATTCGCTGATTCGGAGTTGATTCTTGCTGATGTTGATCATTTTCATAGAATCTGCTTCTTTATCTGGGATCTTTGCTTGGACGACATTTACAATGTCTGACTCGAGGGGGCATGTTATCTCTCCTTCCCGGATTAGGCCTTGGAGGAGATTGCGCCACTGTTCATCTAGGTCAGACACCGGGATGTTGAATTGGACAATGCTGTGATGGCTGTCCCAGTGAGATCCGAGAGTGTCGGCCAGAGGGTTGTCCTGTACTAGTGGGTCGGTGATGACCCAGTTTGTAAGAGGGTTTTCGGTGAAGTAGGGGTCTACTCCTCGGTCAATCTCCATCTGTGCGTCCCTTTCTTGATCCTCTCTTAAGCATTCTTCGCAGTTGCATATGTCGGAGTTGTCGTCTTGACCCATGAGCTCTTCGATCTCTAGCTCGTCGCGGCTTAGAGCGTGGATGTAGGGATCCACTTCGTAGCGGGACAGGACTGGAGACTCATCTGCAGAAGAGTATTCGGTCATGTCGGGACCTTCTTCCGGGTCGTAGCTTGCTGGACAAGCGCTTGCCATTGTGCTTCTTCCGCGAATCACCTCGAGTATTCCCTTGGTGTTGATGAATTTCACGCATTGGTGAAGAGTAGATGATACCGCCTTCATCTGATGTATCCAAGGTCGTCCCAGCAGGGCAGAGAAGGTTGGTTTGATTTCCACGACTTGGAACTCTACCGACTCCAGTTGTGCGTCGAATTGGATCCTCAGATTGATGACTCCTACGATTGGTCGTGGAGTGGAGTCGTAGGCTCGGATTATCTGGGACGAAGGTCTTATCAGGGAGAGGTCGACACGGAGTCGTTTCAGTGTGCTCAAGGCAATGATGTTGACTGCGGAGCCGTTATCGATCAAGACGTTCGGGAGGAAGAACATCTCTATTTTTATGAGGATGAGGAGAGCCTCATTGTGTCTGTTTTCACACATCGGCAAGTCATCGTCTGTGAAGGCCAGACCGCTTCCCGTGCTGCCGTTTACTCAGTCTCCTCTGGGGAGTGTTCGATCCATCCGTTGGTGTGCCTTGGTCAGGGCAAAGATCGTAGGGAGACAGTTGCCCTTGGGCGTTCTTGTCTGGATTCCCGGTCACGAGACCGTTTGACTCTGGTTTCACGTTCCCAGTCATAGCGGGATAGCATGCTGACGGTTTCAGAAATTGCAGGGGGCCTACTCTCGCTTGGAGTTTCGTCGAAGGCTATCGTGTTCACCCTGTCGTTTCGGGGGAATGGATTTCCGATGGTATTGGGGCCATGAGGGCGTTCCAACTTTCCCTCTTCGATTAGCCCCTGGACCACTTGCTTTAGCACAAAGCAATTGTCGGTGGTGTGGCCGGGGTAGTTGTGGAAGGCGCAGTGCTTGCTCATATCCATGTTGGGCTTGAGAGTCTTTTGTTGGAAATTCTCGAGGGGTTTGAGGAGATTTCGCTTTACCAATGCTTCAAATACTTGGCCCAGAGGCATTTCGAGGTTGTCAAAATGCTGGAACTGTGGGATGCGAGGGGGATTGTTGTTCCTCGGGAGTGTCTGATCACGGTTTACTTGAGCTCCGTTTTGGATGTAGTGTACCGTTCCGGCCGCTTCTTTTCCTTTGTTCGGGACAGGTGCTGAAGTTGACAGGTTTGTCCGATAGCGGTAAGATGAAGCAGGGGTTGCTGTTGTCTTCTGAAGACTCAGGGTCTTCTCGAACTTGGTTCCGGCATTGACCATGGCACGGAGATCTGGATAGAAGTGATGGCTGATCAAGGTCCTCAGAGATGGTTTGAGGCAGGAATGGAAGATGTCCATTTGCTCTTCTTTGGAAAGCGGATCCATTATCTCGCTAAGCTTCCAGTTCCATCTTTTGTAGAACTCGCCTACTGGTTCGTCATCCTTTTGTTCGGTGGCTTGCAGATCGTGGCGGTTTGTTTCCCACTCAAGGTTGGCACGGTACTTCTCTAGGAAGATCTCGCTGATTTGGTCCCAGGTGGAGCGATTTTCCGCCTTTACGTTGAGGAACCACCTTAGCGCTGTGAATTTGAGAGAATGCTGGAAGTGATCCGCCATTTGTTGAGGGGTTGTCCCTTTGGCTCTCATACCCAAGACATAGGTGTCGATGTGGGTTTTAGGGCATTCTGTCCCGTCAAACTTTTCCATTTCTGACATCCTAAATTTCGGAGGGAGCGGGACCACCTTGTTTGGATCAGTGGGTAGGAGGGAGTCCTTTCGAGAACTGGCTAGCTTGCCTTGCATGTCCTTCATTTGCTCGATCAGCCAAGCCATGTAAGGATCGGCAGGTTGAGGCGGGTTGCCGTTTTCGGGGATGGAAACCGAAGATGGAGGTGGATTGGCTGATGGGATCGCCATTCGGGAGTCTTGGGGAGGTAGTTAAGTGTATACCAACCCATACCCTGGAGTGTTGAAGTTAAGGGCGTGATTGCCAGGTCCGCTAAGGGTTGTGTTTGGGAATTGGGGAAATGTTTCATTAGCCCCAAGTGGCAGACTAGCGGGTGGCAGGCTTGAAATGTTGGGATATCCGCTTGGAATGCCTGTCCCGGCTAAGCATGGGGATTTTTAGTTATGGCTGCGAGGCTCGTATAGAGGCAGAGGATTGAATCATGGGGGATACCGAGATGCATTGGGATCTTGCGGTGCAGGCACGTATGTGTGCTGTTGATACTGAGCTTGGGGTGCAGAGCCGGGAAATTGACTGTGCTGAGGCGGGCATGTCGGAGCTGCTTGACTGACGCCTGAGTGGAGCTTTGAGCGAGAGCTGTTTTGCGTTGCTGGGATCTCGTAGCTTGGCGGAGGCGGGACCTGCTGGTAGCTTTGAGAAACCGGGGGAGCCGGTATTTCTTCGTCTTCTATGAGAACAAAGGTTCCATCAGTTTGGGGAACTGCAACGGTTCCTCGAAGACGCAGGGTGTCTACGATCCAGGCCTGCTACTCTTCTTGGCGCTTCTTGAGAGTTTCGAAGGCTCGCAGCACATCCTCCATTGTCTGAAGGTTCCTTAGTGGCGGGGTTTCGTTTCCCTCACTGTTATCTGTTGATCCCGTCTTGGGGGAGTAGCGGACGGTGCGGAACGTTGAACTGGAAGGGCTGTCGGACCTTGTGACCTCGATACTGAAAAGGCGGCTCCCGGGTATTCTCAACCACTCTCGGTTCGCTGGAGGGGGGTGACGGGTAAGGTTTAGACACGGGATGGCCTTTCGGGATAAAAGGGGGAAAGCTCACGTGACATGCAGTTTCCGCTTTTTGTATTTGATTTTTTTTGTTGTTGTTTTAATTTACTTAAAATGGTGTTTTCTCAGAGTCCTAGGTAGGTTGGTAAAGATTGCTCTTCTTTTTCGCAACTATGCTAGATCCTGGGTCAGTGGAGACTGTCTGTGCGGCTATAAGCCCCTCGTTTTGCACCTGTATTTCGACATCCCGGGGTGGACAACCCCGGGCGAGGGTCCTATAGGGCAAGCGGTTTCCACTGGCCTAAAAGAAAAATCGAACCTAAGGACCGAGCCTGTCATGTTCGTTTTAATGCGTGAGCCATGCGAATAGTGAACCGAGCCGGCCCCTGAGTCAAGATCTGGTCGAGAGTTCGCCATGACCTCTCTTTACCTTACTTGCGCAAGGGATCTGCGACGTTAGGCGTTGGCTGGGTCATATCGTCATGGCTGACGTATTAAAGGCTTGATGACGTGGTGTCATGTAGGCATGGATGTATATCCGGGACGGAACATCGTTTGGGTGTAGCTTCGAAAATCAAGATCAGGTCAAGATTTTAGCATGACCTTTCATCGCTTTGCTTGCGCAAGGGATCTTGAGTTCCGAGCTTCGACTCAGAAAATGGCCGCATGGGATATGTATCCAGGCTTGTATGACACGGACTGGTAAAAACCAACCGAGTCTGGACAGAGTGTGACTCAAGACTCAAACGTGCAGGGTTGACGCTTGGCTAGGATGGGATGTTTGGAATGATCCCGTGCGCATCCAAGAGGCCTAGGAAGACCAAACGGACTGCAACTGAGACCACCCCGGGTTGAGGGTTGTAGTGTGCAGTGTATCCGAGGCAAGAAGCGGCGTAGCGTGCGTGCGTGTAACCGAGGCAAAGAAGTGAGTAGAGTGCGGTGTACCGAGGCAGCAGTGCGAGTAGTGTGCGGTCTCTAAAATTCTTTTTCTGAGTAAAACAGAAGTTTTTTGAAGAATTTTAAATGTATGTACACAGATGTATATTGATGCATTTTTTTTGTATATTATTATTTTTTTTGTAAAATAAAAAAAAAAAGTAAAGCACATGCATACACACACAACAGTTAAAGAAAGGGGTAAAATGAAAGTTTGACCCTCATCATTGTTTTTTAAAAAAATCTTTTGTTTTGTTTAAAAGTTTTTTTTTTTAAACAAAATGTCCCCAGCGGAGTCGCCAACTGAAATTACCCGGATCCGGCTCGCGCGCGGAGCCCCGGCATCTCGCGCTTGGTAGTCGCTTTTTTTAGGAAATTGCCCGGATTCGAGAGGCAGGGCAATCGCGCCCCGGCATCTGGCTTTATTCCGTTTTGCGTTGGAGGTGTCTCGCTGTGTGTTTGCTTTGTAGAGTCGCCACGCCGTTTTATTAAGCCCAAAACATTGAAAAAGGGCATCAGTTTAAAAAAATAAACTGTTTTTGTGTGATGAGATTTTGAGTTCGGAGGTCAGATGACTCCTCGGGAAGAGAATATTAGAATATTAGAGCTCACTCGAGTCGCCTCGTAAAAATGAGTCTTTCGGTATCCCTTCTTTCTTTAAATGTTGTGTGTGTGTGTATGTGCTTTTAAATATGCATTCTGTGTCGGATGTCTACATTGTACACTGCTTTATTGAAATGTATTGAAATAGTGAAGGAAGGAAGCCTTACCAACGTTTGTTCGTGTCTGTCTTCCGCTGGGAAATAGTGTTTGAGGGTGGAATAGTGTTTCGGAACGGACCGGGTTTGCTTCGGGATGAGCCGGTTGTCTGCGGACAGATTTTCGGCGTGCGTTGGGATCGTAGGTATCACTCGAGCAGAGGTTCGGCGTGCGTTGGGATGGCAGGGGTCACTCGGGTAGAGGTTCGGCGTGCGTTGGGATCGCAGGGATCACTCGGGCAGAGTTTCGGCGTGCGTTCGAGTTGTCGGTTTGACTCGAAAAGAGCCGGGACACCTCGGGAAAGACCAGGCAAGTCCTCGGAGTACCACGAGGGGCCTTAGAGTACCTCGAGAGTGCCTCGGGGCAGCGCGGGAGCATCGCGGGTGCGCTCGGGGAGGCTTCGGGGCACCACAAGGGAGCTCGGAAGGCCTCGAAAGGATCCGAAAGGGGCCGGGATTGCCTCGAGAGGACTTAGAGGGGTGCAAGAAGGCTGGGGGGAGAGGAGAGAAGAGGGAGATGTGTGAAATGCGGGAGGGGGAGCCCTCTATTTATAGTGCCCAGAATTGTGCAAGAAGGTCCGTACGGACCTTCCAGGTAATCCAAGGTTTTGGTTTTCCTCGATTTGAGGGAATAAGTGGACTTTAAGGAGATTCAGCAATGATGGTGTCTGGTAGCAAGAAGGTCCGTACGGACCAACTTGCATGCATAAAGGTCCGTACGGACCTCCCATGAAGCTGAGTAATGATGCCTTCCGGGATTTGAGGGAATATCTTGGACTTTAAGAGGATTCAGTAATCATGGCAACAAAGAGGTCCGTACGGACCAGTTCAGCATTTTTACATAATTCCTCTTAAAGTGTATTCGAGACTGCGTTTGTGTATTCGAGACTGCGTTTGTGTGAGTCTGCGGTGTTTCCCGTGTGCTCGGAAGAGGGTGATCCAGATTGGGGTACTTACAGAGGCGTATACGGGATACGATTTAGTGTTTGGAACGGTGTTTTGGCTTGTATTTGGTTGAAATACGAAGTTTTCATGCGAATCGAGGCGAAACGAGGCTCGGGAGAGGGAGAAATGGGTTTGGGCCGTGGCTGTTGGCTAAAATGGATAATGTTTTCTTTTCTTTTTTTTTGAAATGTTGACAGCCCTCTGTATTTATAGGGAAAAATTGCAAAAGAGTCCGAACGGACTTAACCTGAATTTCAGGGGGTTTTGTGGTATTTTTGAAATTGGAGGGACTTGCTAGCAACTCTGTTTTGCCTGAAAAAGAGTCCGGACGGACTTTGACAGCATCCCAGGGGTATTTTGGTCTTTTCACACAGAAATCTGATTGATGTTGACCGAAGGGCTGTGGCATGTGTGCCACGTGTCCCTGTGACTCACCAGGGCATGGTTTTTTGTGCCATTATTCCCGGTTTTATCCGTTTTTTAAATAACTGTCAGGAAAATATCCGAAACGCCCCCGGAAAGTGCGTTTTTCAGGAAAAGCTGTACTTTTACGTGCGACGAAGTGTGTTGAGTACGCTTCGACGTTGGGATGCACGGGGCAGTTCCGGGACGTCCTGTCGACTTGAGAACGGGGATCTTAACGTGTTCCAGTTAACCTGGAGCGGGCTAGTTAACGGATTCCGGTTAACTTCTAACGAATTTTGGCGATCCGGATTTAGGTACTTACACCTCTCTTTGCCTTGCTTTCGCAAGGGATCTTTGACTTTAGGTTTTGGCTTGGTCATATTCTCATGGATGACGCATTAAAGGCTGGATGACATGGTGTCATATGGGCGTGGACGTATATCCGACACTAGAAATCAAGATCGGGTCAAGATTTTAGCATGACCTTTTATCGTCTTGCTCTCACAAGAGATCTTGATTTTTAGGTTTTGACTCAGATAATGGCCGACATAGAGCATGCATCCAGGCTTTATGACATGGACTGGGTCAAAAACCAATCGAGTCTTTGGACAGAGTGTGACACAAAAGTGCATGGTTGACACTGGCTAGGATGGGAAGTTTGAAATGATCCCGTGCGCGCAAGAGAGGCATATGAACACTAATCGAACTGCAACTGAGACCATCCCGGGTTTGGGGTTTTAGTGTGCAAGTGTACAGGATAAGAGTGCGCGTAGTGTGCGGTCACTAAAATTCCTTTTCTGGGTAAAACATGAGTTTTTTGCAGAATGTGTTTTAAAAGTATGTACACAGATGATGCATTTTTTTTGTATTTTGAGCAGGACAAAAAATTAAAACACACACATACACACAATAGTCAAAGAAAGGGTAAAAATGAAAGTTTGACCCTCATCACGTTTTAAAAATCTTTTTTTTTTAAGTTTTTAAAACGAATCCATCCCCAGCAGGGTCGCCAACTGAAATTACCCAATCCGGCGCGCGCGGACGGCCTTCCGACGCTTTGGAAAAATGTGTGTAGAGTCGCCATGCCGTTTTGATTATGCCCAAAACATTGAGAAAAGGCTTTTTTGTTGTGTGATGAGATTTTTGAGTTCGGAGGTCAGGTTACGCCTCGGGAAGAGATTTTTGTGCTCACCCGAGTCGCCTCATTTTCATGAGTCTTTCTGTACCCTTTTCTTTGAAAGTTGTGTGTGTGTGTGTGTGTGTGCTTTTAAATAAAATGCATTTGAAAGTAAATAATGAAAAGACAATGCAGGGAATATTAACAAATCGCTATCACCGTCAGACCTCCATAGTGCAATGGAAGGTCTTGTGGGATCGTTTGGACGGTTTGGGTCTGCGTATGTAGTAAATAAAGACTACATTGTAAGCAGTATATTTAAAGCAATAATGTAATTTAATGACTTGAAATTTAAAATATTATTTAAAGTGCGGAAGGAGATCTCACCAATATTGGTTAGGTTCTATCTTCCTATGGTTTGTAGGAGGAATGTGTTTGGTTGAGGGTGTTTAAAGAGGAGAGAAGTTTTGCCCTCACTTATGGCAAAATCTCCCCTAATTAACTCTCGTATCACACTCGGGGGGTCTAAAGAGGAGAGAAATTCTGCACTCACTCGGGCAGAACCTCCCCTAATTAGCTCTCGTTCACACTCGTTAGACTCACGGATTTGAACCAGTTTGAGCCGTTTGTTTGGGTGTTTGGAGTTTGGTGAGTTGGTGTAGGTTGGTTGGGGATGAATAGGGTTTATGGGACGTCGGGAGGTCGATTGGGACGGATTGGGATCGCCTCGGGAGGGCTCGAGACGCCTCGAGATGGCTCATGAGGCCTTGGGATGCCTCAGAATGCCTTGGAATGGGTCGGAGACTGCTCTGGATTGAGGGGGGAAGGCTAAGAAAGCTTTGAGGTGTGTGAAATGAGCTGAAGGAAGCTGGTATTTATAGGGGCTGAAAATGTGCAAAGAGGTCCGTACGGACCTCCCTTTAATCAACCATTTTTGTGGTTTTCCTGGATTTGGGGGATTTTTTGGGGATTTTTGGCGTGTTGACAAGCATGTCCGTACGGACATATTATGCTTTTTACATATGTGTCCGTACGGATTGGATTTTTCCTGGATTTGGGGAATTTTGGCGTGTTGGACCATATTTACACATATGTCCGTACGGACCTCCCTGTAATCAGTCTAAATTTTCAAAGCTTCCATTACCATTGGATAGTACTCGTTGAGAGCTTTCCAACCATATATGGCACGTCTCAATCGGAGTCCGTATGAAGAAGTTATGACCTCCGGAGCCCTTGGTATTTTCAGTATGCTCGAATGGAGAGCGGTCCGGATTGGGGTACTTACACTTAGGTCTGGGAAACAATGATAATGATTTATCTGATGATCTTGTTGATTCAATTCCTCCATCTCCACCTATTGAACCATTAAAGAGGAAATATAAGCTTGTTGTACCAGATGATGATGCAATGCATGGCTAGATGAATCTTTTGAAAGAGAGCCTAGAGATGAGACTTTGATTGAAGAAAATGCAGAAGTAGATGAAGATGTTAATGCTGAAGAAAATGAACAAGTCAATGTTGATGGCCAAGATGGCCTTGATAAAGCTGAAATTGCCAAGGAAGGCTCCAACCGTGCGGCTGACCGCACTGAGCCATATGTGATTGCCACCTCCTCCAAATCTCCAACTCCTCCTCAGCAAAGCCCAGATACTTCCCCTAAGCTAAATCAATCAACAATACTCAATCAAATCCTTACTTCCATAGAAACATTTACCTCAATTCAACTTGACACTCAGAGCCAACTGACCCAACTTATGACAAACCAAGCTGCCCTTGCTACCTCCCACACAAACTTGCAAGCTCAAGAGAACTCTCTCCCCTCTCATTAAGGGGGAGAGTATCCTAATAACAAAGGCTGTGAAGGACATCATTTCTGGACAGACATGCACAAGCTCTCAACTGGCTGCTGCTTCCACACCCATTGCTCATCCACCTCCAAACATCTGAAAACTCTATTTCTCAAGAGTCTCTAAAGGAAGCGATGGGGGTGATGACCTAAACACTTCAACACTGCTTGTCCATTGAGATGAAGAATGCATGAGAGAAGATGTCTAGAGCCATATGCTTAGACAAGACTGAGGTGGTTAAAAGAATTAAGAAGATTGAAGATTCAGTTGATGCATCTATCAAGGGAGCTCTAACTGCAATATGAGAGAGATTCAGGAATGTCAAGGAGAATATGATTATTCATACTACAAGGATTGACTACCAGACCACAGGGGTTGAAGAGCTCACCAATCTCTCAACTGGAGCCTTCCAAATCTTGGAAAACCGGTTGACCGCACTTGAAGCTGCAAATGGTGAAGCTACAGAGTTGAGAAGAGTGCTACAAGCAGCTGGTGTTGAGGGTTCTGCATTTCATATGCCAGAAGATCTTCCTCCTGCCTCAGCTCCTCAATCCGACCCTACGGTCAACAACTACATCAACATCAGAGATCGAGACAGTTTTGACCTAACTCCTCCTCCCCATCGTTGAAGCTTGAAGATTAATGAAGTTTAAAGCATGAAGATTGTGAAGATTGAAGATCCTTCAATAATGAGGACCTTTGGAAGCTTTTGTTTTTGCTGCTTCCTTATTTTGTTTAAATTGAAACTGATTGTAAGCTACAATTTTTAAATTTCTCTTATGAATTTGAATGCATCATTTTGGTTTTGAAAAATTTATTTATTCAAACTAATTGTTTGTAGAATAATGACTACATTATTTATTAACTCATGGATATAGCTTATATTGCACATCTCATACTTATGCATGATTTTCACACATTTAGTTTAAATGCATTCACATACTTCATGATAACATATTTAAATGCACTAAGTGTTTTATTACTTACTTCTATTATTAAATTTTGCTTCATTTTATTAGAAGTTAGAAATCAATTACTTAGGATTAGTATGTGCATTGACTTGGGACATGAGTTACCATACTTAAACTTTTAGACATGTTTTTATCAATTACAATTAATTAAACTTTGTTATATTAGGTAATGATCTCAATCACATAGAGGGAGATTGTTGGGTATGCTTATTATAAAATCCTCCTATTACTTGATTTGATTGATACCATCACCTATTTTGTTTTTCATGGACTGTAGGATCTTATGTATGAAGTTTTACACTTCAATTTTTTAATTAAATCCATTTTTATAGTATAGTTACTTAGACTTTAGAGTAATAGAATTTCCAAGTATTTTGGCTCAATAACGACCGAAGAATCTGAACCATGCGGTCGACCACACGGCTGACCGCACAGCTCAAGACAAGCCTCAGCTTTTGAACAACTCCATGCGGTCGATCGCAATGACCATGGTTGACCGTACCCTCTCAAGTCCTTCGCCAATATTGAAGCCTGAAGATTGAAGATATGATCTTGGTATAATTGACTCTGACCACAACTCAGAGTTAACTCAAAGAATTATATCGTTGCAGAGTTCACTTAGAGAATTTCAAAAAGGTGACAGCCATTGTCATTCGACACACCACCTTTCCACTAACTTTGCAGCATTAAGACAAAAAGGAAATGTGCTCCAATCATATATCAACAACACATTGTCCTTGATGCTTATCCAATAAGGAATTGCAACGGCTACTTTATTTCCAAGTCTATAAATAGACCTTGTGATCAAGCCATGAAGAATTGCTAGAGCATTGTTAAAATCCTAAAGAAGTGTTGAAACTTATACTCAGATCTCCAGAATCATTTGAATATTCAAACACTTCAACTTCAAGAAATATTACTTACCCAAAAATCTCTCAAGCCTTGTAACCAGAGCAAGATTCATCAATCTCTAATACTTCTATTATAAAGAGTTCTTGAATTTTGACCACACACACACCCCTTGAAATCAATCTTGTTGATTGGATTACTTGGGATACACTGGTTATAGTCTATGATTAGCTTAATAGAAAATATAGTTAGATTTGAGATTGATTCCCAACTTTGTAACCTTTGTAACAACTGCTCAAATATCTAAATACACTATCTCCCTTAAAAAATCCAAGATTAACCATCTTGATAGAGGACGTAGATCATTTATGATTGAACCTCTCCAAATAACTTGTCAAACACTTTCTGCACTTTGTTTGTTCTTAAGTTTTCTTATTGTTTCTTGTGTTTGATCTTTATTGTTATCCAACCACATTGTAAATTGTGTTTATAGTAGAAATTTGTCTTAACATATTTTTCAACCTTGCGGTCGGCCACACTTTCTCATTTGTGGTCGATTACACCCAGTTTCAATACTACACTTCAATAATTAGAAACTTTCGTTGTGCATTTTACTATCTTTATAGTTGGTTTTTCCTTGACCACACTTTCAACATAGTAATCCAAGATTGATTTTTGAAAAGGATTGGAAAAAATTTATACAGCTATTCACCCCCCTTTAGCTGTTTTTCATACCCTTGTTGCACCTTTGAGACCAACAGTTTGGGGAAACGGAATAAAAGTGATGGTCCAAGCTGAACGGGTTGGCCCCATGTCCAAGTCAGGCCAAAGGTCTGTCAAACAAAGTGAGCCCATCAAGCAACCCCATTTCTACCGGCCCGTCAGTGGAGATCAGTCGACCAAGCTAATTGTTCGACCTTTGATCCCAACCTAGATTCATCCGACATATGATCCAATCCTTATTATATCTCTGCCTAACCAAGGCACGAATTCAGGTCGGCCTTGATCATTCAGGCGACCTCGACTAAACAATATGTGTGTCTATCCATGTTGTCATTCGTAACCGCCTCCTACATTCTCGGAGATAGTTACGCCAACGTTATGTCCATGATTTTAGGGATTCATATTCATCCCATGTCACCAATATATAAACCAAATTACATCCTACATGAAAAGGTAATATCATTTTTGCTATTTTGATATTACGTCATTTAATATAGTATTATAAAGCTCATAACACCACATCTCATCATCACCCTGGAGGGTATTAGCCGGAGACCATCCCGACAAGTCGTTTGTTCGTGGTTTTAGGTTCTAGTAGCTGGATTTCAACCTATTGCTTGAATAAGGCTGATCCGGAATGATTCCTGTGTCATCAGGGGGCCCTAGGCTAGCATAAGAGCTGGCCCTGGTTCAATTATAGGAAATCAAAGGCGAGCCTCTCCAGTCATACTAAACAGGATTACAATGAAACGCAAAATCTAACCATCCATTAATGGGAAGCTAGATACTCCCTCCGTCCCAATAAAAGCTTCACCAATTACCCAAAAGGGCATCCCGTTAGAAGCTTCACCTTTTCTTTTTTGGCAAAGAATCTTTACTATTCAACCCACTCATTCTCTCTCCTATTTCACTATTACACTCACAACATTTTTCAAATTTACTATTTCCTCCACTCATTCTCTCTCCTATTTTACTATTACACTCACAAAATTTTTGAAACCCTTAATTTGCGTGCCGGGGAAAAATGGTGAAGCAATTATCGGGACGGAGGGAGTATATTGAACTGAAATAAGTTCTCCGGGTATACTAGAAAGATAAATGAATGGTAGAGTCTAGTTCACTTGTACCATTTTTTTTCCACATTCTACATCACTATTATTCCAATGGTTTACATAGTTGGATGACTTCATTATGATTATGATGTCAGCCCTAATAATTGTGAGTCTGTAAGGAATTAGGGTTCAAATCAATTTGGGGATGACCATTGGAATTGAAATAAGGTGGGACGACGTCGTTGAGTAATAAGCGTATCAGCCAAGTTCAATAGCGAGCTTGGCCATAAACGTTTTCTTTTAGTAGCACGGCGTCGTTTTGTAGCGTGGTTTGTTTTATTTTCTGTTACTTGAAACTGTGTCGTTTTGAAGAGAGAGAAGTAGCCGTTAGAACCCACGTGATCTCTCTCTCTCCTTTATGTTGCTGAGAACGCCATTGTTGGCATTATGCAATTACAACAATTTTCTCAACTCTCTCTCTCTCTCTAATTCTCTAAATTCTCTCTCATCACATATTCTGCATTCTATCTATTTCTCTTCTCACCCAATCTATATAAAAATTCTCCAATTCCTTTTGAATTAATCAACATCAGATTTGATTCAATTGGCCTGGGAATAACAAATTGGTATCAGAGCTATCAGATTCTCGAAAGAAATGGTGAATACTCGTATGGATACAGTGGAAGCTAACATCAGATCTGTAGAAGAAACGCTGAGTGGAATCGAAGTTGAGACAACTGAACTGAAGGGGGAAATGGCAGCACTAAATAAAGGGGTCGAAGATATGACTCGATTGTTGATGGAAATGAAGTCTAATAATGGCAAGGACAAACTGGATGAAGCTGGGCGATGTTTGAAGGGAGATAGCAGCGCTGGGTCCATCTTAAGAGCATCACCTGGAGCTGGAAAGGATATCCCAGCTAACGAAAATGATAAACAAGGTAAAACATGTGCTGAGGCTATTTTTATTGATGATTCCACTAAGTCTATTAAGGGTGCTGGTTATGGGCATGAGGTTAGATATGATAAAGGGGTTAGTGAAGCATATAAGAAACATCTTAAATTGGAATTTCCCAAATTCTCTGGTATTGATCATAGGGGTTGGATTCGCAAGTGTCAAAAAAAATTTAAATACAGAGATGTTCCATTGGGTGATATGGTGGAGCTAGCCACAATGCATTTCGAAGGAGGTGCTGAGTTTTGGTACCAAAACTTTTGTGAGGAGATTGATGGTTGTGCTTGGGAGGAATTCATTGACAAGGTGGCCATTAGGTTTGGACCTCAAGCTTATCAGAATGTGGAGGGAGAGTTTGCTAGCCTACAACAGCTGAGCTCAGTCAGTGAATATCAAGCTAAGTCTGAGGAAATGAGAGCTTTGATGAAGGTGGAGAATACTGGGTTGAGTGAGAGGTTTTACATTAAAATTTTCATTAAAGGGCTCAAGGAAGAAATAAGGTTTAGAGTGCAATCACAGTTCCCATCTATTCTTACTTAGACAATCAATTTGGCAAGGATTAAGGAATCATATTGGGAAGCATCCATCCGGAAACTCAAGTCAGTCACCTATAAACCCAATCCAAATTATTCCACATACACCACAAACAACCAACCAAACACCACCATATCTCAGCCTACTAAAATGAACCCCAGTAATACCAGATATTCTCAGTTTTCCCCACCTTCCATTAACCAGGTTAAAGATACACCAGCAGCCACAAAACCCACCATCCCCATTAAACAGTTGACACATGCTGAAATGCAAGCTAGGAGGGAGAAGGGCTTATGTTATAGCTGTGATGAAGTCTTCAAATATGGTCACAAGTGCAAGAGTAGACAAATCTTTATGCTGGAAATCGAAAATGGAGAGGAAGAGGAAGAATGGCATGATACAATGGATACACCTGTGGAAGAGACAGAGAAGGTGGACCAACCAATGGAGGATCTGAGCATATCCACATATGCTTTATCTGGGAGTACAGCCTTGCAGACTCTCAAGCTCACTAGGAAGGTGGGCAATAAGAAGTTCTCAGTGCTCATTGATAGTGGAAGCACACACAACTTCCTAGATATCAAGACAGCTGAGAAATTGGGCTGTGTAGTGACCCCAACACCAGAGGTACCTGTGATTGTAGCTGATGGCAGCAAAATACAAAGTCAAGGGGAGTGTAAAGAGTTCAGGTGGACATTACAGGAGGTGGAGTTTGTGGGGGATATGAAGATTATTAAGTTAGGGGGTTGTGATGCAGTTTTGGGGGTGCAATGGCTCAAAACACGTGGGCCTGTAACTTTCGATTTCAATGAGATGTCAATGGGGTTCAACTACATGGGGAATTATTGTACATTGCAGGGAGTGCAAGATGCCATGATGCTGAAACTTATGACTGCACCAACAGCTACAAAGATGCTGAATGATCTACCATGTGGGGTAGTGGTCCAATTGTATTCATTATCTACAGTGAATGATGAAGGGGAATTGGACATACAAATTTCGACACTGTTGGATGTGTATGAGGATGTTTTTGCAGAGCCAAAGGAGATGCCCCCTAGGAGGAAATTTGATCATGCTATACCTCTGAAAAATGGAAGCCAACCAGTGAACAATAGACCTTACAAGTGTCCTTATTTTCAGAAAAATGAGATTGAAAAGATCATTAAGGAGCTATTGGACAATGGGGTGATCCAACATAGCTCAAGCCCCTTTGCATCACCTGTGATTTTAGTTAAAAAGAAGGATGGGACATGGAGAATGTGCATTGACTATAGGGGCTTAAACCAATTGACTGTCAAGGACAAGTTTCCTATTCCAATTATAGATGAATTATTGGATGAGCTACACGGTTCAAAATTCTTTACTAAGTTGGACTTGAGGTCAGGGTACCACCAAATAAGAATGAGGGAAGAAGAAATCAGTAAGACTGCCTTTAAAACACATCATGGACATTATGAATTCAAGGTAATGCCCTTTGGACTCACAAATGCACCAGCCACCTTCCAAGCCTTGATGAACTCAGTGTTTGAAGATTTTATGAGGAAATTTTTATTAGTATTCTTTGATGATATACTAATATATAGTCCTACCTTGGAATTGCACTTGGTACATCTCAGATTAACATTGGAGAGATTAAGAGAGAACCAATTGTTTGTGAAGAAAAGTAAATGTTCATTTGGGAGAGATAAGGTGGAGTATTTGGGTCACATAGTTACGGGAGAAGGGGTAGCTACTGACCCCACAAAGATCGAAAGCATGCAAGGATGGCCCACCCCTACTACCTTGAAAAGTTTGAGGGGATTCCTTGGGTTAACTGGGTATTACAGGAGGTTTATAAGGCACTATGGAGTAATAAGTAAGCCCTTGACAAAGCTGCTACAGAAAAATGCTTTTGGATGGAATGCTAAAGCTGACAATGCTTTTCAAACACTGAAGCAAGCCATGATTTCTGCCCCAGTTTTGGCCATGCCTGACTTTTCGAAAACATTCATTGTGGAGACTGATGCTTGTTCAAATGGTTTGGGAGCTGTTCTAATGCAGGAGGGGAGGCCTATAGCTTTTGTTAGTAAAGCTTTGGGACCAAAACACTTGGGATTGTCCACCTACGAAAAAGAGTTCCTAGCAATATTGTTGGCTGTTGAGAAATGGAGATATTACTTGTGTGGGCAGAAATTCCAAATAAAAACAGATCATTAAAGCTTGAAATACCTCATGGAACAGAGGGTTACTGGAGGTTTACAACAGAAATGGATTTCAAAATTATTGGAATATGACTATACAATTACCTATAAGAAGGGGGTAGAAAACAAAGTGGCAGATGCTTTATCAAGGTTGCATGAGGACACAAATGGGGTGAAATGTCAAGCTATTACCATTGTCCAACCTCAGTGGGTCCAAGAAGTAATCAGTAGTTGGGAAGGAGATAATCAGATATAAGAAATACTAGAGGGGGTGATGACCAATAATGAGAAGTTTGAAGAATATACACTGAGTAATGGGTTACTGAGGTACCAGGGCAAGTTAGTCATTGGAGAGAAGGGAGAACTGAGGAGGAAGATTGTGAATGAATTGCATCAGACACCATTGGGAGGACATTCAGGGATTAAAGGGACCCTTAAAAGGGTAGCTCAATTGTTCTTTTGGCCAGGTATGAAGAGGTATGTGCAAGAAATAATCAGTCCATGTGAAATTTGCCAACAAATAAAGAATGAGACCACTCATCCAGCTGGGCTACTACAACCACTACCTATTCCTACTAAACCTTGGACTGACATTGCCATGGATTTCATTGAAGGGCTGCCTTTATCTCACAACTGGGACTCTATCTTGGTGGTTGTTGACAGATTAACCAAGTATGCTCATTTCATACCCCTCAAACACCCATATACAGCTTATATAGTAGCTAAAAACTTTTTCGAAAATGTGTATAAGTTACATGGATTGCCTGTGACCATCACTTCAGACAGGGACAAGATTTTTCTGAGTCAATTTTGGCAGTCACTTTTCTCTCTACTGGGAACTACATTGAATCTGAGCACATCATACCACCCTCAGACAGATGGGCAAACTGAAAGATTAAATAGGTGTTTGGAACAATTTTTGAGGGCCACTACTAGTACCAAACCTAAGCTATGGTCTGAGTGGTTGTCACTAGCAGAGTGGTGGTACAATTCTAACTTCCATACAGCCCTAAAAATGACTCCTTTCGAAGCATTATATGGGTATCCCCCACCCCAGGCAACTTTCAGCCATGAACAGTACTGTAAGTTAGATGCAGTCAATGACTTCATGAAGGAGAGGGATAAACAGATCAAGGCAATGAGGGAGGTATTGGCAGAAGCTCAAAATAAGATGAAACAATTTGCTGACAGAGGTCGAAAAGAAAGGAGTTTCAAGGAAGGAGAGTGGGTATACCTGAAGCTGCAGCCTTATCGTCAGTCATCCTTGGCATTACGAAAGAACTTCAAGCTAGCTCCAAAATATTTTGGGCCATTCCAGATTGAAGCAAAAGTGGGGGCAGTCGCTTATAAGCTCAAATTACCACCGACATCAAAAATTCATCCTGTGTTTCATGTATCATTATTGAAGGCAAGAATTGGGGATGCAGTAGTTCCAAATCCTTCGCTTCCTTATGTTGGAAATGATGGCCAATTCCTGGTGGAGCTCATTGTAGTGTTAGATAGACGCTTAGTGAAGAAGGGAAATAGCCCAGCAGCTCAGGTTTTGATCCAATGGTCAAACACTTTCCCAGAAGATGCTACGTGGGAGGATTGGGCAACCATCACAGCCAACTTTCCTTTCTTTAATCCTTGAGACAAGAATTTTTCGAAGGGGAGGGGAATGTAAGGAATTAGGGTTCGAATCAATTTGGGGATGACCGTTGGAATTGAAATAAGGTGGAACGACGTCGTTGAGTAATAAGCGTATCAGCCAAGTTCATTAGCGAGCTTAGCCATAAACGTTTTCTTTTAGTAGCACGGCGTCGTTTTGTAGCGTAGTTTGTTTTATTTTCTGTTACTTGAAGCTACGTCGTTTTGAAGAGAGAGAGAAGTGGCCGATAGCACCCACATGATCTCTCTCTCCTTTATGTGCTGAGAAACGCCATTGTTGATTATTATGCAATTAAAACCAATTTCTCAACTCTTTCTCTCTCTAATTCTCTAAATTCTCTCTCATCACATACTCTGTATTCTCTCTATTTCTCTTCTCACCCAATCTATACAAAAATTCTCCAAACCCTTTTGAATTAATCAACATCAGATTTGATTCAATTGGCCTGGGCATAACAGATTCATTGAATCATTAGTGTCACATAATGTTGGTACATGGAATCTGATCTCCGAAGCAGGGGCTACATAGTTACACTGTAGTAGCCTTGAGGGAGAGGAAATCGGAGATCTTGTTGGTGTAAAAATCTGGTTGTATGGAGTTGTTAGGGTTTTGAAGCATTGATAAACTTGTCACGCCTGTATATAATGGAGGACGAGAAATTATTGAAGAAGACATTCCATTAAATTGAAAGTTTGGGATGAAAATAAAATGTATGAGTAATACCTGAGAGAACGAGAAGGGTTTTGCAGCCACCGTTTTGTCCAAAAAGAATATCTGTGTCTAATCTGTCACCAACCATGCAGATCTGTGACTTGAGAATGCCGAACCTGTTGTTGATAAGACAGAGAGATCAAGGTTAGAGACTTAAATCTGAATCTGTGAACCTGTAAATACTTAACAACAATAACATCACCGATAATAAAGCCGTAGTCCCAAAATGGTCAATGAAATAGGCGAGGTAAAAAAGGGAGAGATGGTGAAAAGTTAAAAAAAAAATAAAAAATTGCAAAGCTAAGAAGAAATTTAAAAGAAGAAATAAGTGGGAAGAAATTTTTGCCCTCTACTGCCTGGGAAAATTCTTTTACTTAAAGAGTCGAATGCACAAAAATATGCTTGTTCTTCACTCCTCTCCTCTCCTCACACCCGCCAAAAAAGAAAAAGAAAAAAAGGTCTCAATTTTACTTCCTTTGACAACTTGAGCAAACCTGAGGACTGTATTCAAGTTCTTTCGTTTACTTGCTACCTTTTTTTTGTTCTGTTTCTCACACTATGGGTGGACATCGTGTTGTAAATGTTTTGCTTTTCTTCTACCAAAGAAGCTTCTCACGATCAATTTGATTATGTATATCATACTAATAATCATTCTCGCTTTTAACTTTCAAGTATGAATGCGTATGTGTGTGGATGTTTAGGGTGAGGGGAATTAGTAGCATCAGTAAGATCTCAATTGACATTAAACATAAACATAGCACAAAGGGGAAAAAAAAGAAAAGAAAAGAAAGAAAAGAAAAGAAAAGCATCATACTCATTTGCCAAGTAGTCCATCATAAATGTTGACGGCTTTCCAACAACTAGTGGCTCACGTTGGGTAGATCCAACAAGCGCACCAACCATGGAACCACCACCTAATCCAAAACATATTAAAAGTGTTACCATATGATACTACAGTAAAACCTCTTACTATCACAGGGTAATTGCTACTCCCTCCGTCCCAAAATGAATGTTCAAGAGAGAATCAAATTTGAAATTTGCTCTTGATCAAGAGAAAATTTGAAATTTGCTCTTGATCAAGAGAAAATTTGAAATTTGATGGACATTCATTTTGGTACGGAGGGAGTAGTACAAATTAATCAAAAGGATCATATTTTATCCCAGAACAAGAGTTAAATTTTCAGGTCTAGAACTAAATTAGTATGTCATAGAACTTTTTCCTACTTATTACTATAAAAATGGGATTCAGAAGTCTTTGATACCAGCTTCAAAACCCTCAGGCCACCAGTTCACTGTCATGAGATTGCCATGTCGCATACTGGTTTCATGAATCTTTCAGATACAATTGACTCATTCCTATCTCTATCACAAAATATCTTAAAGGAAACCAGACACAACTTCAATTTATTTCATGGTTCAATTCTTGGCTAGAATGTAACTTAGATCTTCAAAATGATCTTAATACTTCATCAATTATACCTGTAACTTGTAAGGATAGAAATGAAAATTACTAGAATACAAAATGTATCACAAATAACCAGATAAGTCTTCTAATTCCAAAGAGGACCCCATTGAGCACACACAGCAGAACAGTTATATCAAGAAAACGAGTTAAATGGTTAAAGTTTGCAAGACGACTGTTATAGTTGCAGAAAAAACCTGCCCATTCTTGTGCATCTGTAAGGTGAGTGACAGCATCACGATTTGTAGCAATGAAAAGACACCCTGGATTTTCACGGATGCATAGTGTTCCATACCTTTTCATGAGATACAAAGAATCAATAGTTACGTACATCAAACAAAGAACAGCGTAAAGTAGAAAAAGGTAAAGATCTCCTCTGGAAGGCTAAGTGAAAACATCGAATATAGAATCCTTTTGAATTTAGAATTCAAATCCTCTTAGGTTTAGCAATATGTTAGACTATGTAGATATTGTAATTTATTCAGTCTAATAGAGAGACCATAGTACATTTTGTTGGAACTATTTCATATGTCCTACTACATTTTGGTTATAATTGTTGTGTTCACTAAAACTGAAAATATGAACACCTTGAAACGATTATGGTTTTCTTTAAGAATTTTGGAGGCCTTATTAGTGAATGGCCAGTTCGGATCCAAACAAATAGAATTTCACTGGAGAGGAAGAGAGAGAGAGAGAGAAAAAAGTTTCCTTAAGTGATAAAGAATAAATGACAATCAGTTTATGGTCTGAAGAACTTACTGGATCTTGTAGTAGTTGAAATAACGGTCAAATCCAACAACAACAGCCCCAACCTAAACATAGTGAAGAAATTTCTTAAGTAAGGTGCAATTACTTGAGAAAAGGCTTTGAAAAAATACAGTTGCAGACAAATTATGAACACAACTTAATAACTTTTTTTGTAAGAAATTTTAGTGATCAACATAGGAAGGGAGAATAGACAGACTGACATATAGTTCTCCGAGAATACAAAAGGAAAAAGCGGAAAAAACAAAGGAAAATGTGACTACATTAACTCGCTTCCTACGGTATTCGTTCATTTATCTGGCTTTGTTCGATTCCAAGTAAAAAAATTGAAAAGTTAAGCTCTTCAGAGTAAGAGTTCTCAAGAAGTAAGATTTATTATGCATCCAGTACTTTATTTTTCAGAATCCTACCAGAAGCTGTCTGACTAATTCACAACAGTTTTTCCATATCATGATCAAGATCAATGAGGATCATGGAACGTATGACCTATGTTTAGTAGCTATAATTAGAATTTCACAAATCCTCTTGCAGGAACATATTCCTTTTCTTCAAAAGTGTCCAGTAATCCTTTTTGGGTCACCATAATCAGTGTCCACATAGGAAGCCCGAGATCCACGAGGTTGTAGCCAACCAATACTAGCAAGGAGATATAGGGAGAATATGGTAATTAGTGTAATTTTGGAACACATCACTCAATTTCTGAGACTTTTAATCTAAGACAGTGCCCAAAGTGCCACTTGACAAACGATTTTTCTTTTTTGAAGATGACTGATGTTTAAACTAACAAGTTTAATTGCTATTAGAAATGAACTTGGGAATCAATAATATGTTCTTGATAGGTTTGCAACTAAAAAAGGATCTGCATTTGGTTTGGTTAACTTATAAGTTACAAACATATTTGTGAGAAAGCAAAAGTTGCTCATTTGGAGAGAATCTGAGCAGATGCTCAATTTTTTTGGTGCAAACGGCTACACTAATCAACTTTACCAGCAAGAAAGAGTGATGGTATCAATAAGAAGGGTAATGCCAGAGGTAGGGAAGACCAAATTACTAGGGACAGTCATACTTAAGAAATATATGTATTTTGACAGATCTTGCTGTTTTCTTGACAGGTGTGCTGTCGCCTGGAACAAATGAATATCGAGTATCACAGGAACTCTTATGCCCAGATATCCACTTGAATAAAATAAAATTTATTCGTCTACACTGAAGATTTTGAAGTTGACTATAAAAGATTAGAATTATATGTAATCATTGATAGGCAAAGCAAGAAACTAAAAATAATGAGACTTTACATCCTCCTCATGCTCCATCAAAAATCCAGGCTTGAGCTCTATCTTTTTGCCACCATCATCCTGCAAACATAAAGAGCAACTTTCAATAGGGCTGAGCACCATGGTGGGAATAGAACCAAGAGTCATCTACCTAAAATTTGAATTGTTGGGGTTCCTTTATAAGTTAATTCTTGATTTTCTATGCAATCTACATGTCCCCATTTCCCAACAAAAATGGTGATTGTGCTTTTTTGAGTAAATGAGATAGTTGATTAGCCAGGACATTTTGCGAAAGTTACACAAAATCTGAGTGCTTTATATATGCTTAGTGGTTCTCTTAAAAAAAAAATACCTTTCTTGCAAATTAAACAAGCTAGATAATCTCCCTATTTTGCAGGACTAATATACATGCTTCTTTATTTCAATGGTTTCATCCATAAGAAGTGGTCACCACAGTTGAGCTAGTTATCACTATAAGCACTGTTGTGGAACTAGTGTTGTTGTTTATACATACCGGACCCCCGAGGTATTGGAATCCAGCAAGCTCAAGCTCCTTCAAGATGCCCTCCTCTCCAATCACATAAACCTGGAAAAAGGATTCACCATTGAGGTCAGTCATTCACCAATTACATCTTTAGCAATACCTACTCAAGATAATTATCACACAAATCTTCCAAAATGGATGCAAATAACTTCATGACAGTAGAAAGTTTTTAAAGAGGCTATAAGAAGGTCCAAGCATACATTTTTATGTTTGCATCATTGCCAATCATACGACAAAACACATTCATCACTTGCTTCACTCCCATTTTATGGATTTAAAAGGAATTTACAAGTTGAGGGTAATGATTCAAATCCTATATAAACCTCAGCCTTTTTCTCTCCTTTTCTTCGTGTCGTGACAGGTGAGATTAAAGTTAGTACTTCACAACATGCTAATATCTTCGCTGTAAACCTCCCTCTCATCCAGGTTCCAAGAAGTTCTTAATAACTAGTACACTACTTCCAAAAGTGCCTTCTAGAAAAATCAGCTAAAGTTGTAATAACATGAGTTGGGGTCGGCTAACATGAATCGACATATGGACTCGTCAAAGAAGACCAAATTTCTTCCTCATATCTGAAAAAGCAAAAATACTATAATCAACTTTGTTCTCCTTACTACTAATGGTGGGTAAACTAAGCCACCCTTCTATCAGTAGATCGTATCCTCCAAGCCTGTGGGTATATGTTAGCTTTGTTAAAAGATCCAATAGCGGTGACATTTTCTATATGGAGTCTATATTTATTATGTGTAGTCCCTGAACTTCATGTTCATAGCATCAAATCAGCTCTCACACTTTATTAACGATTCATCCATGATACACCAATTTATTTGCTGCTTACCTTTTTATCTTTTGGGAAATCAATCGACTTTAAGTATGCAGCAGCAGCAAATGACGAAGCAAAAATTTCCTCCTGAAAACTTCACCTGTCGTTAGAAACATTGGCAAATAAGGTATACAAACGCCAACATGACAGAAGCATAACTTACCTCACTGACACTAAGACCAAGTGATTCAAACTTTTTCCCATACTGTTTCCTAGATTTTGTTGAATTGTTGGTTACAAAAACTAATCTCTTTCCCTGAAGAAAAGGAAAAAAGCGGAAAATTGAATGTCAGTGCCATAAAGACTAGTCTTATTCGTTGATAAAATTAAAAAAGAAAATATATGAAAAACGTATTAACTTGGACCTGTAATATATCAAAACCAAGCCACCAAGAAAGTAGAGAAAGGAAGAAGAATATACACCTTTGAGCGGAGCATATCAAGAGTTTCAGGGACACCATCTATCAGTTTGTCCCCTTTCCATATAACTCCTATGATTTAAGTAAGTAAGTATTTCACACCACTGACAATATACAAAAACGAGAGGGAAAAAATAGAAGTGTAACAGAACAACCGTGATTCCTGGGACACTTGAATTCCCTTTACCCCTAATAATGGAAAGAATACGAACATCTAACAGCCAAAGAAGTTATCAAGAATTTGCCCAGTTATCCCAAATGATTTTGTAATATTTAGACTACGGTCTTGGTACGTCATTGATACAAAGTTACAACTTCTTCATGGACGCTAATAAATGCAACTCATTGAGAGCTTCATAACAAATGAGAATGACTGATTATCATGGCCACTTGGGATCATTGGGTTAATCAGAATCCGCAACTTTCACTAGTCAAATTGTCAATTACTACTTCATAAATGGTAGACATGTTTAGAGTTCAAATACATGCAGGAAAAGGAAAAAGTTTAACGATAAGAAGGGACTAGTGCTAAAGTAACCATAATGGAGATTCATTTTCCAGTACAAGTTCTCGAATGATAACTGCGTGGCGATTGCATAGCCAGCAGGCTTGAGCTACAGTTTTTCTTTATCAATGTCAGCAAACTTTGACCCCAATTCGTACAAAGTTTAAACTCTACCATGTAATTTCTATCGACATAAGAATTTTGACTTAAAATTCTAGTTTCGCCACTAAGGATCACTGGTATCAATGTTAGACACAATATACGCAAAACTGATACGGAAATCCAGACTACTTTGTGCATGAAATCTAGTTCCACCACTAGGATCATTGCTCAATTATTTTTTCCATTATAATAGTGATTGAAAGAAGTGAAAACAAATACTCCTTCCATCCCGAAATGAACTTCCTACATATTTTGTTATCAACATCAAGGTACTTTGAACAATAATTTTAGCTTAATTTAAGTATCTTAATGAACATCTAAATATTATTACTATTAATAGTACTTGTAATAGTGCATCAATAACAATAACAAGTTAAAAGATTTCATTAGAATAATTAAATTTATTGCTCAAAGTAACTCCACTTCGTATTGACTGGAAAAAAATAATTGTTTTTTTAGGAAGATCGGGGCGGTGGGAGTACTAGAATTAACTTTGACACTAGTAAATACCATCGCAATCGAAGATGAAGGTCTCGACGGAGTCAATGAGTTCGTCGGCGTTCTGAAGAGGCTGTGCTGAGGCACGGGTAACGAGACGACCAGACTCCATTTTTGCACAGCTATTTCCACTGCTAATGCTGTTGCTCCATGGTCTAAAGCTTGAATTTCTGCTAATTTGATTAGAGTAGAAACGATTTGAAATGTAATTAATTTGATTCAAAAGCCGTGGAGGATTTTGAACGCCGATCAGTGAGGATGAAACAGAAGAAAATCTTCCGAGCATCTCTCCACTTTGTAAACACAGAAATTTAGTGGCCGTTGAACTCTTAGGTTGTATGTATTTGGATATTGAGATAGCCTCTTGGGCCAATTTGGCCACCAATGGCTTAATTTTGTGGTCCATAAATTTTATTTTTATTTTTATTGCTTTAAAGTTTATAATCATTTGAGATTGCTGGTCACAGACCCCTACATTTCTAAGCTGGGGTGTAAATGGTTCATTTTGCTTGGTTTAAACAAATTTAGGGTTCGAACGGCTAGTTATCGGTTCAGAAAAATTTTAAATCGAGCTAAATTATAAAAAAAAATCAGAATGAGCTGAACCAACCCGCCATAACCTGACATCACGAACAAACGACTTGCCGGGATGATATCCGGCTAATACCCTCCGGCGTGATGATAAGATATAGAATTATAAGTTTGTATGAAACTGTATTGAAACGACGTAATCTCAAATATCTAATATAACATTACCTTTTTACATAGAATGTTATCAGGTATTTATAGTGGTGATATAGGATGATTATGAATCTCTTAGATCACGAAATTGACGTTGGTGTAACTGACTACGAGAATGTAGAAGGCGGTTACGAATGACAACGTGGGCAGAAACACGTGTTGTTTGGTCGAGATCACCTTATTGATCGAGGTCAGCCTGAATTCGTGCATTTGGTTAGAAAGAGATTGCATGAGTACGGTACGTATGTCGAACAAAGATAGGTCGGGACCAAAGAAGGTTGCACAATGAGATTGGTCGACTGATCTCTACTGATAGGCCTGTCGAATTGGGGCAGCTTGGTAGGCACACTTCGTCTGACGTACCTTTGTGTTGATATGGACCTAGGATCAGCCAGTTGGGCCTGGCCCATTACTTTTATTCCGTTAAGTGGCCCCCAACTTTTTGGGTCGACTTGTCGAGCAGGAAGTTATAGAAAAATTCGTGATGACTTGTTTGGGGACGTCGGTCGAAGGTCGACTTGGATGTAGGTCGCTCTCGACGATTGACTTTTGGCGGTTGGATAAGCTGTCTTTAATGCGCCGTAATATCCGCCATAATGGGACAGTTTCTGGCGATTGGACAACTGCATTGGGAAACAGCGTTATTCCTCTATTTTGACGGTTGAACGGTTTTGTCCCCAACCCTTTCCAATTCAGGAAAGAAAAGGTGGCGTATAAAAGGAAGAGTTTAACTCCTTCTCAACCTTTTCCATCTCAATATTCTTAAGAGCCCAGCAAGAGCAAAAGTAAGGAAATCTTCACCAGCGTCCAGCAAGTTCTTACTCGTGTTTCAGTTGCGTTCTACTTCTCCAGAATCACCAAGGTACCCTTCAATTTCACTGTTCTAGGTTTAATTTTGAACTTCCCCTTTTTTTCACCATGGCTAGGCTTCGAGCTAGGAGTCAGGTATGGATATAACTATATAAACCTTAGGATTTATAAGAGGTTGGAGGGTCCTTGGAAATAGTTGACCATAGATAAATGCATCACCATCCTAGATAGGTGGAGTTTGTTCTAGAGCGAAATAGGGTTTCCAGCAGGTGAGAGTATGGGGGATTTGGAGGCGGACGATCTACGGATTATCCGTTTTCGTCTCTTCAATAAGTTAATAGGCCACCTAATCATCTTATATATCAAGTCCAACAAACCTGATATGACATAATTATACTATCTAATTCCTATGTTTTTCGTCCATATAATTATTTATTTTTCATGTATTTAGTATAGATTTGATGTAATTTGAGTGAAATATCTATTGAGAGGATTAGTGAGAATATATGTAATCCGAGTTTATTTTAGTTGTTTTATTTCATATCCGGATGTAATACTCTCGAGGAGTCAAAGTCAAAATCTTGAAACTGAGGACTGTTGTGCAGAAATCTGGAAACTTGATGGACCAAACTGCAATTGTGGAAAACTGGGGAATAAGCTGTGAACGGAATAAAAGTAACGGGTCAGGCCCAACGGGTAAGCCCAGTTATTTACGTATTATTGACACCACATTCTCAGTGGGTCAGGCCCAATTATTACCAGGCCCAAGGCCCATCAGAAAGATCAGTCGACCTAGCTCATTGTCCGACCTACGTGGTCCCGACCTAGCTATCGTCCGACATATGATCCAGATCCCAGTTCGGGCATGACCCGATCCTATCCATTAGTCAGGTCGACCTGGATCCAAACAGACGACCTCAACCTACGATGTTCTGTCGACCTACAGATTCCTGGCGTGAATACAATTCTTTCTATAACGGACTCCCTACAGATCAGGAGTTATTTGTGGACAAGATCTCTTATGCGTATCTAATCCATGATTCAAGGGATTTAATACAATCCTATTAAAAAGTTATCTCTCATCAACAACTATAAATACATGACAATATCAACAGTTCCAAGGTAATTGCTATTTTGTTATTCTGAATACATTGTTCTTTATAACTTATTAGCTCTCATATACACCGTACTTATTCTCACGCCCGAGGGTCTTCGCCGAAGACCATTCCGGCTAGTCGTTGGTTCTGTTTTCAGGTCAAAATCCAGGTGATTGATCTTGCAGCTGAACGGAGATTGATTACAGCACGATTCCTGCAGCATCAGTTTGGTTCCATTGTCGGGAATCGTGTTTTTGACCTCGAAATTTCTTACTACCCATCATCATGGTGACTTCTGATGATCATGTTTCAGAAGCCTCGGACGAGCATAATGAAGGTAACACCGGTGCTAATACGGACGCTGGAAACCGCAATGTTAACATGCCGCCTCCTCCTTCTCCGCCTTGTCAACCCAGGAGGGCGACACGTTCGTACAGCGTTGCTGATGGCAGAGGCCTGCCAGATGGCAGAAGGGAGAAAAGACCTATGGTCGAACAAGGAGCTCAGCCCCCTCCAAAGCGTCAACAAGCAGGGCGAATGGCTGCAGGCGACAGACCAGGTCCCTCAACCAATCCCCTCAGTAGGAAGGAGATGCTAGTGGAGCGGGCTAGAATTTTAGCAGAACTACTAGAGATGGAGGAAGGGCCCGAGCAGAATGACAGAAGGTCGAAAAGGGTAGCCCCTTCACAGGTCTCTCACAGACAGCCTGACGAAAGTGCTAGGCAAAGCGGGAGTGCCGGACAGAATGGCGAGCGACAGATCGTACCACACATTTGTACCCACATACCGGTTCCACCTGACGACTTGTGAAGTCATCTCAATACGAATAGGGAATAAGAAGCTGAGTCGGAGTTTAGGCGCCAAAGGGAAGCTGAAAGAAATAGGCATAGGTCGCCTGCTAGAACAGAGAGATCGCAGTCCCACCGCGAGAGAAATGGGCGCAGGTCGCCAGTCAGATCAGCCCGGTCGCCTGTGAGGTCAGTCAGATCGCAATCTCATCGGGATAGGAATGGGCGCAGGTCGCCAGTCAGGGAAGAGAGGCGCAGGTCGCCAGTAAACTCAGTAAGGTCGCCTTCTAATAGAGGTCGACGAGGTAGAGAAATGACTCCCCCTAGGAGTGAAAGGCATAGGGCCAACTCAAGAAGAGAGCCTCGCCATGACGAGCGGCAGAGATCCAACGACGTCTCCCATGCAAGGGACGACAATCCAGATGCTAGGGAATGGTTGCAGTAGAAATAGAGGTTAGAGCAATGGGAGGCCGTCAGGAAGGAGGATACTGAAAAGGGCAGACGAAATGATTTTACTCTTCGCCCTTTGTCCAGAGAATTGCTCGAGAAACGACCTCCCAAAGGCTTCAAGTTGCCCTTGACAAATATTCAGGTAGGACCAATGGCCAGAACCATATGAGGCATTTGGAAGCTACCATGTGCTTTGTCTCCACCGAAGATGATATGATGTGCAAGGCACTTACCAATACCCTCACAGGGGTAGCACTGACCTGGTTTCGTGGTTTGGCACCAGGTTGTATTACCACATGGGAGTACATGAGAAAGAAGTTCCTAGATCGCTTCTCGACAGCTGGGGCCCGAAAGTTGACAGTCACTGACCTGAACAATTTGACTCAAGGGAAGAATGAAAGCTCGATGAGCTATTATACCGAGTTCAAGGAGATGGTCGACCAAATTGAAGAGGACCTGACAGACAGGGAAGTGATAAATTGCTTCAGAAATGGGGTGACCTCTGCAGACTTAGACTACGAGCTACAAGTCAGGAGCGTGAAGACCCGACAAGAGCTGTTTGAAAGGGCCTACAATGTGGCCATAGCTGAAGAGAGGAAAGAAAAGAAGAATGGAAAAGGTCCTAAGTCCGAGGTCACAGATACTGATAAGAAAGATCCAGCCAAGAATGGAGGTAATAGCAAGAACGGGAAAAACAGGACTAGGGCGACGGAGAGAGTGCCCGAGACATTTACTCCGTTGACAGTAAGTCGCACTGAAATTTTGAATACATTCGAGCTAGGCCCACCTGCCCCAATGAATCCAGGAAATAAGTTCAGAATGGATAACAGCAAATATTGCGATTATCACAAGGATACGGGTCACACTATCGAGGACTGCATGAGTCTGAAACGTATCATTCAGAAGTGGGTCGACAGTGGGAAGCTCGACAGATATGTGAAAGGAGCTCAGCCTGGCGGAGGTGAGCGAGCAAATGGAGGTATGCAAGAGCCAAGGCAACCTCGACTGAATTTGGGAGTGATTACTGAACAAGCTAGCAACACTGTTCCGAAGCACAAGATTTTCCAGCTCAATAAAGCCCCTCACGTGCCACCTAGAAGCTACATCAGGGATGAGGTTATCAGTTTCTATCCGGACGAGCTAGCAACAAACATGGCGGCCAGAGAGCAAGTTCTCGTTATCCCAGGATTAATTGATGGGTGTACGACGAGCAGACTCTTGGTAGACACGGGGGCTTGCAAAGATATCCTTTTCTACAAAACATTCAAAGAAATGGGACTTACCAAGGAGCAGTTGTTGCCCTATGATGGTTGACTTGAAGGCTTCACCAATCATAGGGTGGACACTAGAGGACAGATCGAGCTGGACGTCTACTTAGGCCAGCATCCATTCAGGGTCACGACCAAGGTAACATTTATTGTTATTGATGTAAATAGTGATTATGCTGCTATTTTGGGTATCCCTGGCCAGGTCGCACTTGGAATGGTGGCCTCTATTCCTCATCAGCGAGTTAAGTTCCCGGCGTTAGCTGGAATTGGCTGCGTGCAAAGTATAGCTCGAGCTTACCTTGGTCATGTCCTTCGAACAAGGAAGAAGAGGGAACTAGAAGTTGATACTCCTGAGGGATACTTGAAGCTTTCTAAATCTGTCACCACAACTTCACGACTATCTACAATCACCTGTGTGGATGAGTGTGATGTACCCGATTTTTTTTGTGAAATCGACGGAGTCGCCATGCCCTTTTTAGTTTAGGGCCAAAACTTTGAAAAAAGCCCGTAAAAGAGAAAAAGGGTTCGGAGGTCATGTTACACTTCGGGAAGAACGATTAGCACGTTCACCCGGAATGTCTCGTAGATGAGTCTTCCAAATTTGAAACCATTTATATATGTGTGTGTGTGTGTATGTTTTGCAAAAGGGATTTTCTGGAAATAAACAGTTTTGACTGGACTGGACTGGAATTAACCAAAACAGTGTGCTTCTGTGAGTGAAAATTCAAATGAAAACAAAAATATCTGCCTGTGACATTCATGTTCGCGCGGATCAGGACGAGGATCAATCCTGACCGCGCGGATAGGACAGTAGGGTTTCTTTTTGGCAGCTTTCCAGTCTGATTCTGTAATTTCCAGAATGTCAACTGGATTTATAGAATCAGAACTGGAGTTGTAACAGAAAATGTCAAATAAAAAGAATTTTTGAATTTTGCATCCATGCTTGTCCCCACTTTCCTTAGGGGGCGTTTGGTTCGATGGAAAAAAAGTGAAGGAATGGAATTGTCAATGGAATTGAATTCCTTAAGGAATTGGAATGGAAAAAAACTGGTTAACCCCCTCCGTTTGGTTGGCACGGAATGGAATGGAATTGTCATTCAATTCCTTGGCAAATCATGTTTGGTTTGAAAATACAAATTATAGGAATGGAATGAAAGCATATAAAATGACCAATTTACCCTTTTAAAAAAAATTTGGAAGGGGGTGGGGGGTAGGTAGGGGGTATGCAAAATGAGTTAAAAAAAAATTTCGTGGGGGGTGGGGGGTGGGGTGGGGAGGGGGTGGGGGTGGGGTGGGGGGGTGGAGTGGGGGGTGGGGGTAGGGTGGGGGTAGGGTGGGGGTAGGGTGGGGGGTAGGGTGGGGGGTGGGGTAGGGGGTAGGGTGGGGGTGGGGTAGGCGGAAAAAAAATAAAAATTTCGGGGGGTGGGGGGTAGGGGGAGGGTAGGCGGAAAAAAAATTAAAAAAATTTCGTGGAGGTGGGGGGTAGGGTGGGGGCGAGGTAGAGCGGAAAAAAAAATTTGTGGGGGTGGGGGTGGGGGGTGGGGGGGTAGGGTGGGGGAGGGTAGGCGGAAAAAAAAATTAAAAAAAAATTTCGTGGGGGTGGGGGGGTGGGGGTAGGGTGGGGGGGTGGTACGTAGGGGCTGGGTAGGGGGTAGGGTTGGGGGTATTTTGGTCAAAAAAAATTTTTTTTTTCCATTGCCCTAAGGAATTGAACTTTCCATTACTTTTGTGAAGGAAAGTTGAATTCCTTCATTTGAAGGAATTCAACTTTCCTTCGGAATTTTTTTTTAAAATCTTTGAACCAAACAGGGGAAAGGAATGGAAAAGAGGGAGTTTTCCATTCCTTTCCCCCACTTTCCTTCCAACCAAACGCCCCCTTAGGCTTTGATTAGTGATCACTAAACATGATTAGTAATGATCTATTATATCAAGCCATCATGAGGGTACATTAGGACTTAGAAGCATTTCATTTGCTTGGGATGGGGGATTTGACATAAAATAAAGATTAATGCATGAAAATGGACTTTAGGTTAAAGGTGTATCAACTTTAGAGTGGATTTCTAAGGTGGTCATTAAGATGGCCATCCTTGAGATCTTTAAACTCAATGTATCAACTATACCTTTTTGTAACCTAGAAACCTTAGTGATCTTCATCCATGGAAATTATTCCAAGGTGGAGATCTTAGGCTTTAATGGAGTGTTATCACAAGACCATTTAAGATGATCACCATGGAGATTAAACTCCAAGATGACCATACTTAGGTCAAATGGTGCAAGTGCTAGTAAAGAAAAGAAGACATAAAGATTAACATGAACATAAAGATTTAGATTTTTGTGGAAGGTCATCCATGGAGATGAACTCCATGGAGATCTTCCTAGATCCAAGGGCAAGGAGGGAGTAAGCTTAACAAGTAACAAATAAGTAACAAGATTCAATGAATAGTTAAGCAAGATTTTAAACAAAATGAGATAACAATGTTAAGCATGAGATGAATGCTTAAAGATGAGAGATTAAGGTAATGAGAAGGAGGGTTTACCAATGGTTGTACCCTATCTTCCTTGGTTTATGTTTAGGGTTTGAGAATTTTGTATGGATTTTGTGTTTAGATTGAGTGTTTAGATGAGTGTTTGGATGAGTGTTTGGGTTATTTTCTGGAGGGGTTTTGGCAATGTAACAGTAGAACTCGAAAAGGGATCCCCTAAACTGAGAGAGAAGGGTTTTATTTATAGGCTGAATTAGGGTTCATTCTAGTTAATTTCTTGGAAATCACTCTTTCCAGCGCGATACAATCCAAATTTGTTATTCCCTTAAGGTCCTTCCTTGCTTAAATTGTCTTGGAAAGTGACCAAAATGCCCTTAAATGTTTATTTGATGTGAAAAAGTTAAATTGGGCTGAAGGAATATTGGTGGTTCAGATTGGGACACTTACAATGAGGCGACCTATCACTCACATGACTATGTCATGACTGAGCCGACACGTCCCTCACAAGACACTATGGTTGATTCGGATGCAGTTATGGTCGACCAAGTCATCATAGGCGACCTATGCCTACAGATCGACCAAAACTTGGGGGCCACCAGCGACGAGATTGCAGTTGAGCTAGATGGCATCATTGTTAAAGAAGCTCCCCACTTGGGGGTCGAAGAAAGAAAGAGGGTTCGTGAGATCATTATTGAGACCCTACAGTTTAGAGATGGTCCGGAGTTAGAAGCTGTGGACGAGCTAGAAGCAGTGTCGACTAATCCCTCCTATCCCGATCAAAAAATTCAAATCGGAAAGCAATTGTCAGCTGAAGAAAGAACAGAGATTGTCAAGCTACTGGGAGAAAGCAGTGATGTTTTAGCTTGGCGTGTGGAAGATATGAAAGGAATCAAGGAGGAGGTCGCTGTTCACAGATTGGAAGTTAATCCGACCATGAAACATAAGGCACAGAAGCTATGAAGCGTTGCTCGCGACAAAGAAGAGGCGATCAAACTTGAGGTACAAAAACTTTTAAGTGCAGGTATCATTAAGGAGGCCACTCATACCACCTGGCTAGCCAACGTGGTGATGGTGAAGAAATCAAACGGCAAATGGCGTATGTGTGTCGACTTCACCAACCTTAATCTAGCCTGCCCAAAGGATTGCTATCCTCTACCTCGGATCGACAAGCTCGTAGATTCTATAGCTGGACACACCACATTGAGCTTCCTCGATGCCTATTCAGGCTACCACCAGATTAAGATGCACAAGGATGATATAGTGAAGACGGCCTTCCAAGCTGCTGGGGGTATCTACTGTTACAATATGATGCCATTCGGCTTGAAGAATGCAGGAGCGACCTACCAGAGGATGGTCAACAAAGTCTTTACTTCCTAAATTTGCCGAAACATGAAGGCCTACGTTGACGATATAGTCATCAAAACGAAGGCCGGACGTCATGTGGACGACCTAAGGGAAACGTTCGCCAATTTGCGAGCTAACGACATGAAGCTCAATCCAGCAAATGTGTGTTCGGAGTGGCAGCAGGGAAGTTTCTGGGTTTTATGGTTTCTCAGTGGGGTATTGAAGCAAATCCAGAAAAGATCAAGGCTCTGGTCGACATGAAGGAGCCTACGAGTATCAAGGAGATGCAGCGACTCAATGGTAGGGTGGCAGCCTAGGTCGCTTTATTGCTAAATCGGCATAAAGGTCCCTCCCCTTCTTTAAATCTTTTAGGGGGACAAAAAATTTTGAGTGGATGGCCGAATGTCATTCGTCGTTCCAGGAGCTTAAGGAGTATCTCGCCTCCCCACCGCTATTGAGCAGCCCAGACATGGGGGAGACTTTGTTCGTTTATTTGTCTATTGGCGATCAAGCCGTGGACGCTGTTCTAGTTCTAGAAGAATGAGGGCTTCAGAAGCCCGTTTATTATGTAAGCAAGGCTTTATCCGACGTGGAAGGCAGATACTATAATGCAGAGAAGGTGGCCTACGCCTTGGTCGTAGCATCCAGGAAGTTGCGAGCATATTTTCTGGCTCATCCTATTGTCGTGTTAACTAATGCACCCTTAAGAAAAATCTTACATAAGCCAGAAAGTTCAGGCCGATTACTCAACTGGTCAATTGCTCTCACATAATTTGACATTGAGTATCGGCCTCGAAAGGCATTGAAAGCTCAAGCTTTGGCAGACTTCTTGGTCGAGCTTACGTTCGCCAAGGAAGATAGCCAAGTACGAGCTCAGAAGGAGAAAGCAAAGGGAAAGGAACCAGCAACTCAGCCCACCATAAGTTTGCCCGACGATTGCTGGAAAGTATACTCTGATGGGTCGGCAACAAAGAACATTAGTGGGGCTGGAATTGTATTGGTCGTGCCATAATTAGGGACAGTCTACGAGGAAGCATTGAGATTCAAATTTGAAACATCTAACAACCAGGCCGAGTATGAAGCCTTGGTCGCATCCATCGAATATGCAAAGTGCTTTGGGGCAACCAAGATCGTGGCTTACTGTGACTCGCAGTTGATAGTGAATCAAGTTAGAGGAGAATATGAAGTCCTGAATCCCACCTTGATCAAGTACAGCAACCTGGTGAAGGAGCTGATTAAAGACTTGGAATTTTGGGAGATACAGAGGGTTTGTCGAGATGACAATGAATTGGCCGACCTACTCTCAAAATTGGCTACATCAGACGAACAACATGGGGAACCTATCTCTTACCTTGAACATCCAGCTTATGAGAGGGTTCAGATTCAATGCCTAGAGGATACTACTAGAGATTGGGTATACACCAAGTGTTGGATCGAGGAAATGCGAGCCTATTTGGAGACAGGCGAGCTACCTGATGACGAGAAAGCAGCTCGAGCTATCAAGAAAAAGGCTCCGAGGTACGTTATTCAAGGAAACGCGTTATTCAGGAGGTCCTTCACCAAGCCTTTATTGAGATGTGTCCATCCCCAAGAAGTTACCCAGCTAATGTACGAGGTACATAGTGGGGTTTGTGGTGGACACCCGGGGGCCAGAACTTTGGCCGACAAGTTGATTACATTGGGCTATTATTGGCCGCACATGAGGGCAGACGCTCACGACTTCATTCAAGGGTGTGATCAATGTCAAAGGTTTGCCAATCTACCTCACTTGCCTACCACCTAGCAAACTCCAGTGGTCGCAACTTAGCCCTTCGATATGTGGGGAGTAGATTTGATTGGACCCTTCCCACCCGCCCGAGGAAATTGCAAATATGTGATAGTTGCTATTGATTACTTTACAAAGTGGGTTGAGGCTAAGCCATTAGCCAGGATTACAGAGTAGAACGCCATTAACTTCATTCATGACTTCATTTGGTGTCGATTTGGGATTCCATGAGCTATAGTGTCGGATAACGGGCTACAGTTCTCCGCAACTTATGAAGATGAAATGAATAGAGTAGGGGTCAAGCATTGGAAATCTTTAGTCGCCTATCCTTAAGGCAACGGGCAAGCTGAAGCAGCGAACAAGTTGGTCCTCTCTGCACTCAAGACAGGTTTAGTTGGTCGACGTAGCAACTGGTTGGACGAACTCCCCATCGCTCTTTGGGCAGTCTGCACAACCACTCGGGGGCCCACGGGTGAAACCCCTTTCGCTCTGGCATATGGATCAGAAGCCATGGCACCGGCCGAGCTACAATGCCCCACAGCAAGGGTAATTTTCTTTGAACAAGAGAAGAACGACACCAACAGGTTGATCAACTTGGATTTGATCGACGAGAAGCGAGATACAGCTCAGTCACGGATGATCAACTATAAGCAGAAAACTAAGAGCTGTCACGATAAGAAAGTAAAGATAAGATCATTCCAAGTAGGCAACCATGTGTTAAGGAGGATCGAGTCAACTGGAAGGAGAACTCAGATGAACAATTTATCTCCCAACTGGGAAGGTCCCTACATCGTTGCTCGAGTTATTAAGGAGGAAACTTACATGATCGCCCATCTAGATGGTGAAGATTTGAAGCACCCGTGGCATGCTACCCACCTTATCAGATACTACTTCTAGTTCAGTTTTCTAGATCAGTTTTTCAAGTTCAGCTTCAAAGTTAGTTTCCGTTTTCAAGTTTGGGTTTAGTTCTAGTTCTAGCTCTCCGTTTTCTATGTAATCGTGCCACTACTTCAATAAAGTCGCAGTTCTATTCAACCTAAAATTGTGTTACGTTTTTGTACCGATTCTAACAGGCTCGATTCTTAATCAGTCTCATTCTTTTAACAAGTCCGACTCTTAGTCGACTTCGTTCTAACAGGCTCGACTCTTAGTCAGCCTCGTTCTTTTAACAAGTCTGACTCTTAGTCGACTTCGTTCTAACAGGCTCGACTCTTAGTCAGCCTCATTCTTTTAACAAGTCCAACTCTTAGTCGACTTCGTTCTAATAGGCTCGACTCTTAGTCAGCCTCATTCTTTTAACAAGTCCAACTCTTAGTCGACTTCGTTCTAACAGGCTCGACTCTTAGTCAGTCTCGTTCTTTTAACAAGTCCGACTCTTAGTCGACTTCGTTCTAACAGGCTCGACTCTTAGTCAGCCTCATTCTTTTAACAAGTCCGACTCTTAGTCGACTTCGTTCTAACATACTTGACTCTTAGTCAGCCTCGTTCTTTTAACAAGTCTGACTCTTAGTCGACTTCATTCTAACAGGCTCGACTCTTAGTCAGCCTCGTTCTCTTAAACAAGTCCGACTCTTAGTCGACCTCGTTCTAATAAGATTTGACTATCAGTCAATCTCATTATCAAATGAGCCAAGTATTAGGTCGACTTCATTTCTAAAAGCTAGTCCCCCAAAGCTCATGACAATCTCATTTATTCTATCAAATCTAGTTCGATATATATGCATACAAGGATCAAAGGCAAAAATATTCAAATGTAAAATCAGCCACGATTAAACAAAGCAAGTCCCCCAAAGCGGGTCAGGACTTGGGCAAATAAAATATTACGAGTTAAAATGCCTCCCCAAAAAACGGGGCCAAGGCATTGCTACATAAGTTAAAGAAATAAAAAATTATTTTGGAACTTGTTTCATTACATCACCAAGTAAATGTCCGAGAAAATCTAAACTGCTGGGTCATTCTCTATTTGGTCGTCAATCGCTGCATGATCACCAGCGGGCTCCTCAGGTTCATTCTCTTGTTGTTGTGAACCGTTGAGTTTTCCAGAGTCAGTGAAAACATATTTGGGAGTGTCTTCTTCAAAGGCCAACTCATCTGCGTCCTCGAGCTCCTTGAGAATAGTGTTGAAATTTACCTGCTCAATGGGAGGAGCAACCCAAGGTTCAGCTTCTAATTCTTGATCTTCTTGGGGGATGGCTGCTAAGTCATTGTCATTATACGACACAAGTGGATGACCTTTGCAAGCTACCATGTCATATTGTTCTTGAGAGGCCCACTTGGCCAATTGCTGAAGGGAATGTCGACTGAGGGGTCTACCAAAATGCGTCGAGCCATGTGGCATCGACCAACATCATAAAAAGTAAAGGCCTGGCTCTGAATGTTATTGAAACACTCGTCGTTGTCCTTATAAGCCTCCACAGCAGCTTTGGCTTGGGCTTCAGCCTCCTCTTTCCATTTGGCGCGAGATGCAGCATGTTCCTCATTCAGCTTGGCCAAAAATTCATCTCGGCTATGAAGCATCTTCTTGGTCGTTTCAAGCTCAACTTTGGCAGCCTCTTTGTCCGATCTAACCCTGGAAAGTTCTTATTGAGCCTCCCCCAGCTTGCTCAAGGTTTCTTCCTTGGCTTTCACGGCGTTATCTTTGACCAGCTTCTGAACCTCATAGGCCGCATCCAGATCAGAATGCTCTTCCTTTAGCTTAGCATATTTACCCTCCAGCTTCTCCAGCTCGTTGGACTTGCGATCAAGCATGGTTTTAGCGAGCTTTTCTTGCTCCTCAGAAGCTTTGCAATAACTAGTGGCCAGCTCGACCATAGCAAGAGCCTACAGCAAGAAAACTCAAGGATCAGATCGACTAAAAATTGGTCAAGACAGATATGTAAAGCAAGAAAGAGGAACAATGATTATGTAAAAATGTAAAGTATTACCTCAGAATGGACCAGCCCCGACCTGGCTTTGAACATCTCCGCAGTTAAACCTTTGCTCGTGAACTTGCTCACCAAATCCTGATCGGCAGCTCGCCTCACCACGGCCTTACCAAACTCTAGCTCAGGATACTCCCTACACGAACTATCCACTCCAGTGAGCAAGGGAACATTGATCAGCTTATCCATGCGAGCCTGAACTAGCTCGGGATATGAGACCTGGATGGTAGGAGCCTGAAGGCTGCTAGTAGTGGCATCCCCTTGCTCAGATCTGGGATTGGGTTTGGACCTCTTCTTCGTGTTAAGGGGACGGGTGTCTTCCTCTTCCTCGTCATCATCGACATCAACCACAGGTGTCTTGGCCCTAGTTGGAGGATCTTCTTGCATCGGCTCAAGGCTTAGCTCGGCCGCTTCAGTCTCAGCAGCTTGATATTTTGGAGAGTCAGCGATCTCTGGGTCTGCATTCTCCAGCTCTTCAAGGGGGACCATCACCACTCCTTCCTTGGGCAGCAACTTATTTCTCTCCTCAGCCTCCTTCTCTCTACCAGCTCGAGCATTAGCTGCACCATGGCTCTTGGCGCTTTTCTTCCGTTGGCTAGTACTCAAAATACGAACCATGTTCGCTTGCTGTTCAGGAATAAGTACTGCAAAAAACCAGAAGGAGGAAGTTATCAAAGCATGGTCAAGCGAGCAAAATATGGGCGATCTAAATGTTCTACATGTATGTACGAGCTAAAGTTCTACATGTATGTACGAGCTAAAAGTTTTTCATGTATGTATGAGCTAGAAGTTCTACATGTATGTACGAGCAAAAATTCTACATGCCAGCAATTAATTAGCAAGCTCAAGGATAAAATCAAGTAAACACTTACCACCAACATGTTCTCCGTGGGTACTACAGTAGTCCGGGGTTTTTCAGCATAACTGGCACTTATCAGAGAATTTACCTAAGGCGTGAGTCACCCAATTAGGATACATGGGACCTCTCACTATCAAGGCTAAGGGAGCCACATCTTCATCTCCCAGCAGCATCCCAACCTGTATGAAGTTGTTCTTATTACTCCCCAACAGCTCCCAGTTAATGGGCCCTCTACCTGCTATCAACCTCAACCTATCAGTCAGATCCTGGCACCAATCCGGGGCCCAATACTCCTCCTCAGCTAAGGACTTTGATTCATCATTAGGTAAAGGGAACTCCTAGCCAGACCGACTCTCGACCAAGATCATGTGGGTGTTTCAGCCCGTCACCTTATCAGGCAGGTTTACAAACAACTTGGGGGCCTTAGTCCCAGCAGGGGTACTATATCCTAATGTCCTCTTGTCAAAATAACCTTGAAAAACTCCCTAAAGGCCTTCATGCAGGGTTCATATCCTATAAATCAACATACCATGGCAAAACAAACCAAGACTCTCACGGAATAGGCCCCTATCTGCATTGGAACAGGATTGGTACACTCTAAAAACTCACAGATGAAGGGATCAAGTGGGAGTCTTAATCCAGCTTCGAACTGGCCATAATAGAAGGCCACTCTCGTAGGATCCAAGGCCCAATGCTCCCATCCATGAGCTTTCTTCTCCCTAGGAGTAACATGAGTAAGCTGATAGTCTTGCTTGTTCACTTCATAAAAGCTGTAGAGGAGATCCAACCTTGAATCAGCCCATTTATTTCCAATCTCTGGCTTAGGGGCCACGTACCCCCTCTCGTTGCGACCTGGCACAATAGTTGAGCAGAAGGCATCCACAATTCTGTCCAAGGAGGAGCTCGCCGATGCCTGGGTCGACATATCTGAAGAAGAAGAAACAGGGAAATCAGTCCTAGATACAGACTCGTGCGACCTACCTAAGGGTGACATAGATTCCCCTTGGAAGCCTTGACTGTTCCTAAGGAAAGAAGGTTTTTGGGGTCCTCTAATGTAATACAACACCAAGTGATCTAGCAGTTCATGAAAAAGATGGAAACCTACGATCGTCAATAATCAAGTCCCCTAGTTCATCTCCTACAGGAAGCTCCAGTTCACTAAATCGCAATCCCCACCTAGTCAGAATGACAATGCACTCATCAATGGACATCTCCTTCCACCTTCCACCTAGACACTTGTATACCCTACGGTTTGCAGCGCAATAGCCATACCAAGCTCCAGGTTCACTACTAAAGGTCCTAGCCATGGCGGAATTGAAGGAAAAACAGAAATTAAACCTAAAAACAAGGAAATAAGAGGGGTACCTTAGTCGATTTTGACGAAGAGGGGTTATTGCAAGAGACGAAGGTTCGGCTTTGTGAAGAAAACCAGTTGCTGCGTCGCTGCTCTTGCTGGGAATATTCAGAGCTTGGAGATGGTAAAATTTCAAAAAGGAAAAGGTTTTTGCTATTTATATTTTTCCTTAACTGAGATGGAAAAAGGAAAAATTCAAACGGTTCCCTCACAATTAATGCATCAAGGCGGTTTCCGAGGCAGTTTCCCAAATGTCAAAATAGCAATGATTACAGAAAATGGTGCTTTTACTGATCCAGGCGTCCAACAGCCAACGTCCAGGATTGAGCCACGTCACCATTGGTCGACCAAACAGCAGTTTGAGCATCGACCTGCGATCTACTCCAAACTCCATCAAAATTTCTTATAACTTCCTGGTCGACAAAAAATCAACTCAGAAAGTTGGGGGCCACTGAACGGAATATAAGTGACGGGCCAAGCCCAACGAGTAAGCCCAGTTATTTACGTATTATTGCCACCACATTCTCAGTGGCTCATGCCCAATTATTACCAGGCCTAAGGCCCATCAGAAAGACTAGTCGACCTAGCTTATTGTCCGACCTACGTGGTCCCGACGTAGCTATCGTTCGACATACGATCCAGATCCCAGTTCGGTCATGACCCAATCCTATCCATCAGTCAGGTTGACCTAGATCCAAACAGACGACCTCAACCTACGATGTTCTGTCGACCTACAGAATCCTGGCGTGAATACAATTCTTTCTATAACGGACTCCCTACAGATCAGGAGTTATTTGTGGACAAGATCTCTTATGCGTATCTAATCCATGATTCAAGGGATTTAACACAATCCTATTACAAATTTATCTCTCATCAACAAATCTAAATACATGACAATATCAATCGTTCCAAGGTAATTGCTATTTTGTTATTCTGAATACATTGTTCTTTATAACTTATTAGCTCTCATATACACCGTACTTATTCTCACGCCCGAGGGTCTTTGCCGGAGACCATTCCGGCTAGTCATGGGTTCTGTTTTCAGGTCAAAAGCCATGTGATTGATCTTGCAGCTGGGCGGAGATTGATTACAGCATGATTCCTGCAGCATCAAGCTGGAATATAAAGTTCAGGGGCTAAAATGTAAATCTGGAAACTTGAGTGACCAATATGCAAAAGAAAAAAGAATCCAAGTCAATCAGCCCAGACAAGTCAACAATTAGCACAGTAAGACACGAATGGTGCCAATTTGCATGACTCGTGTAGTCTTTCAGCGCGAGTGTAATAAAACGCACGAGTCGTGCTACGAGTGAAGTGACGTCACCTCGTTGGAAACTTTTTTTTTCCTGGCGTGGGTTTGGAAACTATTTTATTTTTATTTTCTTTTTCTTTTCCTTTTAGGTTTAGGTTTTTAGGGTGGAGGATATATACTTCCTTTTAGAAAATAATTAGGGTTCAAACTTTTATTTGTTTTTAGAGAGATTTTATTATTGTTCATGGAGAACTAAACCCTTTTGCTTTGGATTTAATTATTGGAACTGTTCTGAAATTCAATTGAGGTTAATTTCTTTTCATCCTTTTTATCCTATTTATATTTTCTTCTGTTCTTGATTGATTGAATTAATTTCTAGGGTTTTGCAATTAGGCCGATTGTTAAATCTTGGTTCTTAATTTATTGCTAGAATCCCCTAAGATTGTGTCAATTTAGGGTTTCACAAGTAGCAACTTTATAGTCCATGCATGTGTCATGGTGGATTGTGAAGTAGGAGAAAATAGACAAGTATCTAATTGAAATAACATTAGAATGTGTTCTCGATCTTAATCTCTTAAATCGGTAATCAATTGATATTGTGAATCTAGACTGTGTCAGCTAGGTTTAAATATTGATTAGGAGTATTAGTGAGTGTGTCACTGCTATTAACTAATATCAAAGGAAGAGATAGAGATTGAAATACATCTCGTGATCGAGTGAATAGGGTAAAATTGAAAAGAGTTAACCGATGATATTTGAATGATAGACGGGGAAAATAATTGATCCAAAGTGCTTTTCCTTAATTGTTTACAATCTAGTTTTATTCCCGTCTTAGGAATTAATTAAAATCAATCTTAGACCCCAATCTTGTCAAGTGACAATTACATAAACAAATAACCGTTCTTCAGTGGATCGACCCTGGACTTGTCCTTGCTGCAGTTTTACTTACCAAGACAAGACTCGGCTACAAAACTACAGCAAGGACAAGTCTAGGGTCGATCCACTGAAGAACGGTTATTTTTTTACGTAAACAAGATTGGGGTCTAAGATTGATTTTAATTAATTCCTAAGACGGGAATAAAACTAGATTGTTCTAAGTATGAGATTGGCTGGCCATGCTGCTCGTCTGAAGTAGCTAACTATGAAAGTAGGTCTGCTAATTCATTGTCTTCACGACCTACCCTCTGAATCTCCCAGAACTCTATGTCCCGAATTAACCTTTTGACCAGCTCGCAGTACTTTACCAGAATTGGATTAAGTACCTCATACTCTCCCTTGACTTGATGTACGATCAACTATGAGTCTCAATAAGATACTATATGTGTTGCCTTAAAACATTTAGCATACTCAATAGCTGCGATCAAGGCCTCGTACTCGGCCTGGTTGTTGGAGCCTTGAAACATAAACCTTAATGCTTCCTCAAACACCTTTTCTGGTTCGACCAAGACGATTCCAGCCCCACTAACATTCTTTGTTGCAGATCCGTCTGAATACACCTTCCAGCAATCAATGAGCAGACTGGGTAACTGCTGGCTCGAGGGTTCATTTCCTTTAGAGGACTTTCGTTGAGGTGCCTTTGGAGTATCTTCTTTGGTGAAAGTTAGCTCGACCAAAAAATCTACCAACGGTTGTGCTTGCAGTGTTGCCTATACTCAATGTCGAATTATGTTAATTCTATTGCCCAATTGAGTAGTCGAACTAAAGTTTTCGGTTTTTGTAGGATCTTCAAAGGAGCATTGGTCAGCACAACTATAGGGTGGGAAAAAAGTAAGCCCGTAGCTTTCTTGCTGCTATTACCAAGGCGTAGGCCGCCTTTTCTGCATTAAAATATCTCCCTTCTACATCGGACAATGCCTTGCTGATATAGTAAGCTGGCTTTTGGATGTCCTTCTCTTCTCGAACCAATACTGTAGCTACTGCTCGATCCCCTGCTGACAGAAATACATATAAGCTTTCTCCCTAGACCAGGCTACTTAGCAGGGGAGAAACGAGATACCCCTTGAGTTGTTGGAACAATGATGAACATTCGATCGTCCACTCAAAGGCTTTTGTCCCCCTCAGAGTTTTAAAAAAGGGGAGAGATCTCTCAGATGACTTGGCTATGAAATGACCCAAAGCAGCAACTCGACCGTTCAGGCGTTGAACTTCCTTGATGCAAGTTGGCTCCTGCATTTTAATTAAGGCTTTGATTTTTTCTGATTTGGCTTCTATACCTCTTTAGGATACCATGAAGCCCAAGAATTTGCCTGCAGCCACCCCAAACACACATTTAATGGGGTTTAACTCATGTTGTTTGCTCATAGATTGGCGAATGTCTCCTTTAGGTCGACTACATGACGTCCAGATTTGGTTTTAATGACCATGTCGTCGATGTAAGCCTACATGTTTTGTCCAATCTGACTAGCAAAGACTTTGTTCAACATTCTTTGATAGGTCTCCCCAGCATTCTTCAATCCGAATGGCATCTTAGTGTAAAAGTACACCACTCCTGCTGCCTGGAAGGCTGTCTTCTCTATGTCATCCTCATGCATTCTGATTTGATGATAATCGGAATAAGCATCTAGGAAACTTAGGGTGGCATGACCAGCAATAGAGTCGACCAATTTGTCTATTCGAGGCAGAGGGTAACTGTCTTTTGGGCAGGCCGGGTTCAAGTCAGTGAAGTCGACACACATTCTCCATTTCCCATTAGCTTTCTTGACCATTACCATGTTTGCCAGCCAGGTGGTGTAGGATGCATCCTTGATAATGCCTGTACTGAGCAGCTTGTCGACTTCCTTCTTAATGGCTATTTCCTTATCACGAGCAAAAATCCTCAGTTTTTTGGCTCTTGAATTTCATTATAGGGTTGACTTCAAGCCTGTGTACTGCAACCTCTTCCTTAATTCCCTTCATATTTTCCACTCTCCACGCAAAGACATCTACACTTTCTTTTAACAAGGTGGTTATTTCAGCCTTTTCCTCAGGTGATAATTGTCCACCCAACTTGATTTTCTGTTCGGGGTAGGTGGGGTTGGTCTCTACCTCTACCAGCTTGTCCACCGGTTCTAGCTCTGGGCTATTCCTAAACTGCAGAGTCTCAATGATTATCTCTCTAACTTTTGTTCTTCTACCCCCAGGTGCAGAGCCTCTGCTTCAATCATGCCATCTAGCTCGACAGCCATTTCAATATTGGTGGCCCCGAGTTTTGGTTGACTGTGAGGCATATGTCTCCTATCATGACCTGGTCAATCAAAATTGTATCATCTACAACCCCTGTGGTTTTTGAGGGGCGTGTCGGCTCAGTCACAACTATGTCATGTAAGGGATAGGTCGCCTCATCTTGCATCATTTCCATCTCTTCTTCCACACATTAAATAGGTGCCAACTTTGAGGTAGTAGTAACAGACTTTGAAATTTTCCAGCTTGCCTCTGGAGTTTCTACCTCGAGTTCTCTCTTCTTCTTGGACCTCAAAACATGATCAAGGTAGTCCCGAGTTGTACCCAACACACATCCAACTCCAAGGGGTGGGGAACTTGACCCTTTGGTGGGGTTTAAGAGAATCATCCCTAGTGCGACCTGTCCACGAATTCCCAGTATAGCATGGTAGTCACTTATTACATCAATAACTACAAATGTTACCTTGGTTGTGGTCCTCAAAGGATACTGACCGAAGTCCACCTCCAGCTATATTTGTCCCTTGGCGTCGACCCTATGGTTGGTGAAGCCCTCTAGTCGACCTGAGTAAGGTGACAATCTGACATTTGTAAGGCCCATTTATAGAAAAGTTTTATAGTAGAGGATGTCCTTATATGCTCCTGTATCGACCAAAATCCAGCTGGAGGTGCAATTGTCAATAAGTCCTAGGATGAAAAAGATTTCCTCCCTGCCACATTAGGGTCCAGCTCATAAGGATAGAAGTTAATGAACTCATCTTGCACACAACTCCTAGGTGGAACGTGAGGAGCTTTATTCAGTTGGAAAATTTTATGCTTGAGGGTTGTGTTGCTTGTCTCCTCAGCTATCACCCCCAGTGTCAGCCTAGGTTGATTCGGTTCTGGTACCCCCTTGCAGTTCGATCCCCAGTTGAGGGACGATCTCCCTTCACAAATTTGTCCAGTCTACCCTCATTCACCCACTTTTAGATGATCATCTTCAAACTCATACAATATTCCATAGTGTGACCCGTATCTTTTTGGTACTCACAATATTTGTTGTTATCCCTCCGAAAATTATTTTGGGGGTTCATGGGAACTGGGAAGGCTAAGTCAACTATATTCATTATCTCATTATGACTAACCGTGAGAGGAGTGAAGCTTTCGAGGATTCTTTCAGTCGCCCTAGTTTTGGTCTTCCCTTTGTTGTTGTTGTTGTTAGTCCTAACGGTCACCCCTTTGGTCGACTCACCAGCTTCAGAATGCTTTGAGCTCCTCTCCTTCTTCCTTTCCTTACGTTCCTCAGCAACGGCCATGTCATAGGCCCTTTCAAACAACTCTTTCCTCGTAGTGGCTCTCTTGACTTGTAGTTTGTAATCTAAACCAGGTGAGGACACCCCATTTCTGACAATTGATGACCTCTCTATCAGTTAGGTCCTCCTCTATTTGGTCGACCAACTCCTTGAACTAAGTAAAGTAGCTCATGGTGCTTTCCTTTTTCCATTGAGCAATGTTTTTCAGGTCGGTGACTGTTTTCTTACGAGCCACAACCGTTGAAAACCTTTCTAGAAACTTTTTCCTTATATATCTCAATGAGGTGATGCAGCTAGTCGACAGACCACGAAACCAAGTTAGCACTTCACATGTGAAGGTGCTTGTTAGTGCCTTGCATAACATGTCATCCTATGAAGAATCCTAACTCATGGTGGCCTCAAAATGTTACACGTGGTTCAGAGCGTTGGTCGTGTCAGAGTACTTTTCTAGCACGAGTAGCTTGAATCCAGCAGGTGGGCCTTTATCAAGCATACATTGGGCCAAGGGTCGAAGAGTACTATCATTTCGTTCGCCCTTACTTCCCGGAGCCTGTCTATCAACTTCCATATCATCTAACCTCCTTTTCAGGTTTAAAAGCTCCCTAACATCCAGATCTCCTCTTTGGTGGGAGACAGAATTGGACTTCTTCTGTTCTTCCCTATGGTGCTCCCTCATTTGTGCTTAGTCAGCTTCTTGCTCCCGCTGGTTGTTCAACCTATCCCTCAAGTCTCCAGTACAGTCAACTGAGATGCGGGTAGGAGGAGGCCTATCATTCCTCCTTTCTCCTCCTGATGTCCTAGAGGCCCCATTGTCACGTCTATGGGAGGTTAAGGATGGAGCTTCCATTTTTGATCTTCAGTCGTCCTTCTTAGGAGACTCTGGTAGCTCAATTAATTCATTTTATACCTCAAGCAATCTCTACAATACCCTGGCTCGCTCTAACAATATCTCCTTCCTACTAGGGTGAGGAGCTGAGCAACCAGCCATGTCTCATGCAGCTGTTCGACCCGTTTGGATTTTCTTGGCTTGCTGGACACCACCTTGGGTGAAAATGGGCCTCTTCTCTCTTCTCCTATCTTGTATTCCCACTCCGTCTGCCACACTGTTGGAACTAGTGGGTCTCCTCATGGGTTGTCCAGGTGGAGGAGGGGGAGGAAGGTTAGTAGTACGGTTCCCAGCTCCAACATTTGTGCTTGGGTTGTTTCCGCCTGCATTCTCGTTAACTAGATTGCTTGAGGCAGTAGCAGTGTGTCCGACAGATACCAAGTTTGTAAGTGTGAAAGGTTTCAAGGTCTAGTGTTTCTTCATTTTCCGGCAATGGAACCAAACTGATGATGAAGGAAATGTTCCGGATCAGCCTCAGTCCAACAAAAGGTTGTAATCCAGCTATTATGACCAGAAACCACGAACAAACAACTTTCCGGGATGGTATTCGGCTAAGACCCTCTGGCGTGATGATGAGATATAGTGTTACAAGTTTGTATGAAACTGTATTGAAATGACGTAATCTCAAATAGCTAAAATGACATTACCTTTTTACGTAGGATATTGTCTGGTATATATAGTGGTGAGATTGGATGATTATGAATCCCTTAGATCACGGAATTGATGTTGGCATAAATGACTCTGAGAATTTAGGAGGCGGTTAAGAATGACTACATGGGCAGAAGCACGTGTTGTTTGGTCGAGGTCGCCTAATTGATCGAGGTTGACCTGAATTCGTGCCTTGGTTAGACAGAGATTGCATGAGTAAGGGATCGTATGTCGGACGAAGCTAGGTAGGGACCAAGTAAGGTCGGACAATGAGCTTGGTCAACTGATGTCTACTGATGGGCTAGTCGAATCGGGGCTGCTTGGTAGACCCACTTCGTCTGATGTACCTTTGTGTTGATATGGAACTAGGATCAGCCTGTTTGGCCTGGCCATCACTTTTATTCCGTTCAATATATATATAGAGAGAGATATTTTGATTATTATAATATAAATTTAATATTATTATATAAATAATTAAAATCTAGATAATATTAAATGTAAATGTTCATACAGTTACAACTGACAAGGCAATTATGTCTGCAGACTCATTGCCTGAACAATTGTGATTATTCAGATTTTGCCTATATAAAGACTACTCCAGTTTGTGGAAATTCACTCAGAATCTCCATCTTCTCTATTCCTTCTTTCTCTCTTTTTAAATCACGCATAAAGTAAAATCGCCAGGGACAAGTTATTGTGTAAGAACTTGTCCAAAATAGTTTTCTCCTCTAGGCTAACGTCCAAGACTGCAGCACAAGCGGGGACAAAATTTTGTCTTAGGACACTGCCATACTTGCAGGCCTCTATCGATCAATATTGCCTATCATAATATTCATTTTTGAATTTTGATTTAATTTTTTTGTTTTATTTTTAAATCTTTAATAACTAATAGTTTGGTCCTTTACAGTCTAAGACAAATTTTTCTCTAAAGATGGATCAATCTGGATCAGTTGTGAAGAATCACGTTGAGAGACCCAAGAAATACAAGGGTCCGACTTCAAATGATGGCAACAAAAATGTGTTTTTATTTGAAAACATTGCATGTTTCCCATGTTCTCACAATTGAGGCTCTGAAGGCTTTGCTAGAGGGAGAAGGGACAAGCACTCCAACAATTGCTCAAAAGACTGAAAACTAGAAAGTGATCGAGGCTCAGAACAATGATGAATATAATTGCAAAAATTATATTCTCAATGCTCTTGATGATTCTATGTATGATATTTATTCTACATTTAAAACTGCAAGGAGATTGTTGGAGTCAATGAATAATAAATACAAAATTGAAGTTGCTTGTTCCAAGAAAATTCTTGCTGACAAGTTTCTGAATTTTAGAATGAGTGATGCCAAGTCTGTTGTCAAGCTAGTTGAAGAACTGCAAGTAATTGTTCACGAGTTAGATGTTAAAGGTATGGTTCTCAACCCAAATTTCCTTGTTGGTTCTGCTGTTGAAAAATTACCACCTTCGTGGAAAGATTTTAAAATTTATTTGAAATATCTAACTGAGAACATGGATTTTGTGCAATTGGTTCTTAAACTTCGCATTTAAGAAGGCAATCGAAAGATTGAATGGGCTGATGTTGTCTCCTTGGATCCAAATTCCAACATGGTTAAAGTAAATCCATCAAAAGGCACGCTTCAGAATAACAAAGGCAAAAGTCCATTTAAGAACCCTCTAGCCCCACATATACTGAAGGCTTTCAAGAATCGAATTGATGGAGGCTGTTGGGTCTATGGAAAACTGGGACATAATGCAAAAGATTGTTGCCACAAAAACACAAGGAGGGGGAGGTGATATAAATTTCAACCAAGCAAACCTTGCTGATTCTGAAAATCAATTTATAGGGGTCATTAAAGCAAATCTGTTGCTAATGTTGTGGATTGGTGGGTTGATACATGGGCAACACAATGCATATGCTCTTCAAAGGATATGTTCTCCTCATATCAACCAATAAAAGATGGGGAATCACTATTCATGAGGAATGTTGCTATTGTGAAAGTAGAAAGGAAGGGGAAGGGGAAGGTGAATATGAAACTCACTTCCAGAAAGGATTTAATACTTATAATGTTCCAAGCATTTGTAAAAATTTAGTTTTTGGCTTGTTCTTAGCAACAAACTGTTCAAACTTGTATTTGCGTCGGTCAAATTTGTTCTCACCAAGGGTGGGATGTATGTAGGGAATGATTACCTTTATGAATGGCTCTTCAAACTAAATGTTGTACCATATGACAATAGCTATACTAATGTGAATAAAAATGTAGCTTCTATGTCCATGGTTGGGTCATCTTCCTTGTGACATTCAGGATTAGGTCATGTTAATTTTCATTCTTTACAAATAATGCTTAATTTAAACATGCTACCTAAATGTTCTATGAAAAATTTAAGGCCAAACTGCTCCTTTACTCACCTTAATACTCACGTTTTTTTCAATGTGCTCACTTATGTAATTTTGGGTTCAATGTTCTCAACCAAGTATGTAATTTTTCCAATGCTCTTACTCTTATGACGAAGTCGTTAGTTTTTTAACTGGTTTAGGTCACGTACAGTCATGTGACTAACCCCAATTAAAAAATTAGCGAATCAGGCCTATAAATTAGAAAGACCATAACTTCATTTTGTTTAAGTTCAATGACCCAACTCAATTGAACAACGACTTCTCCGATGGAAATCTATAGACCATAATTAAACAAAATAAATTTAGGTCTGATTTGTAATTTTTAGGTTTGATTCGTAAATTTTTTAACTGAGGTTAGTCACGTGACTGTACGTGACCTAAATCAGTTAAAAAACTAACGACTCCGTTATAGGAGTGAGAGCATTGGAAAAATTACGTTCTTGAGTGAGGACATTGGACCCAAAATTACATAAGTAAGCACATTGGAAAAATGTAAAAACTTAGGTGACTAACGGAGCAGTTTGGCCAACAATTTAACTAAGTGTGTTATTTGTATAAAATCTAAAAATGCAAGCAATTCTCGTAAATCCATTGAAAAACCAACGATTTACTAGGATTAATTTAGTGAGTTATGTGATTATAAAGCAACTCCAACCCGTGATGGAAAGAATTATTATATATCTTTCATTGATGATTGCACAAAATTTTGTTATGTATATTTAATAAATACTAAAGATGAGACTTTAAATATGTTCAAAAGATATAAAGTTGAGGTTGAAATCAACGTGAGAATTGAATAAAAACATTAAGGTCAGATAGATGAGGAGAATGTGAATCTAATGACATTGCTGAATTTTGTTCTACTCATGGAATTGTGCATGAAACTACAACCCCTTATACTCTCCAACAAAATGGAGTCTCGAACGAAAGAATAGAACAATGAAAAATATGATAAATGCAATGTTAATTACTCAGAGGGCACCACATAGTTTATTGGGTGATGCTTGCATTATTGCAAATATAATATTAAATAGAATTTCTTATAAGAAAAGTAATCAATCTTCTTATGAATTGTTTAAAGGGAGATTGCCTACTTTTAAAAGAATAAAAGTGTGGGGTTCAAGTTCGGATTCCTTTGCCAAAAATGACTAAACTTGGACCAAAAACTATAAATTGCATATATATTGGTATGCTGAAATATAGTGCAACCTATAAATTGTTGGTTTATGAATTTAAGATGGAAAATATATACAAAAACGCAAACATAATATTTGCTGAAGCATAATTTTTTGAGAATATATTTTCTTATAAAGATTAAAAAAAAATCTTAGAAAAAGATTATATAATATACATTGCCTCAAAATGAAGTAAATGGAAATGATACTCCAATGGTTCAAGAAGAAACTCTTGAACCTAGACGGAGTAATTGTGAAAAAAATAGTGAAAGATTATGGGCTTGACTTTATAAACATTGCTATTGAAGATGAACCTCAAACTTATAAGGTTGTTATGGAATTATCAGAAGCACCTTATTGAAAAGAAGATGTTCAAAGTAAAAATGAGTACATTATGCAAAATGACACATGAAAATTGATTGATTTACCTCTGGGTCATAAACCAAAAAGGCATAAATGGATTTTTAATAAGAAACTAAGAACTAATGGAACCATAGAAAAAATACAAAGCCCGTTTAGTAGCTAAAGGGTATCGTCGAAAGAAGGTGTAAATTTCTTTGAAACTTATTCACCAGTCACGAGAATTTTGTCTATAAGGACGTTAATTGCAATAGCGGATGTTTACAATTTGAAAATACACCAAATGGAAGTAAAGATCGCCTTCTTAAATGGTGAATTTGATGAAGAAATATATATGCTCCAACCTGAAGGGTTTGTTGTTAAGGGTCAAGAAAATAAGGTATGTAAATTGACTAAATCTCTTTAAGGTGTTAAACAAGATCCAAAATAATGGCATGAAAAATTTGATAATACAATTTTATTAAATTGATTTCAAATAAATGATTGTGATAAATGTATTTATGTTAGACAATATAAACATGGGTATGTCATTGTATGTTAATATGTGGATGATATGCTAATCTTGAGAACAAATAAAGATGTAATTAACCAAATCAAGAAAAATGTTACACTTTGCCTTTAATATAAAAGATATTGGAATAGCAAATGTAATTCTCGGCACTTAAATTCAAAGAAACTCGGATGATCACGTACTTACTCAATCTCATTATATTGAGAAAGTCCTAAGAAAATTCGAACATTGTGATGATAGAACGGTCATTACTCCATTTGATCCTTCTTGCCACCATACCATGAATCATGGAGAAAGTGTGTCTCAATTAATTACACTCAAGTTATTGGAAGCTTGATGTACATAATGTAAGATCGGATTTAGCATATACTGGAAGTAGACTTAGTCGACATTCACCTAATCTTGGACAAGATCATTGGTATGAATTAGTAAGAGTGTTGGGATATCTGAAACATACAATGAACTATGGATTGCATTACACAAAATATCCTCCTATTTTAGAAGGATATTGTGATGAAAATTGGATTTCCAATCACTCAGATAGTAAATCCACAAGTGGTCATGTTTTTACACCTAGTGGTGCAGATGTATCTTGGAAATCATCAAATCAAATGGTGAATACCCGTTCGACTATGGAAGCATAATTTGTAGCTTTAGATAAAGCCGCTGAAGAAGTAAAATGACTCAAAAAATTCCTAGAAGGTATTTGTTGTGGCCAAAGCCAGTTACAACTATTTACATACATTGTGATAGTATGGTTGCTCTTATAAAAGCAAATAACCAAATATACAATGACAAATTAAGACATATAAGACGTCGTCACAAAACAATACAAGACTTGCTAAAGAATGGAATCATATCCATTAATTATGTGAAGTTAAAGGAAAATATAACAGATCCCTTGACAAAATGCCTAAACAGAGAGCAGGTAGTATTTACATCGGGGGAGATGGACTTAAGGCCGATACAGTGAGTCATTACTTGGAGGAAACCTAACCTAGCAACATTATAGATCCCATGGCAGAGGTTCAATAGAAAAACTAGTTAATGAAAACTCAATGTGGTTAAGAGTTGAATAATTATTCTTAATAATTCTAGTAGCTAGTAAATGTGAGGTTGAATAGTATAGACTATTCTTGATTAGTATTACCTATACGAGATTGATGTTGAGTCGCATCATTGAGTACCGATATGGCTACACTCTCTAATATTCTCATGAAAAAAAGGATTTGTTTAAGACCAAATGAACACACCCGTAAGAATTGAAATATGTATAATATGATATATTTATTGTCTCGATTACTATAAAATATGGTTAGTTCAAGACTAAAAGTTCACCATCTACAAAGTAAGTCCGATAAATATTCACTATGAAAGGTTCAAGTCTAAAAGACACCTTTTCTGATGCATACATATTTTTCTTCTTATAGATAGTAAAATAAGTTCCAAGTATTGTCTCATTTTCTATTCAAATGTGGGGTATTGCTAGGGCTTGAATAGAAAATGTGGGGTATTGTTGGAACTTGTGTTAGGTATTTTACCCCACATTGAAAATAAATAAAAAACTTAGTCCCTAAACTCTTTTGTCCCAAAATGAATGTCCAAATTCAAGAAATTTTTGTCCCAAAATGAATGTCTTTTTGCAAAAACTTAGTCACTAAACTTTTTTTTTTACCAAAACGGATTTTTGCCATTAAAATGTATTAAAAACATACATTTTCAGAGTATCTTTTAAAATGAAATTTAGACATTCAATTAGGGATGAAGGGAGTAAATGCACAAGCATAACAAAGTCTAATGTTGTAACAAAAGATACAAAGCTAGTACCTTGATATAATGATTCCACACTTCCTCTTCATCATTCGTCACGATGTTGTCATTGTTGCTCCAATCAAATCCAGAGCGACCAACCAATGAAGTTATAAGATTATGTAACGTTTTCCAATCTCTCATCTTTGAATCAATATTCGGGTTCGCTTTTAAAGTGATACCCGAGATCCTCTTTTGAAAGTCCGCTTCAAGTTTCTTAGGATATCCACCCCTTGAACTGTCCATCTTGTTTCCATGTAGGACTATTCATATCCAAAAGACAATTCATAAATGCTTGTTCCTTTTTGACAATCCAAGTCCCTCTTGTAGCTTTTTGGGCGGTGACATTGTTTGTATTGTTAACACTAGACTCCATGACTATCAAAATAAAAACAAAATGATAGAAGTTTATTGTAACAACACTATTTGTCTCATGATTAATATGACAATAATTAGACTATATATCAAAGTAAGACGCTAAATAAATATAATGCGCCATCACAAATATATAATAAAATGTTGCATCAAATTAACAATATAACATGAAAATATAATTGCTAGCGTAAAGCTAGATCAACTCAATGTTCAATAAAACTTAAAACATGAGAAAAGTGTGACGAAATGTTTATAGTATGAAAGATATAGCAAACATGTCACTCAGTTTGCCCATATCAAAGCATCATACATCTCATGGGCTAATTCTACAAGCCGTCCAGGCATCAAATGTCTCAACTGAATTTTGATGCCTCAACTGAATCAATGAACTCAACTTCATCACCATTATTACCACCTCTATTTACCTCATTAACTTCATTATCATTTTGATCAAGCAAAATCTCAACTGGATCAATGTCCATATCTCGACAAATGAGGTTGTGTAAAATACAACATGTCATGACTATTCTGCGATGTGTCTCTATAGGGTAGTAAGAAGGACTCCTAAGTATACCCCACTGCATCTTAAGTATGAAAAAACATCGCTCTATGACATTACGCGCTTGTACATGCTTCATATTAAAGTATTCCTCATGATTTTGTGGAGGTTCTCTGTTTTGGAATGTACCTAGATGGTATCGTCGGGAACGATATGGAGCTAAAAAAACTTGGTCCATTGGTGTATCCTGCATCGACCAGGTAATATTGGCCTGAAATATATGTTATTTAATTATAATATGTCTAATAAAACTAAATTATATTACAAAAAAACCTAAGAGATTATATATTGTGGGGTATCCTCAATCCATTAGGCCTAGTAACACCATCACGTAGTACCCTACCATCTACGGTTGAACCTTTCCATCCGATCAATACGGATTATCTTCATCACTGCAGTTTACTTTTATATACGTGCCATCTAATGCACCCAAGCAACCCTACAAATATATTAAGAATTCCATGTTTTATCTTTATCAAAGTGACATGCCAGATTAAATTGAAATTGATTTATATTTTACCTCAAAAAAGGTTTCACCTTTAATCAGTGGAGTTTGGAGGTTCAGGTGTAGCTCTAACAAATAATTGAGGGCCAAGCATCACAACGGCATTGAGCACCTCATTAAAGTAGTTGCATATAGTTTGTCCTGATCTCCTCATGTCATATGCTATGATTCGATTTTTCTTGTGGTGCGCAAGAATAGATAGAAAAAAATTTAACATGTTTACTCTAATTATATTGGCCAAGGCTATGAACACCAGCATCTACTATTGAGATATCGTACAAAATCTTGTGACTCACTTTTTAAGGATGTATTGCTACTTGTATCTTCATAAAGTTCAACTAACAATAACTTCTTTTTTTTGGAACGGACGGAATGGTCACTAACCACAAGAAATGGGAGGAAACCAAGGAAAACATCGAGGTGGGAATGGTCAACACACTCATCACATATATCGACCAACGTCTTGGTGGACTCTTTTGAATAGGGGCTCGAGTTCCGGTCTTCATCAACCTTCTTGGCTCATCGACAGTATAAAGGCTCTTCCCGAGAAGTTCAAGATGCCCGATATTAGCCAATTAAAGGGGAATTCCTGTCCTATCGCTCACGTTGATTTCTATATTTGGGCCATGCTTCCCAAGAAAGTCTCTCCTAAGATTTTGGCCTAATGCTTCCCTTTGATGTTGGATGGGCCTACTAAGGATTGGTATATGGGTCTGCCTGTTTCTACCCGTCTGGATTGGGATACCGCAATGAATGCCTTCAAAGCTTAATATCAAGGCAACACCGTACACCGCCCCACAAAGAGGGAACTAGAAAGTACCATCCAAGAAGACAATGAGGGGTTTGTTGAATTTGATTGACGTTGGAACTACAAGTTAGCCGAGATTATGGATAGACCTTCAGCGAAAGAGCAAATGGAGATCTTCTTGAAATGTTTGAAGATTGATCACATACCTATCTTTGTGGAGGTTTTTACTCGAATTTTTCTCACATGTATGAAGCGGGAATAAGGGTAGAAGACTTGATTCGTGAAGCAACCTAAGACTCCTATAAGATGGACTCTAACATCAAGAAGACTCTTTGAATGCAAGCATTAATGTTTGAAGGCTACAACAACGATTAAAGATGAAAGGATGTTGTTACATCCTGAAAAATCCACTCAGCATGTTCTGCATCTTGAACATCCATCTTGAGGTAACGTCTTGATCTACATCTTGGACTAAGCCTTGAAATTATTTGTTGTGTTTATCCTACTTTTCAGGAACAGAATTATAAATAAATAATTCACCCATGTGACCATTTGGACCTAGTCAAAGAGCAACATAACGGATTCAAACCATCAACCAAGGGATAACGGTTGGACTCCAACAAGGAGCGAGATTCTAGGCGCGAAATCAGCACTGCATTCAAGTTGTTATTTTCAGTTACAATTATGCCTATATATTACTCTTAGAAAGCGCTTTTGTTCACGTTACACAGTTTTGCTTACTCTAATCCGCACTTGTACTCAAATACTTAATAAGATTTGTTTGGTTTAGGCAGGCTTGCCAAAAGCCTCCCGAGGTTTTTCTCTTGGACTATTGCTCTAAGGGTTTCCTCGTTACATCCTTGTATTCATCTTGCTTTGAGAATAATATTCCATTTGTGCCCAAACCTCCTTGAGAAGACAAATTTACTTGTCGAAATTTGTCCAAAATAATTTGGCGCCGTCTGTGGGAACTTTGGTTTTTTAGATTCCAATCAAGATGAGCAATCCGACCTCAGCCATGTCAACCCCCATCATCACCACTGGGGCAAGGACCAGTGCATCAAACTTGCCCCCAACATCCAATCCGCATCCGCCTACGGGTTCTGGCGCCATCACGTCCCAAAGCCAAGGACTTAGTCTGGGCGGATCCCTATCCATGACGTTACCTGGAATCTCGTTAGAACTTATAACAGCTATGACGAGTATGATGCAACAGCTAAAAGATCAGCTTGATGGACAGCAGCAGACCAACCAGACGATCTTTACTCACCTCGATAAGCTACGACGTGATTTTTAAGCTTCAGGGTGCAACGTCCCCGTTGTTAGCATTCCTGAGATTTCTCCTTTGCAACCCATGACTCTCTTTCCAGGTGCTGAAACAAGTGCGCAAGGTGAACGAGGTAGCGCATCCATGTTCAGTACCGTTCAAACAGAAGACACAACCGTCACATCCAACCCGATGCCGCTGTCATCATGTTTCACTTTTGCCACCCCATCCCCCGTGGGGCAGACAGGGAGTTTTAATTTGTTCAATACTCCTTTTAATCCTCTAGTTGCCACTAACCTTGTTGCAGATACCGCTCTTGCAAGAGAGGTACAACAACTCAAGAAGATCCTCATGAAGGTTCCCGGAGTCACCTTGCCCTTCAACCAAGCATCTCCAACCAGCCATCATGATTCACGCTTTGTTCCTGCCATAGCTAGAGTGGAGATTCCTAAGAGATTCCAAGTACCTCCCATGAAGCAATATGATGGCACGACAGATCCTGCAGAACATATTGCCTTATACCAAGAAAAGATGGATATCATCAGCATTCCTCCGCACCTTAAAGAAGTTTGTTTATGCAGGGGCTTTGGCTCCACTTTATCTGGTCCCGCCTTGATGTGGCTGACCAATCAACTCATGAACTCCATCTCATCATATTCTCAATTGATTAACATGTTTCTTAACCAATTTTCTTGCAATCGTGTCTTTGAAAAATTAATAAGCGACCTTTACAGGATTGTACAAATGGCATCGATGAGACTTTAAAGGATTACGTGTTCAGGTTCAACAAGGAGGCCATAAGCATTCCTCATATTGACGTGTCGATCGCTATGGAAGCTTTCGGGATGGGCCTGAAAAGGAGTCACCCTTCTACCAAGACCTTGTCATGTTCCCGTCTCGAAGCTTAGAAGAAGTCAGGACGAGGTCTGTCCGTTTCATCAGGTTGGAAGAAGATGAAATGATCCATGGCAAGGCGTCTAAGAAGGCTCCAACATATGACAATCCTAACAGAAAAGCAGATTCCTCTCATCATCGATTTAACAGGGGAAAACCCTACTCTAAAACTGACTCTCCTAAGATTAATGTTGTAGAAGATGACAATGTTGAAAATGAAACCGTTTATCCTAAGACCAGTGATTATTGTTTTTATGTTGACATTTCAGGGCTCCTACATGCGATGGACAACTTAGGGAGTAAGACGCGATGGCCGAAGACAGGTGACAGGGCAGCACCTTGGAAGGACAAATCTAAGTGGTGCGCTTACCATGAAGATTTTGGCCATACTACAGAAAATTGCATTGCTTTGAGGAAGGAAATCAGTCACTTACTCTCTAAAGGCTTCCTTAAGGATTTACTAGGAAAAAGAAAAGGACGGGCTGAAATAAAGGAAGCCGTCACTGATACTCCATCTCCACCTCCTCCTGCAACTAAGGTGATCAACTTTATTACCGGAGGGTCGAACATTTGTGGCACCACGTACTCTGCAGCCAAACGTTATGCCAAAGATTCTAAGGAAGACAAGATAGAGTTACCGGCACGACGTCCTGATGCTTCTATGGGCCAGCAGATCATCTTCGATCAAGATGATAAGGAAAATATTTTGGATCCTCATCACGACGGGTTAGTCATCACCTTGCAAATTGCCAATTGCAAGGTGAAGCGCATCTTGGTCGACAACGGAAGTTCAGTAAACTTGGTTATGAAGAGCACGTTAGAAGAGATGTCAATTCCCCTAACCGAGGTTGTGAAGAATTCTTCCGTCCTAGTCGGGTTCAGTGGGGAGACCAAACAAACAATTGGAGAAATCAAATTGCCAGTCTATGTGGAAGGATTGAATTCCATGGAAAGGTTCTGTGTGATCGATTGCCCATCAGCTTATAATTTCATCTTGGGAAGACCATGGATCCATAATATGAAGGTTGTTCCATCCACATACCACCAGTGCCTTAAGATGCCGACGCCTTGGGGGGTAATCAAGGTAAAAGGGGACCAGCAAGCCGCTAAGGAATGTTATAAAACAGACATGAAAGCCTGCTCTACTCCCCGTCCAGCATAGCAATTACAGAAAGGCGTCAAGGACATCTTGGAGGCTGCTGAGTATGATGTAAGAAAAGTGCCCGTGGAAGCCTCTAGCCTTGATGCCCATGTGCTAGTTGGGGCTGACTTACCCCCTGAAATCGAAAGAGAGTTGATCGACTTCCTGAAAAGTAGGAAGATGTGTTTCGCTTGGAAACATGAGGATATGACTGGGATAGATAAAAGTATCATAACTCATAAATTGAACATCGACCCTACCATCAAACCGGTCCATCAGAAGAGAAGGAAGTTTGCCCAAGAACGGAATCAGATCATCAAGGAAGAAGTGGAGAGACTGCTCAAGTCGAAGATGATCAGAGAAGTGCAATATCCTAGGTGGCTCGCCAACGTGGTGGTAGTTGAGAAGAAAAAGGGGAAATGGCGTGTATGCGTAGACTTTACAGACTTGAATAGGGCTTGTCCCAAGGATCCATTCCCGTTACCCCATATTGATTCTTTGGTGGATGAGACAGCCGACCATGACGTATTGACCTTCATGGACGCTTCTTCAGGTTATTAGCAAATCAAAATGGAACCCTCTGATCAAGAAGATTATGCCTTCATAACTCCTGAAGGTATATATTGTTATACTGCCATGCCATTTGGATTAAAAAATGCAGGGGCAACCTATCAAAGACTGGTAAACAAGATGTTCAAGGACCATCTCGGCAAAACAATGAAAGTATATATAGACGACATGGTGGTAAAGTCCAAGAATATGGAAGATCACGTAAAACACTTGGCTGAGGCCTTTGACATCTTAGAAGCCTTAATATGAAGCTGAACCCTTCCAAATACAACTTTGGGGTTAGAGCTGGGAAGTTCTTGGGGTACATGGTGACTAAGGCTCCGTTTGTTTCGACGTAAAACATTTTCCGGAAAACGTTTTTCGGAAAATGTTTTCCTGTAAAATGTTTTCCTGTAAAATATTTTACGGAGGTAGGGAGTAAAATGTTTTACGGAGGAAGGGTGTAAAATATTTTCGGCTGTTTGGTAAGGAAAGTGTTTTCCTGAAGGGCGTAAAATGTTTTTTTTTATTTTTTTAATTATTCTCTTTGTTATTTTTTTTATTATTATTATATTATTTTTATTTTTTATTTTTTATTTTTTTATTTATTATTATTATTATTATTATTATTATTATTATTATTTTTATTTATTTATTTATTTATTATTATTATTTTTTTTTTTATTATTATTATTATTATTATTATTATTATTATTATTTTATTTTTTATTATTATTATTTTATTATTTTTATATTATTAATAATATTTTTTTATTATTATTTTTATTACTTTATTATTATTATTATTATTAATTTTATTATTTTATTATTATTATTATTAATTTTTTATTATTATTTTTATTATTATTATTATTATTTATTTATTTATTTATTATTATTATTATATTATTATTATTATTATTATTTATTTTTTATTATTATTTTTATTTTTATTATTATTATTATTATTATTTTATTATGCCAAAAACTTGTAAAAAAATGCGTTTTTTGTGAGCTTACAAAAAAACGTGTTTTTAGAACACGTCGTCGACTCTTTCGCATCCGATAATCAAACAACGACCCAATTCCTTCTCTCCAATCGCCCATCACCGAGCACTCCCTCTCTCTACCCAAAGCGCCAGTCCCGATTCCCCTTCAATCGTTACCCTCAATATCAATATCCATATCCTCCTCCTTCGCTGATGATGCAGCAGTACACTCCGGTGGCATATATGAATTTGAATACCAAATTGAACGGATAAACATGGAATTAAACTGGTAGATATGAATTGTGAACAGGAAGATTTGGAAATAATACCTTTCCACAGGTGCGTTGAGAAGAAAGTTTGCTGCCAATTGGAAAAGGTCCGATCTGGTTGTCCGATCTGCTAAGCTTCAGCATTGATCATATAGATTTACGCCATTGATGGAACGGCGGTGAGTGAAGGGTGTTGGAGTGGTTGCTTTGGCCGGAGAGAGATGGGTGAGGAAGCTTGGCCGGAGCGATTAGAGAGAGAGGGACTGGTATTGCGTCTAGAGAGAGAGTAGTGAGAGAGAGATGCTTTTGCGTTTTGTGAATTTGAAAATGCCAGTGTACGTAATTTTGAATGCCAGTCCATGTTTTTTGGAATGCCAGTCCATGTTTTTTTGAATGCCAGCAAAAATGATTACCAGTGTTTTTTGAGTGCCAGTGTATGTGTATTTGAGTGCCAGTGTACGTAATTTTGAATGCCAGTCCATGTTTTTTTGAATGCCAGTCTATATTTTTTTGAATGCCAGCAAAAATGATTACCAGTGTTTTTTTGAGTACCAGTGTATGTGTATTTGAGTGCCAGTGTACGTGAGTTTGAATGCCAGTCCATGTTTTTTTGAATGCCAGTGCTTGTGTTTTTGAGAGCCAGCAAAAATATTAGTGTAACAAAGTGCCAGTGTTAGTGTAACAGAGTGCCAGTGTGAAGAGTGCCAGTTCATGTATATAAAAGTGCCCGTGTAAAAAGTGTCAGTGCCAGTTTAACAAAGTGCCAGTGCCAGTTTACACTGGCACTTTGTTAAATTGGTACTGGCATTTTGTTACACATGCACTGGCACTTTATCACACTGGCACTTTGTTTAACTGGCACTGGCACAAACGGGAAAACACAAAACACGTTTTTTTTAAGTGCCAGAAAAAACGCGTTTTTTATAAGACCAACTCTTTTATTATTGTTATTATTATTATTATTATTATTATTATTATTATTATTATTATTATTATTATTATTATTATTATTATTATTATTATTATTATTATTATTATTATTATTATTATTATTATTATTATTATTATTATTATTATTATTATTATTAGAATGAGGAAGTAGAATATTGTACCTTGTGAAATATGAGTTGTACATGAAGGGCACCATTTTTCGGAAAATGTTTTACTTAGGACAAGGTTAGTAAGTCGTTTTACTTAGGAAGGGCGTAAAATGTTTTTCGGAAAACGTTTTCTCCATTTTTCGAAAAATAACCAAACAGCGGAAAACGGGTTATTTTTCGGAAAACATTTTCCGGGGGCTCAACCAAACAACGGAAAACGAGTTATTTTACGAAAACGAGTTATTTTACGGTGAAACAAAAGGGGCCTAAATGGGGAATTGAGGCCAGCCCAGAGCAGATCAAAGCTATTCTCAACCTGCAATCCCCCAAAAACGTCAAAGATGTGCAAAAATTGACAGGACGAGTAGCGGCCTTGAATCAGTTCATTTCCAAATCTTCCGAAAAATGCAGGTTGTTTTATGACGTATTGAGGAAGAACAAGCTGTTCCAGTGGACCGAACAACACGAAGAAGCCTTCTTGAATCTTAAAAAGTACCTTACGTCTTCACCTCTTCTCGCTAAGCCGGAACCAGGTGAACCCCTCTATATATATTTAGCCGTATCCGAGAGCGCCGTAAGTGCTGTCCTCGTGAAGGAAGATCAAGGCGGTCAACATCATGTGTACTATGTAAGTAAATCCCTCCTAGATGCAGAAACCAGGTACTCCCATCTCTAAAAACTTATCCTCGCCTTAATAACTGCATCTACTAAATTACGTCATTACTTTGAAACGCATCCTATTATTGTGAAAACTAACTATCCTATCAGGACTGTTATGAGAACTCCAGAGATGTCAGGGAGAATGGACAAGTGGTCAGTCAAGCTCAGTACGTATGAAATTTCCTACGAACCTAGAAGTGCCATTAAGTCCCAGGCCCTCGCTGATTTTGTGGCCGATTTCAGAGCTACCTTGCAATCTGAGGTAGAGCTAGAAGTCCAACACCTCGAAGGTAATAATATCCCCAGGTATTAGACATTGTTCACAGATGGAGCATCCAACTCAAAAGGTGCAGGGCTGGGCATCTTATTAAAGTCGCCAGAAGGAGAGTTAATCCCCCAGGCGATTTCCTGTGAATTCCAGGCAACCAATAACGAAGCTGAGTATGAGGCTTTGATCATGGGTTTATCTACTGCTCTTAGTCTAGAAGTTACTTATCTTAACGTATTTATTGATTCATTGTTATTAGTCAATCATTTTAACGGATCCTATGCAGCTAAGAACACCAGGATGACACTTTATCTTCAACATGTTAAGGCGTTGGCCGCGCATTTTGTTAGTTTTTCCTTGAAACAGGTACCACGCGAAGAAAATACAGAAGCTGACGCCCTGGCTAATTTAGGGTCAACATATGGAGCGATGATAAATACAAACATCCCCATTATATACGTCCAATATCCAGCCATTGATCGAACAGACGAATGTGCAGCCCTAGGTCATTCGGAAGCATCTTCTACAGGCCAGGGTGCGGTGCGGACATGGACTCAACCTGTCATACGGTATTTGCAAGACGGAACCATTCCACTGGACGCTAAGAATCAAAGGTCTTTCAGGATGAAGATGTCCCGGTTCACCTTAATTAACAATAAATTGTTCCGAAGGTCAGCTACAGGTCTTTATATGAGATGTTTAGAGCCTTTAGAAGTTGAGGAAGTCTTAAACGACCTACACGCGGGAGAATGTGGAAATCACTCAGGAGGAAAGATTCTGTCTTCCAAAGCCCTCAGAACGGGATACTATTGGCCCACTATGAGACAGGACGCAATGGATTTCGCTTTAAAATGCGACGCGTGTCAACGGCATATCAACATCTTGCATCAACCCGCTGAACCTCTTTACCCTGTACTTTCATCTTGGCCTTTCATGCAATGGGCATGGACATAGTTGGCAAGTTACCAAAAGCTCCAGGAGGCAGAGCGTTCATGTTAGCCATGACGGATTACTTCTCCAAATGGATCGAAGCAGAAGTGTATGTTCAAGTACGAGATAGGGAGGTCATATCCTTCTTAAAGAAGAACATTTTGAGTAGGTTTGGCGTTCCTTCGGAAATCATTTATGACAATGGTTCTCAATTTATTAGCAAAAAGACAAGGGATTTCTGTTCAAGGTGGGGAATCAAATTGATAACATCAACCCCTGTACATCCTCAAGCCAACGGACAAGCTGAATCGAGCAACAAGTTGATCATCAACAACTTGAAAAAACGTTTGGATAGGAAAAGGGGAAGATGGGCTGATGAATTACCACTTGTACTATGGGCCAACAAGACAACGTCTAAAAATGCTACAGGACAGACACCGTATTCTTTAGTATTCGGCACTGAAGCTATACTCCCCATAGAAGCAACAATTCCAACCGCAAGATATGGATTGCTGACTCCTGAAGACAATAGGATCTGGACACCGTGGATGAACTCAGGGACAGGGCCAAGATAAGGATAGCCGCCTACCAACAACGAATTGCCAGGTCGTATAACAAGAACGTAAGAATAAGGCATTTCTAGGTTGGAGACATGGTACTGAGGAAAGTATTCCAGAATACCCAGGAGTTGCACACAGGCAAATTAGCTCCGAAGTGGCCTATCTTGTTGATGTTGAGGCAAGAAAGGGTGCGTACTGGCTATCTACCCCGGACGGCATCCGAATACCTAGAAGCTGGAACGCCCTACATCTGAAGCATTATTACATGTAAGTTGAAAGTTATTACGATTTCCACGTTCAGGTATGAGCTTTCCCTCAAACTAGTTTCTATCAATTTTCTTTCCTTTTTACTTAAATCAAACCTTCACTGACTTAAGCATCGGAGGGGTGGTGTTAGCCATAGCTAACACCCATCTCTAACGTATTTCTATTTTGCAAGATGTAACTGTAAACCACGGTAGTTCGATATATCCAGATGTGTGGTCAACTTGGACAACTGTTCGACATGTTAACATTTCGAAGAGGCAGGGTAAAACACCTTTTACGACTTAAAAGATTATCCATTTTTTCTAAGATCATTGATTATCATAACCTCGCCTTAGCGCACGATTAAGGAATTTACCTTCTACGGTTTAAAAGATATTACATCTTTTCAAAGGATTATTGGTTATCATAACCTCGCCTGAGCGCACGTTTTCCTACTTGGGAGTCAATGATTACAACATTGCTACATATTGTCCCTTCAACTCGGTTACAACATTGCTGCATGTTGTCTTTTCAATTTGGTTACAACATTGTTACATGTTGTATTTTCAATTTGGTAATAACATTGACATGTTATCTTCGTCAAATGGTTGTAACATTTACATGTTACCTACGAACAACAAAGATTTTATCACCAACCAAGCAGTTTCAATAAAATATACAAGAAAAAAGGGCAAAAGCACCCCCCCCCAGGTTAAGATATTGAACCAACCCAACATCTCCAAAAAGATAAATGTCTTGACTCTTATGAGTCCTGACAACTTAAAAATTCTTTCTGAGGGTAAACCCTCACCAAACTGTTTTTAAGGGAAGAAGATAAAACATCCTAAAAGTCATTCAGTGTTGCTGTCATGGGCATCGTCAACCTGTTCGAGATCCTTGGAGGCCTCATTCACCTTTTCATCAATGATTCGCTGCAAAGCTACCTTTTCATCATCCAGGTCCCAGTTCACGTGCTCTCCTGCCAGGTATTCCTCAATCATTTGGATTCTAGTTTCAAAAACTACTTTTGCAGTTTCATTCACCAGGTCATCACGAAGTGCTTCCATCTCCCTCGCATGCCTAATATCGACGCTGGCAAGCCTGGACCGCTATTTTAAAATCTCTTCATTTTTGTCCCTGATTTCTAATCCCTTTTCTCTCAGTATCCTTGCAGCTTCTTTCAAATCCTTCTCATACTCAACCCTGCTCATGTCAAAGGTATCACACTTTTCCTTCCACATCCTGATTTCTTTGGACATCAACTTGGCAATCGAGACAGCCTGTTATCGACAAGCAAAAAAATATTTACCAAAATGAAAAAGGATCTCTGCACAAAGATCCAAATAAACTCTTACCTGACTCTCCAGCAACTCTTCACTCCGAGTCTGCTTCTCCGCACTAGTAACCTGATCCTCCCTTTTTCTCTTCAAGGTAACTTTATTACCCACTTCCGGTATGATCTCTTCCACTTTCATCTTGCCTTTGTACTTAGCCACAATGTCATTCATCGTAAAGCCGGATCGAGCCACTTCACATAAGAGTATATGTTAGTATGGACTCGTTAAAGTAACCAATTAGATGGAACAATAAATCTAACTCACTTTTCGGAGAAACGGTATAACTTTGGACGGATGGAGATTGCACCCTTTATGCTAATTCCACCATCATATAGGAAGAGACATCGGATATGGAAAGAATTTGATAAGATTTGAAGAATATCGAGGCCGCCCGAAAATCATGGTTACTGGTTCCTATCATGACTCTACCCTTTCCTTCCAATCGTCACGTAAGGATATTCTTGTCAAAATATTAAGACTTTCCGTATTTCAGGATGGAAAAGCCTCAATATTTTGGGGGCAATTGTTAGGTCCTGAAAAATCCACTCAGCATGTTCAGCATCTTGAACATCCATCTTGAGGTAACGTCTTGATCTACATATTGGACTAACGCCTTGAAATTATTTGTTGTGTTTATCCTATTTTTCAGGAACAGAATTATAAATAAATAATTCACCCATGTGACCGTTTGGACCTAGTCAAAGAGCAACATAACGGATTCAAACCATCAACCAAGGAATAACGGTTGGACTCCATCAACAAGGAGCGAGATTCTAGGCACAAAATCAGCACTGCATTCAGGTTGTTATTTTTAGTTACAATTACGCCTATATATTACTCTTAGAAAGCACTTTTGTTCACGTTACACAGTTTTGCTTACTCTAATCCGCACTTGTACTAAAAAACTCTCAAATACTTAATAAGATTTGTTTGGTTTAGGAAGGCTTGCCAAAAGCCTCCCGAGGTTTTTCTCTTGGACGATTGCCTAAGGGTTTCCTCGTTACATCCTTGTGTTCATCTTGCTTTGAGAATCATATTCCATTTGTGCCCAAACCTTCTTGAGAAGACAAATTTACTTGTCGAAATTTGTCCAAAACAATGTCTAAATAAATTTTAGAATGAAGGCTATCACTTGAACATTTAGGGGCTAAACACCACGACAAAAGAGTAAACGTAAAGACGTTGTTGCAAATACTCAAGCGAAGTAGGGGCTAAGTATACATCTCAGCGTGGTTGCATGAAATCACTTCCACCGACTTGTTTGATCATCTGATTGTGAACCCTTCCTTTGTATGTTAATAAGATGTTGAATTACTTTCTTCCTAATGGAAATCTCTCAGTGGGTGATATAAATCAAAGGTAAACAACTGCTCTACTCATTGTATGAAGCCAATCCAGTGGGATCAGACAATGTCCATGATAATAGTTTAGCTCGAATTTGGAAAGACTATTTGTGAAAAAGGGCTACCATTTGTATTAAAGAAGAGTGAAAGTTACCCATAATTCAATTCACACATTAAAAAAATATGGGTGGGCACATTCTAGAGGTTGAGCAAGATTAGAAACTTGATTCATTGACTTATTTTGAGAAGACGAGTCACCGGGAGAGATTTCATCCTATAAGACTGAAATGTATAATTCAAAAAGCTCGTTATGAAACGAAGGACAAAGGCAAAATAATATTCCTTCATCACAAACTTTGTCAAAAAAGCAAGAAATGAAGCATCAACAAGAATTACGAAGACCTGAGCTTCTCACCTTGAGAAGAACGTAGACAACCTTTAGGTCCGGTCTCATGCAAGAAGAAAGAAGTGTTTAGCCTTAGTTTGTTATGGTGATTATCCTTTTTCTCAAAGTTTGTTAAGACACCTTTGTATGACTCATTTGCAAAGAAATCAAAATGAACAATAACATAAATGGATATAGAAAAACTTTTTTAGAGTTGGAGTCATTCTCCTTCTTTGTAGAGTCTAGGGGCTTCCTATCATTCGGCTACACTCCCAGCTTTTTGCAATCAAGTTTTGGCTTCCCTTCTCTTCTCTCTAAATGACTCACACTCGTATCTTCGAGTCATCTCCAAAAGTGTCCATGCAAGGGGATGCCGCAAAGTGCAACTTTCTAAAAGATCAATAGTCTTCAAAGTTAACCACTCTTGTCATCTCCACAAGTTGAGTTGGTATCCTTCTTCCTCACTAAGATCATGGGGCTTCCCCCAAAACAAAAGACTCTCTCACAAAATCAAGATCTCTTCTTTCTCTTCTATAGAGGCAATGCACACTTTCTCCCCAATCAAATCAAGGGGATTTTTCCAAGAAAATCCTAATAAAGGCACAAAAGAGATGCCCACTAGACTAAAAACCTGAAAGGGCGGTTTAGGCAAAACAAAGGGTGCGTCTTATAAAAAAAGGAGAGAGGGGGAGAACTTTTGTCTTCTACAAAGCAAATTAGCCGCACAAATCTACAAGGACTTCCCCACATAGTCAATCTTAGCATGCCAGGGGATTGAAGCATTGTAGAGGCTTCGAGTTTGTCTTCATTTTAGCCAAAGAGGTTCCTTAGTATGTTTAGTTCAACATCAAGGTCTTCCAGGGGCTTTATATAACCAAAAATCTCTTGGGGCTTGGCATTATACCTTTCGGGACCACAAGTATCTCTCTAGGATGGCAAGTTCAACATCAAATTCTTGGCCATTTATATCTCCACGACATCAAAAGTGGTTCCTTATCATGTGACACGACAAGTCAGAATCATGGGCTTTTGGGGCTTCACAGAATCAGACATCTTTTGGGGCTTGACATACGGCGCTTGTTAGGATCTTATTGTCATCTAGGGTCCCTCGAAACTTCACCCGACCTCGAGGACCAACACACATCTTCGGCATCGCAGCACCAATAGGACCTAGAGTGCCAGAACATGCCCTTTTCAGTTCAAACGAAGTCCAGGCATGTTTGCCGTCAAATACAACACAACAAAAGAAAATTCAGAAAACACAACCACCTTTGGGCAAGCATCTAACATAGAGAGTCTAGGTGTAGATTAAAACACTAGGAGATAATAAAACAAGTCATTTGTGCATATTTTGTCTCTTCGCTCTATCTCTCTGCAAATAATATGGCAGTATGAGTCCTCGAGGCATCTACATCAGTAAACCTACATTCTCTCTCTCCATTAAAATAACAGTGTGAGTCCTTTAGGCATCTGCGACACTCATTTCTACAATAATAGCAGTGTGAGTCCTTCGGGCATATGCAATACTCCCTTCTACATCAATGGCAGTATGAGTCCTCCGGGCATCTAAAACTCTCTATCTCAATGGAATGGCTACGTGAGTCCTCTGGGCAGCCGCAACACTCTCTATTACAGTAATAACAATATGAGTCCTTGAGCATCTGCGACACTCTCTCCTACAACTATGGCAGAATGTGAGTCCTTCGGGCATCTACAACGATTATCCGCACTCTTTGTCTATGACAGACATTATTTTGTCGAAAAAACGCAACCATATTTCTCGTGGCGTACCTTGGTCCTCCACACCCCGCTAAGACAAACATTATTCTAAAAAATACAACCGCATTTCATGTGGCATCCCTCGGTCCTCCATACCCCGCTATGGCGTATATTATTCTGTAGCAAAAATGCAACCGCATTTCTCATGGCGTACCTCGGTCCTCCACACCCCGTTATGATGTACATTATTCCGTAGCCAAAATGCAACCACATTTCTCATGGAATACCTTGGTCCTCCACACCTCACTATGACGTAGATTATTCTGTAGCAAAATCGCAACCGCATTTCTTATGGGATACCTCGGTCCTCTATACTCCGCTATGATGGACATTATTTTTTAGCGAAAATGCAACCGCATTTCTCGTAGCATACCTCGGTCCTCCACACCCCGCTATGACAAACTTTATTCTATAGTGAAACGCAACCGCATTTCTAGTGGCGTACCTCGGTCCTCCACACCCCGCTATGGCCGACATTATTTCGTAGTGAAAATGCAATCACATTTCTCATGGAGTACCTTGGTCCTTTACACCCTGCTATGACAGACATTGTTCTGTAGCAAAGCGCAACCTCATTTCTTATGGCATACCTTAGTCCTCCACACCCCACTATGATAGACATTATAACGTAGCGCAAATGCAACCGCATTTCTCGTGGAGTTCCTCGGTCCTCCACACCCCGCTATGACGATCATTTTGTAGCGGAAAACCGTACCTGCATTTCCTTCCAACTATGGTGGTCATCCACAACGTAAAACCACACCACACTCTCCGTCAACAAACTTACCGCACCGATACAACAAAATGGAGTGAGTCCTCCTAGCATCCATAATCAATCAAGCAAAATTACCAGTAATGGGGGCATTCTCTCTACTCTTCTTATCGCCTATATAGAGGGCATTTTCTATATTCTACTTTTTTTGCCTCTCTTCCTTTCTTTCTTGATGTGTAAGGCAGATGTCTGTTCTATTGTCTACGCATTTTGCTTCGCAATCCAAATCGCCGAGAGGCTTTGTAGACACTCCACCTTGGACCTCTCACACTCCAATCGTATGCATACTCTTTTGTTTTCTAGTTTTGTTGATCTTTATTATATTGGGTTAAGTTCCTAATTGATTTTATTAGGTTTGGACTAAACTGAATAACGAAATTAAATTTAGGGCCTTTTTTGTCTTTTGAAAGTTAAACTCCCATGAGTTTGGGGTTCATTGCCAAACTCGCGCGAGTTTAACTCTATAGGCCAAACTCCCCCTAGTTTCACCTTCATCAAACATATTTTTCTCCAAATTTCACTCATTTTTCTTATTTGTAACCCCCATTTTCATTACTCTTGGCTTGATCCAGGGGAAACCATATTTTTTACTTCAAGCCTTCCATTTCCACCTATAAATAGGCCATTACAACACCTTTAAATGGACCTTGAAATCCACATTCAAAAAACACCCTCACTATAGACAAATTTTCACCAAAACTCTCCCAAAAAAGCATTTTACATCTAAAATTCTCTTTTCTCTTCTTGCACTATCAAGACATAACAAAATCAATGCCTTGATTACAAGGCATTCCTAGAGGTCTTCTAAACATATGTATTTTTCTTACTACATTTATTTTTTCTTTTTATTTGATCTTTTAACATGTATGTGATCCCCATTAAAAGTGAGACTATCAACAACTACTTTACTCATTGAACTAAGTCACAATTATCTCCCTAACCTTCCAACTCCCCTTTTAAAACATTTTATTTGATAATAATTGAATAAGCATAAATTAGAGAACTTTTTAGACGTAGAACACTTAAAGTAGCATGACCGGCCATATGGCCGAGCGGAGTGGGCGCCTAAGACCTTCTTGTTTGGTTACCTAACCCCCGAACCCCTCTAGAATTTTTGATTTCATTTTAACTAAAATCAATTAGACATAGGTTTTCTTATGTTCCCTTAAAATCATAGGTGGTGACCACAAAAGCAATTAAAATGAATTAGACATCATAGGAAAATACTTGTCATTTTTCTGGGGTATCTACACAACCTTGGAACAATTTTTGAGTATACTCATCCTCCTCCTCGTGCTAGTGAATTTCACATGTTTGAACATGTGTTATGGGCATTTGAGCCTTTTATTGAAGCTTTATCTCATTGTTGGCATGTCATTTATGTTGATGGTACATTCCTCTATGGTAGATATATAGGGGTAATACTGATGGTCATATGTAATGACCCAATCCAGAAGCCCAACACATTCTGCAGGCACCACACACTGGCCCACTAAGCACCTACTCATATGGGTGGCTACATATGCATCATCGATATTGCTAGAGGCATAAGCGAGCAAATTTCTTGGACATAACAGGGGTCTGATTTGAAGCATCTATTTTGGAGAGTTGGTAAAGCAAGTCAAGATAGGAAATTGAAATATACCTTGGAGAGTATCTGTTTAATTAACATGGAGGCAATTAAATGTTTTGTTAATTTAGATGCTAGAAAATGGACATTGGCGCATGACGGTGGTTATAAATATGACATTATGACTACTAACATGTTTGAGGTTTGTAATGGTATCATGAAAGGAGTATGTGGGATACCAATAACAACAACTATTGAGACTGCTTTTTATCGTTGCATGGAGTACTTTAAGGTAAGACATGGATTTTCACTGATAAGTAGACGGGGTGTATTTATTGTCGGATGTCGCTCCCTAGATCCTTTTCTGATGTATACTTGTTTCTGAAATGCCTTCCTCTGAGCTTGGGTGACGGCCTCGGTGATGAAGTCAGAGTCGGATCGACAAATTGTGGTATATTAGCCCGTAATGTAGATAAAGGAACCTAAACCCACTCCCCGAATATACTCCGGAGACTATAGATGCGGAGTAAAATCATCATCATCTGCCTCACGTACCCTACTAATCGGCACTGTAAGTACCCAAATCCGGATCGTCAAAATCTGTTAGAAACTTAATCGGAATCCATTAACTGGCCCGCTCCAGGTTAACCGGAACCCGTTAAGCTCCCCGTTGCCAAGCCAACGAGACGTCCCGGGACTGCTCCGTGCATCCCGACGTCGAAACGTACTTGACACACGTCATCGCATGTAAAAGTATGACTTTCCCTGAAAAACGCACTTTCCGGGGGCATTTCGGACATTTTCCGGACTGTTATTTTAAAAAAGGGACAAAATCGGGACCCGGGAACGAACTCCCACACAACCTGTGAGTCATGGGACACGTGGCAAGCATGCCACCTCCCTCTAGTCACCTTTCAATCAGAAATCAAGGCCAAAAGACTAAAATACCCCTGGTATACGAGTCTCGATCCAGTAGGACTCTTTTGTAGACTCTCGAAATTGCCGCAAGTCCCTCAATTTCCAAAGTTTCACAAAACCCACTGGATTTCGTCTAAGTCCGTGGGACTCATGCTGAATTTTCACCTATAAATAGAAGGGCTGTCAAAGCCATTTATAACAACAAAATTACTCCCCAAAAGCACCATTGCCACGGCCCAAACCAGTTTCACCCCTTCCCGAGCTCCCGTTTTGTCTCGATTCGCATGAAACCTTCGTATTTCGATCAAATACGCCCCCTCCACTCCGAAACACCGTTTCACACTACTTTCGTATCCCGTATACACCTCCCAGGAGCCAAAGGAGTCGACCACTAGCCATAGGTATAACTCCCTCTCTCTAATCTCTCGTTAGTCTCGGTTTACGCGCCGATCGCTATACTTGGATTTCGGACGAACACCGTTGAAATGTAGACGCCTCCGTCTAACGGGTCCGATACGTTTTAGCCCCTAGATCCTCTTCTCTTCCCGTAAGAGAAGTAATCTCGGAGTTAAAACGGCGTTCGACCCCGTTCCATTTAAATTTCTGTCATTTACAACTCTGAGCCGTTTTGGCTCGTCGATCGTCATTTACAACTCCGAGCCGTTTTGGCTCGTCGTTCGTCATTTACAATTCCGAGTCGTTTGGCTCGTTGATCGTCATTTACAATTTCAGACCGTTTGATCCGTTGATACCGCATTTAAATACTGTCATTTACAAGTCCGACCCGTTTGGATCGTGATAGTATTTACTTTTCAAAGTCCGAGTCGCAACCCGATTCGTTGATTGCAAATCATTTAATACGTTTTTCCCGTAAAATCGTTAACAATGTAATGCCCTGTTCAAAACCGGAGTTCGACCTTCGAACTCTCTTTCAAAACGCGCAAAATGACATTTGGCATCCAAACGCTCATCTTCAAACTTAAAAGCCGCCATTTGACACTCGTTTTTTCCCGTAAAAATCGTTAACAATGACTCGCCTGGTTCAAAACCGGAGTTCGACCTTCGAACTCCTTTTCAAAACTCAAAACCGACGTTTGCCACGCAAACGCTCATTTCCGTCTCAAAACCGATGTTTGCCACGCAAACGCTCGTCTTTTCAAACAAAGTCACCTAATCAACGTTTGACATTCAAACCAAGATTAAGCTTGTCACTCAAGCCCCCATTTCAAAATGCAAACACACACACACACGCACACGTTTTCGAGAAAGGTAGAAAGACTCGTCATACGAGGCGTTTCGGGTGATCTCGTAATACTCTTCCCGAAACGTAACATGACCTCCGAACCTAACAATCTCTGGTACTAAAAAGCTTTTTACTCGTTTTTGCTACCAATAAAAATGACTCCCCATTTTCAAAGCTTTTTCCTAAGTTTTTGCTACCAATAAAAATGACACCATTTTCACTAAAGCCGTTTCTCAACGTTTTGGGCTCAAAATACGAAAACCGCGTGGCGACTCCTCACTCCTTCCCGAAAAGCGAGGTCTCAGACACCAACCCTCCGCGAAAGACAACCGCGTTTCGCGCCCGCGCGAAATCCCGGGTAATTTCAGTTGGCGACCCCGCTGGGGATAAGGATACTTTTTCAAAGCGCCGTTGTTTTCAAAAAAGCCTTAGTGGAGTCAAACTTTCGTTTACCCTTCCTCGTTTTGTGTGCGCGTGTGTTACTTTAAACCTCGAACGGTTTTTCAAAGGCATTACATTGTTGTCTTTTCAAAATCATACTATGTTTGTGCATCCCCATTCATGTTTGATTTTCATTCTTGTCTTTTGAGCTGCGCATCAAAATTCTTTAAGACACATTACAGAAAAATCTCTGTTTTACTCGGAAAAGAATTTTAGTGACCGCACCCTACTCGCACTTGTTGCCTCGGTACACCGCACTTCACGTGCACTTGCTTTGCCTCGGTACACTTGCTGCTCTACGACCCAGTAACCGGGATGGCCTTATCGGTTGCACCTCGGTTGGTGCCGGACACCTTTCGAGGCGCGGGGTCGTCCCAAACGGCCCATCCTAGCCCGTGTAAGCCATGCACTCTTTGTGTCACACTTTGTCCAAGACCTAGGTTGGTTTTGGCTTAGTTCGTGTCATAAAGCCTAAGTGTATGTTTTTTACGTCGGGTTCCGCCCAGTCAAGCTCGAGAGGTTGAGACCAGAAGGTCGTTCCCGACCGAAGTCTTGAGCTTTTCGGCCTTGACTTTGACGCGAGCTCTGTAGAAAAATATACCCGAAGGTTCAATGTGACAGGTGTCACCAAACCTCGCCGTATGCACCGTGCCAGCCACGACTTGGCCAACGCCAAAAGCTAAGGTCTCTCGCACAAGCGAGTCAGGAGAGGTCATGCCGAAATTTTGGCACGATCCCCGCCTTAACTTAAGGACGTTGACTTCGACTGTGGCCCGTGCGTCACATACGTTGGAAGTTTGCATGATCAGCTAGCCTTAAGCTCACTTTTTCGTTTGTTGGTGGAACTCGCTTGCCTTATAGGACCTCGCTCGGGATAGTCCGTCCCGAGAAAGATGATCTACAAATGGAAACGAGGGGCTTATAAGCGTAGTGACGAGATCCACTGATTAGAGCTCTAGGGTTAGTTGCGAAAAAGAAGACACGCTCTTTTCCAACCAATTAGGACTCTGAGAAAACGCGTTTTAAGTAAACATTAAATCGGTAACTGCACATTGCACAAGCCCGAAACCCTGAGCCAAATCCCCTTTCCGAAGCCTAAACCCTTCCTTTTCGTTCTATGCAGCGAGCAGAAAGTGGTTCAGATTTCCGGGTCAGCGCCTCGCCAGAATCACAGTTACGGCAGCGTCAGACAGTTCTTCGGTTCCCTCAGTTCCCTCAGCCAGAATTTCCGACATGTCTAGCTCACCGATAAATCGTGACGGGGACGGACCCCCGCCACCGTGCGAGATATGACTTTGGAAGAAGCCATCCAGGGTTTGTGAGGTTCACAAGAGGCGAAAGAAGATCGGCGAGAATTTCGTGGTACAACTTACGAATGAGCGAGGTATAGCGGCTATCCCCGGTCAGACGGTACTTTTGTCCTAGTCGAGGATGACGATTCTCGAAACCCGGTTCCCCAGGCCTTGACCGGGTTCCTCCCCCGCAAACTTACGGGATTCCTTCAAACCAAGGAAAGCAGGCTAGGCTTCACGTTGCCACCTCCCGGGGCAACCACTGTCATATTTGGCCAAGCCGGTGCTACTCCCGTCGCTCAATACCACCCGGCGCACCGGCTGGACCATCTCAAACGGTGCCAATATCCTTGATACCCTCCGGGTTCGTCCCGTTGCCTATACATGAATCCCAAAACACCGGGGACAAACCCCAATACAATTCAGAAAAGGCCCCCATATATTCTCATATATCAAGCCTTCCACCTCCAATCACTACCGCTCATGTGGTAGCACCCGGCGCCGAGCCTCACAGTCCACCACTGGACCCTACCTTAGCTTGGATGGTCGAACAGATGAAAGACCTGAAAGCCACCATGAGCAGCTCAAAGCAGGAAACGCGAAGTCCACGGATCCGGGAATGGTCACGCCTCTCCCAGCCAAGTTCAGAATGCCGGAGATGGACCGATTCGACGGAACCGAATGTCTTCAAACGCATGTCGACACCTACGTTCTCGGCATGAGAGCGAAAGGAGCAACCCTCCTGAAAAATGGCCGACCACTTCCAGCATACGCTCAAAAGTTCAGCGTTACGATGGTTCCTGGGGTCAAGCCTGCGGATCGCCACACCTGGGATCAGATCAGTAACGTCTTCCTGGGCAGTACGGATCCCAACTTAGAGTGGGAAACAAGTCGTGAGGACTTAATCACCACTGAGCGAGAAGCCGAGATGAAAGCGTCGGAGAATTCTACAAAAGGTGGAGCTGAAACTCTCCGAAATCATGGAGCCACTCTCGAGGATGAGCAGATGCGGATCTTCAAGTCTGCATAAGGCCGTCTATCGGAACTCTCATCGGTCATCATTTCTTCCCGGATCTCGGGCCATGGTCAATGCCGGCTCACGGTTCGAGAAGGATCTCAAGGAAAAGTTGGCTCTTGCACGGCCATACGAGATCTGGATCGGCGGTCGCATTCAATCCCGCATCGGCCCCCGAAAGGAAAGATACGTCTGTCGACTACATCCATCGGGGACAACGGTCGGGCAACGAAACCCGGTCCCACAAAGCAACAATTCTACTCGAAGCGGCACTGCCGTACACTTCGACAAGTTTGACATGCCACCGAGCGAGATCTTTGGAAGGGTTAATTAAGGAAGGTCTCCTTAAACCCGTTGCAAATTACAAACCCAAGAATCCCGTAGTCAACGCTGACAAGAGCAAGTACTGCGCCTTCCATCAGTATCACGGCCATACCACTGACAACTGCATGGGGTTACGATACGAAATTCAAAACCTGATAGAGGAAGGAAAATTGGAGCGCCCCCGTGGACCCAATACAGTCGGAAATCCTTTCCCGAACAACAACAGTGTAAATTCCATTAAATGGGTGCCCAAGAAGATTGCCACAGAGCCAGTTCCTCTGCCTCTTCCAGCCGGGTCCTCATCAAATATCCACATCAGCTACGATGTTTGTGGCCTCCGCTTTGCACAGTACGAGTCCCAGACATGGTCGGAGCAATCCTCAGAAAACAGAAGAAGAAGTCCTCTCAACAGATGCTGAGAGAAAGATACGAAGCTGGAGACACCAGTGTGGGTACACTCGGAGAGCCATCCGGGAGGTTTGACTACTATGTACTCTACTCCAGCCAGTCCTCTCTTCCTCCAGGCCATGCAGCTTTAGAGCAAGCAGAGGTGGGAAAGCCGAAAAGTCCTGCTGACAACAGAGTTCAGACCTTGGGACACCGGAATACCTCATATCCTGATAATCTTGCGCGATCAAGCTTTAACCCCGCGGGATCAGCCAAGGTTCAATTTGTCCAGCTTCCGAGCGCGGACCGGCAAAGGAAGAGCAAAGTCAGCTTGGCACTCGCACTCGATCAACGTGCTGACTAAGGGCGGCAACCGCCACAAACAGCCTCAACACCATCCCGAGGCTCCAGCAAAGGCTTTACCTCGCAAGAGGAAAACAGGAAACGGATGGCTTGATGACTCTCCTTCTCCGGATAGAGACCAGATCTACGATTCCCGATTGTATGGCAGTATGATCACGTTCTGTGACGAAGACCTACCAAGAGATGCCTCGGGGCACAATGAAGCTCTGTACATTACTCTGAAGCTCAACACCATATCACTCCCTGGAGTATTGGTAGACAATGGGTCAGCCGTTAACGTCCTCCCTCTTAGCATGATGCGAGCCCTACGCATCAACGAAAGCCACTTGATTCCTTTATCCCGGACTATCAAGGCCTACGACAGCAAGTCTCGTCCCATCCTGGGGACGGTGACTCTGGAACTCTGGTTCGAAACCCAAATGGTGCCAGCAAAATTCCACGTGATGGACATTCCATCCGAATTCACAGCTCTGTTGGGACGTCCTTGGCTACATCACATGAAAGCCATAGCCTCCACTCTCCATCAGTGCGTCAAGTTCATTAACCGTCAGGGAGATCTTGAAGTCATCCGAGGGGACAGTTTCCTCATAGGAAACGAAGCTGAGACAGCAGCCAAGCGTGCCGCGGCCGGGCACGGGGCTACCTCCTTCAAATCAACCAAGGGACTACAGGGGCAAATCTCATCGAATCCCTCGGTAGTCGGAGATGCTAACTATGTCAATGTACTCGAGCGGGCGGACCACAGACGATCGATACATCAAGTTCAATTTGTCGTTTCCAACATTTGGAGCGGATTGGAAAGAAACAGCGAGCATCGCCATGATGCGGGCACACAAACCCCCTGTCTCCAATCGAAGATTCGTCAGCATTCTCCAAGCCAACTCTCTGGCCCCGCCAGGCGAAGAGATTTTCGTGATAAAGGTCAACAAGCACCGTCATACTCGTCTTGAGTGCATGGACGTTGTATGGGATGTCCTCCATGAGGAACTACCCGCTGAACCCCTCTTCTCCAGCGAAGAGCATGATGTTTTCCTAGACGCTCCAGCAGCGCACCAGGACGCAATACGTCCATACGTTTGGGTTGAGCCGTCAGACGGCGACGAATCAGGACTCTCCGGAGTCGAGGACGCGCGGACCCGCGAAGATCCTACATACATATGCTCGGTTTCGAGGACGACACCCGTTCGATCGGGTCACCTACGACCGGGGCTCCGACACCATGGAAATTGTCAAGCTCAACGTCCGGTGCGGGCGGCTATCCAGACAATTGGAAGCAAGCGGGTTGACACTGACGAAGAACCCACGATCCAGTGGCGACGACGACTTTGTCGACATCATCTATTCCGAGATATCCAGATGATACCAAGGATCCGGTCCTTATCATCGGATTACGCAATGCCAAAGTTACCCTCGACGCGGCACTTTTGCTCGCATGGTAAAGCGAGGCCCTGGCCAATCGAGCCCCGAGCTCCTCATCACTTCCGACTACCGGCCCCGGTGGCAATCGGCCCGTGCCGTCGGTCAAGCTTAAAGCCACAAGCGCCGCCGAGACGAGGGCAACAACGAAGGAAAAAAGCTCCTCACCCCGCTACAAGTCGAGATCAACCTGCGGGAACGCTTAGACGGCCACCAGAAAACATGCGTAAAGTCTTCCCATGAGACAGTCGGCTTCCGGCATTGGAAATGACCACCTCGGCATCAACATGCTCCGGTTCGGTCTGCTCCCGGTCGTCGGCCACGGATTCGGACATCCCGCCGGCAAAGCTGCTAGCTCGATAGACTTGGCGATCGAACGAGGATCACGAGGCTGTCAATATGTGCGAATTGACACCCCGTGGGGTCAATCCAGCGAGATATGGGCGAACTTCTTGGTAGTCGAGATCAAGGAAGGCCGCATGGAATGTCCCGGCCGACTTCCTTCGTCAACATAATCCAGTGTTTCCGCCATTCGGCGATTTGGATGTGATCACGGTTACGGACACTAGTCGGACGGCGCGCACCTACGGAGAATGTCTAGCTCTCGCAAGGAAGGACCTCATGGAACTAGCCGCTCGAGAGAAGCCGTCTACGGGACGAAAACCCAAGCTCAAAAGACCTACGGGGACCCGAGCCACTTAAAGTGTCACAAGTAGGCTGCAGACCAAAGCTAGAGGCCACTCTAGACCGGTTCGACCTCGGGGTTTTGCTCACGGCAACTTCCTCGACTACCGTCTGTTCTCATTAAACCCCCTACGCAGCAAAGGGTGGTCGCGGTCCCAGATGACCTAGGAGATGGAACGGCACGGAGAATGAATACCAGCGCTTATCTCCCTGGGGAAAGCAAGTTCTCTGTGAAAAGGACGACGAAGACGATGAGACCATTCTCTTCCAAGCCGGGCATGAGGTCAACAAAACCGGAATCCCAAGGGTCCTGGGAGGATGGAAACGGATCATTTCCGCACTTAAATTGAAAGGCCAACTGAGAGAGGAAGGTCTATTCAAAAGAAATAGAAAGATAGAAATTCATCTCGAGCAACTGCTCAGGGAGATTCCACAGTCCGCGACATTCATTTACAGAAACAATCAACTGGGTCAGCAACCAGTTACATGGGCAGATGTTCGGGAAGCCGTGTACTCACCTTCTGACATACCCGCCACTCAGATAAGGCAAAAAGGAAAGCTCTCCCCGATGGAGGTTTATCTAGACTACCGCACGCAGTTCAAAGAAGCACTGGCTATTCTCACATGGGAAGAAACGCAGGCACTAACTCTCGACGCAGGCTCTGCTGCAAGAAAGTTAATTTGGGTCAAGAGTGGAGGAAAACTAGCAAACCATGAGTACCGCCAGACCCAACTCCGAATGCCACAGTATGCTCAGCAAGAAGGAAAGGAGAGCGGTATACCGTGAAGAGATCAAGGAGACTATTCGCCTGAGCCAAGAACTCTCCAACCTCCCAGGAGGGTCAGCCAGCGATTCGGTTCGACAACCAGCATTGCGCATTGACATTCGAGCAGTGCGTCAAACCGTAAACTACCTCCCCCGGAGGCACCCAAGTCGGTATCACTGGGACGAGAATCCGTAAAGGCCGAAGCTCCAGGAACACATCTACGATCAATGAATTGAGGGAAGACATATGGCCCCATGCTTCCACGAGGGAATCCTCCTCTAGCTATGGCTCGGCTTAGAGCGGCTCGTTAAAGGAGCCAAGCGATGTCGGCGTTCTAACCGATCGGGTCAAATCCATGCACTACCACCTAAGGCCACCTGGCCAGAGCGGGCGGAGCCGAAGCTGGCAACCCCGGCCGGACCGAAGGCCTTGAGTTCACTGAAGAGGACCCGATCCTCACTCGGCTCAAGCAGGACCCGGGCGAACATTTCCGCTTTGGTCCCTGCTCACATCTTCGTATCCTCACAAGCTCAAGCTAGAGGATAGTCGGCCCGTACCATGGTCCCAGTGGGCACCCCAGACGAAGTCATTCGGATGATCGGCGACATCCACTACGGCAACTTTATCACCTTCGCGATTTGAACCTTCCAAAATTTGGGGCGATCACAATGAGCCACTCTATATCACGATCCCATTGGACGAGCGTCGCCTTCCGCGTGTTGGTAGATGGAGGTTAGGAATGAATGTCTTGCCCGCTAAGATGATGGACTGCTTGACATCAAGCCCACGAATCTGAAGCCTTCGGTCCACCCGAGGCACATGACTCCCACTTCCGTACGGTTCTCGGGGTTGCTACTCTTAATATACGGTTCGTGAGCGGGTGATCCCCAGCTGAATTCCAAGTGTTGGACATTCCAATCGCTTTCACGGCCGTCTGGGCGTCCACAGGCTGCATCGGATCAATGGCGTGGCATCCGCCTTCACCGGTGCCTCAAGTTCATGCGAGGCAACGCTAACCACGGTCTGACGATAGAGTCACCACCGAGGGGACCAGCACCAACGACATTCTGGTGTTAGAAATCAAGCATAGTGACGACTTGGCATTAACTGGATTCACTCTGGAGACTTTCAAGATCCAAATATGCAACGTGGACCTTCCACTATCTCACGACCAGATTCCTCCCGCCATGAAGATGATGAAACTCATGAACTTCATCCCAGGACTGGGGCTTGGCAAAAGGTTACAAGGCCAACACCAAGTCATTGAAGTCAAGGACCACACCACGGTTCAGGGGCTTGGTTACGTGCCAACAGCCGGCGACATCGGGGAAGGCAAAGGCTTGCCGCGCACGGCAAGCGGCCATGAGGAACCTCAGACGGCACACCCAACCTCAGGACCTTACGGTTTCGACCTCGCTCATTACTTCACCGCGAGGAACCAACGGCCCAGGGGCCAAGCGAGAGCAAACAGCGGAAGCGGGGGCCAGCAGGCGGGCCAGCGGGCGAGGGGCCAAGCAGTGAAAGCGATGAAGATGAGAAAGAAGCGAGGGATAGTCGGCCACAGAGACTACGAAAGGATGGAAAAGCTAGCACGGGACCTCAAGCGTTTGAGAGGACTCAAGGCTAATCCGATTAGGAGCGTTCCTCGACATCACGGCTCTACCTGGACCAACCGCCACCACGGTCGGCCTGAAGTACACATTGAGGAATCCCAGATACGGAAGAGCAACTCAGGGTACTCTTCGCGGGAAACAGATTGTTCGGATCAGCCGCCGAGATCACATTTGAGACAGTAACTCCAAAGCAGAAGAAACCAGAATTCATAAAAGACGCTCTCAGTGGACCAGATCTACAGAGTCTTTTTGAAAAAGTCATGGAGGTATAAGAAATCTTTACTTAAAAATGACAAACCATGTCTTCCAAATGCTTCTCAAAGACATTAATTACATTATGTTTCCAAATGCTTCTAAAAATAGTCCTGAAGTGATACGCGTACATAGACCGACTCGCCGCACGCTATTTGAACGATTTTATACTTTTCCTCCAGTCTTTCCATGTCTTCCAAACCACCATGACATCTCCTCTCAAAACCACCAATAATAATCACCACCACCGCCATGCTCCACCTTCTCCATCCCTCAATCTTCAAATCATCCCCATTCCCACCAGCAATCAATCCACGAACGATCGCAAGAAACCCACTCTCGATTACTTTCGAGACCCATTCATGTCCGCTAACGCCGCCGCAGCCACCACCATCACCAGAAACGCCGTCGTTAAAGATCCCTCAACGTCCACATTGATGCCGATAGACGGATCGGAAGAAGATTTGGTTCTATCGAAATCTGAGATCTTGACTCAGGATGAGGTTTTGAGACGCCGTTCCCGTCGAAATAAGCAACTGGCTAGGATTTATATGGATTATTATTGGACGCTTATGGAAGAATTGAAGAAAGAGTATAGGGAGTATTATTTGTTGTATGGTAAAAGCCCCTTTTTAGATGATGAGGAGGGGGGAGAAGGGTCTGGGAATCAAGGGTCAGGGTTAGGCCTGGGTAATATTGATTTCAATCAGTGCGCGGTACATGGGTGTAAATCTAAGGCCATGGCGTTGACGAAGTTTTGTCTTACACATATTTTGTCTGATGCCAATCAGAAACTCTATGTTGGTTGCAATTACGTGATCAAAAGGTTTGTTCCAACTATTCTCAAAGGCTTTTTTTCTTTTGGAATTGATTTTTTGATTTCTTTCTTTGATTTGCTCATGTGTGCTGAAAGAATTGTAGATAGGACTGTGCACAAGTACAACTTAAGAGACAAGACAAGTGCACAAGAACAAAATTAAAGTAAAAACGCAGCGGAATAAATAAAAACACGAAATTAAATACTAAAAAACTCTCATCAGTAAAAAACTTGGAGAATACAAGTTAATAAACGAATACAATGAAAGAAAATAAAAATAATGAAAGGACTAAATGAGTTCTAGACTCCTAGAACAAATCAAACACAAAACGAACTAAAAGACTAAAATTCTAGATCTAGAACTTATGAATCCAATCCCAAAATCTGCACAAGGCAGTAAAGTATACTGGATTGATTCCTAACAAGTGTTCTTCATAGATAATAATGGAAAACCAAAACAACCTTGAAGACTAAAACTTTGATCAATAAAGCTTCAAGGACAATGAAGGACCAATATGAAAAATTCTGATTGCTTTCTTTTTGCTGCTGAATCCGTGAAGAATGAAATGGGGCGGCTACACATTATATAGATGATTAGAATCCTTTTACAAGCAAAGTCTCCTAAGAATAACTACTAAGAATAAAGATTAGTATGATAGTCAATAAAATCAATCCTAAACTAATTATCCCAAAATAAACAATACCAAAGATAAATACAATTACCTACTTAAATAAATCTAATCTATTTATGGGCAAAATACAAATCAGGATTACAAAAATCAAACAAAGATATCTAGAGTATTTTTTATTTTATTTGTGGGATTAAGCAATGCCCTAACCTGATACTGTTAGTCCAATGACAAATGTGTTCCATCCGCGAATAATGATAAGATTTTGATTACCTATGGTAAACGTGCATTGTTTCTGATGAGAGTTGGGTGTGGTCTTCCTTAGTCAAAGGCTTTCTAGCAATATTGTTAGGGTTTCTGTAGTGATAAGGATGCTCTTTGCTTCTGGTGATGTGGGCTGTTTGGTACACTGCTGTGCATTTAGATGAAAGGAATCGGATATTTTTTTTTTTTGTTTTTGTGCAAGGAGGCTTTTGTTTATTTCTCCCAAAGAGATGATTCACGGGATTCAACACTGGGTGCCTTAAGGGGTGTGTTGGGATGGATTTCATTTGAGATCCGGTGTTCCATTTGATTGATAGGTTTAGAGGCTTTGCTTGCAATGCTTATGGTGATTTTGTTTTAGTTGTGCAGATTTTTTCTTTGAATTCCTGATTTTCTTTTTTCTTTTCTCCAGCTTGTTGTCCTCTCTGCTTTGTATCTTTCCCTCCTTTTAATCAATTCTTCTTTTGACAAAATTGGATGAATATAACTGTAATTTGTGGCTCTCTTGCAGTCTTGTATGGTAAGTGGACGTGTCTTTCTAATTTTTATGATTTAATGTCAAGCACTTGTTCCTCCATGGTACCTCAGGGAAGTCGTCGAGCAATCAGCAGTGGGGGCTTATGTTAAACCCTTTTCCATAATCACTTGTCTTTCGTATATATGCTTACTCGGTACAACCATGTTTATCCAAAATGATAATGTTGCATTACCAGCTGATATTTCAGCTTGTTAACTTTTGCCCTAGAGATTGATATTAAAGCAGGACTTGCCAAAAAATGTAGAGGGTGATGTACTTGTTTTACGAAGTGCTACATCATATTGATGTTGGGGACCCACATGTAGAGACATAGTATGCCTATGTACCCTCCTTGATCGTCTAGGGATTCAATTATTGAGTTCAGCCCTAACGAGAACGCTGTGGTACTCCATTCTCAATGGATGCATGTAGACAAGCATATATTCCTTATTTGTAATCGTTCTTGATTTACTTGACAAATTCTTTGGTTAAGTCTCCCAGGTTGCATTTATTTTGGTTAATTTGTTATGTGCCGATGTGATTAATGTATAGCGATCCTTTGATCAAGAAACATCTTTTATGTCTTTACTTCCTAGGATGTATTGTTCTTTAGTTTGGGACTCTTTACTTGAGTCTTCATATCGAACTTGGAGGATATTTGAATGTTTTATTGAAAAAAGTTATTCATCATAGATTGATGCTTAATGTACTAGTTGCCTTCTATATTATAAATGGCAATTACTCCTTCCATCCTAATGCTCCATAAAATTTTTGCATAGGGTTTAGGATTATAGATGATCTTTTGGAGAGAAAGAAGTATGCATTCATGAGAGATTTATGTTTAAGATTTTGGTGATATCTTTTGAAAGAAAAAGTGGTGCATGATATCACAATCACTGATATTGATAGGTTTGAGGAGAATGACTATCTCATTAGTGAGCAAGAAGCTATGCCTTGGTTTTGCGTGAGGATTTTAGGCGCATCGAAGTCTAAGGTTAACTGGAATAGAGAGGGAGACCAAAATTCTAAATTTTGACATAGGGCTGCAATGGGGAGACAAGGAGAAGTTATATCTCAAAGGTGCAGTTGGAGTCATGTGAGAGGTCTCCTTCGTTGATCTTAGATTCGATTACTAGGTTCTGTAGGATTTTATTCCATGAAGAGTGCGGTAGTTGACCTAGAATTGGAGGGTATTTGATTGGTGTCCTATTGACGGTGATCAATCTATTTGGTTAGGTAGTTTTTGGAGGAGGTTTGAAAAGTTGGATATAAAGTTTTTAGAGGAGGTTTGAGAGGCTATAAAAGAAATGGCCGTTGATAAGGCTTACATTTGGGTCTCGATGGATATCATGTCATTTTTTCACTCTTCTTGGGATATCGTGAAGAAAGATCTTATGAGTGTGTTTGTGGAGCTCCTTGGCAATGTTATTCTTAGTGAAGAGCATTAATCAAACGTTTATTACTTGTGTCTTAGAAGAACCAGTATCTAAGGTTGGTGATTATTACCAAGGCAAGGTATGTATTGTATGATACCATTGCAGAATCTCATAATGCGTTCATTGGGGAGGCAAGGTATTGATGCAACATGGATGGCGGATGAGGTGGTAGAAAATCTAGCGAGAAGGGGTAAGAAGAGTTTAGTAGTGAAGCTTGATCTTGAGAAATACTCCCTCCGTCCCATTACAAACCACAAACTTTCCTTTTTGGTCGTCCCATTACAAACCACAAACTTCCTAAAATGGAAAGGAATCTTTACTATTCCCTCCACTCATTCTCTCTCCTACATTATTTTAATACTCACAACACCATTATAATTCACTATTCCCTCCACTATAATTCACTTTTCCTTAATTCCCGTGTCTACAGTAAATTTCCCATTACTAATGGGACGGAGGGAGTATATGATATGGTGAATTGACAATATCTTGATCATATGTGACGAAGAGAAAAGGGTTTGGAGTTCGATGGAGAAAGTGGATCCACATATGTTTTAGAGCTTCGACATTTTATGTAATTTTGAAGTAATACGACAGGGAGCTCCCTTTCTTGTTCACTCTAGTGGCTGATTTCTTAAGAATGCTCACAGGGGAAGGGGTGTTAATCGAGGGCTATAGAGTCGGGGTAGAGAGCGCCATAATCTCTCATCTGCAGTTTGCTAATGATAGATGTTCGTGGGGGAGGGGTTTTATAATTTTAAAAATGTCATGACTGTTCATGTTTTTAGAGCATCCATCTTGGGGTTTAGTTTTAAGCTGGCTAAGTTTGGTATTATAGGGGTCAATATGGGGGAGGAGGTGGGTACCAAGTATGCTCCTTTGATTGGGTGTTAGTTCTTGTATCTTGGGGTTTCTCTTGGGGGTAATCCTCAATCCATTTCTTTGTGATCCGGTTGCGGAGAAGATTAATAAGCATTACTCTCTTTGGTTACTTTTCTTAGTTCAGATTTTGATTAGGGAGGTTGAGAATAATGAGCAATTTATGAGGACTTTTTTTGTGTTAAAGATTTGGTGAGGGTAAGCGTGATCACGTAGTGACGTGGTCAAGAGGAGCATATCCCTGGTGAGTAAGTGGTTGTGGCGAGAATTATATTCTATTTGGCATAAAGTGATAAAGAGCAACTTTTGTTTGCAAAGCAATGTTTGGGACCTTCGTAGGTTATATTTTCTACAGAAGCCTGTAGAAGTATATCATCACTATGTCATCATCTGTTTTGTTCCTTGATTGTAAGGTAAAGAATGAGGCTTAGATTCAGTTTTAGGAAGATGAGTGGATGGCTTACTCCTCCTTGTGCTCGTTGTTTCTTGGTTCATATCATTTTCTTCGATTCTTTTGGCTCCTTTTTGTGATTTTGTGGTTCCTAGTTGTAGGGATCAAGTTTCGTGGGGCTTCTATTTCTTTCGTATTTAAGATTGCGAATATGTTGAGGCAAGTGTTCTCTTCAATTTCCTTGTCTCGTGTTCGATTGTCTCACAATGAACATATTGGAATTTGGGCTCTTGACAAGCTAGGTGACTGTTCTTGTGAATCTTTTTGAAGTTCTTGATTCTAAGTCTCGATCCTTCTCCTTTCCCCTTATTTCCTTTATTTGGGAGCTGAAAACTCCATTTATTATCAGCACATTCATGTGGATTGTAGTGCTAACCAAGCTTAATACTAACGACAAGTTGCAGATTTGACGACTTCTCAAGTGTATTTCTTCTAATTGGTGTGTGAATTGCAAGCTTTTAGACGAGTCATGACCATTTATTTCTCTACAGTGATGGTGCTTGTTATCTTTGGAATCAATTATTCGAAGTGACCGGGGAAAAGCGCGTGTGCCCAAGCTCGTTGATCTCTTTTTTGCGTATTCATTGTCCGAGCTTGGTGTTTATGTTTGGAGAGGAGTAACATGTTTATTCGTAATGAACATCTTTTAAAGGTTTTATTATGAGAGCGAGTGGTTTCTACAGCTTCTACTTTGGAGTCGGTTAATGGGGCTTTTCGTGAATTGTCTATATCGGATTTGAAGGGGGATGCAGCTGTGGCAATTGTGTTATTCTTGTTTATATTTGTTGCCTTTTCTTTCTTTTTGTGTATCGGTTGGACAACTTGTCTTTCGCTTGAAAAAAGATGGAAAACCTAGTTTTCTCCCAATTCCATATGTGGGGCTAGAAACTGGGCTGCCCATGATATGTGGCTTTAATTATTGGTCAATCTGGCCCCTGAAGTATCTGAAACTCCCTTTGACTTTGCAGAGTTGCCCTTTGACACACTGGATTTACGATTGGTGCCTATATTAACTACAAAATGACCTGAACTGATCATCTCATTAACTCTTAATAAAAGTAGCAAAAAACTAGACTAAAATAATACTCAAAAGGCTAAGATCAAGGAATAAAAAGGGAAAATATATGTCAAAATAGTATACCAACTATACACACATCAGCTACTTTCTCTCTCTAAACATTTTTTAATGAACCGAAAAAGAAGAAAACAACGCAACAAAAGGAACTTGGCAGGTACCCATTACCTGTGCCTATATTTGAATCATGTGTCATTTATGATCATGGGAACCCTAAGAATTAAATATTTGTATTAAGTACATGACATCGGTGATTTCTGATGTCAAATATTCCAAAAATAATACTCCTCCCTCCATCCCTAAATGAATGTCTGAATTCCATTTTAAGGGACACTATGAAAATGTATGCTTTTTATACATATTAATGACAAAGAAGCGTAAATATTCTTGTTATCCACTTTCTAAACATTAAATTTTACGATAATAAAATGAATAACTATTTTTTTTTGGGTAAAAAGGCGTTTAGGAACAATTTTTTTTTACAAAAAAGATTTATTTTGGGACAAATTTCTTGAATTTGGACATTCATTTAGGGACCGAGGGAGTATTTTATTTGCACTTTGATATTTTTCCAGCTTGAGATGATTTTTACTATTGTTGTTTAGAGAAATCAACTTGACATGGCTATGCTGTTTATTCGTTTTCTGTATTCCTGTTTATCAGTTCTCAGGCTGGACCAATTACTTGTGGGAAACCAATATTGAGATCCACTGTTCCATCTCTCTGTCCTCTCCATTTTCAAAAGGCCGAAAAGCATGTTGCAAGGGCTCTGAAGAAGGCAGGCTTAAATGTCAATTCTACAAGTAAACTTGCTCCCAAGTTTCATGTCATAGTTGCTGAGTATGTTAATCAAATTCAAACCAAAAGAAGAGCTCTGAGGGAAGCAACAAATAACTCTGAAAAGGAAGAGGAAATTAGTATTTAAAGTTTTTTGTCAAATTTAATTGTGGCCTACAAGACCTGACGTCATGCCTATACCAGGTACTTTAGGCAATTTCTCTCTCTCTCTCTCTCTCTCTCTCTCTCTCTCTCTCTCTCTCATACACACACATGTAGGAATATATGTATGAATTTTTTTTTGTATATATGGTTTAGAACTGGATTTTCTGTTTATGCTCAGTTTATTAGAATATTTTGTAGGCAAAAAAATTGGTTCATCGGGGTTTAGGTTTCAGTTGATGAGTAGGAGGAGCCTTGTACGAGAATTCCCGGAGTTGTCGTCTGGATAGTAGGCATGATCGTTAATCTTCTTGAAGATTTTGAATGCACCAATCCTGCGAGAATCAAGTTTGTGTTGTACTCCTCCCAGTTCCTTGCGGAAATAAACATACCACCTCCCCAACGTGGACAAGTTTTGAAAAGTTTCACATAACGGTGTTGGTCAGTTGCGGTCTTGTAGCGTTTAGTTACCTCCTTCAACTTCTTCTTTACCTCAGCGATTGTATCCACATAAATATGTGCCAATGACGAAGCTCTTATGTAAACATTGGCGAACAGTGACATGCCTGTAGCTCGATGTGGTGCATTGTTAGAGGCAAATCAATTCATCTTGAACTAATGTGACATCCCACGTTTTCTTCTCAACGCATAAAGGAATCTCCATACAAATGCATAATCACTACCATATTCTTTCATATCCCATTAAAGAACTACAAGAAGGAATCTCCATACAAATGCATAATCACTACCATATTCTTTCATATCTGCCATTAAAGAACTACAAGAATCAGAGAGAAAGAAATGCATGCCCGTCCACTTTAGAAGCTAACTTTGAAATATGCAACAGAGCAATCACAATCCTTTTACTTCCCATTGGAACATGTGGATATTATCATGTCCCCGACGATTGGCATCTACGTCAAACTGCTAAGGTCATCCCAAGAATACCTGACATATATCCATATCTACAACATACAACAAACATTATCAAAATAAAACTTACCCATGACCAATGACACTTCACAATTACGAGTCACGTGCAATTTTGGACCTTTTTGGATCCAACCAATTTGGTATAGAGTTGGGTGCGGTTCTGTTGGGAGTTGTAACTGATAAACCAAATTCTTACAACTATAACTATTAATGATCAAGCTACAAATTGTGTTCCTAACACAACATCTCGCCTAGAAAATATGTCTCCGCTGACTCAAATCCTCTTGTTTCGGTGAGCAAAGAGTGCGCTGAACGACACATAAATTCACCAGTTTTATTAACACAAACATCATCAGCATCATATTCCTCCTCATCAACATTGACGTCTTTCCGATCTTCCTTCTGAATAGCATACACCACCTGCACTGGTCTGCAGGTTGGACACTCGTTAGACTTGTGTTCGAGCTCATTAAACGTATAGCATTTTGGTTTTTGGTAAGTATTATAGGAAGCTTGTCTAGTAGAACGTATCTCCGCTTGAGTCTTGCGAGTCTTTAATAGAACACTTCTTGCCTTTGGTGTTGGTGACTCAATGGGTGTGGGGTTGGTGCTTGCTGCTGGAATGTGCCGACTACTGAGCGTGGTTGCTGAGACTCTAATGGAGGTCGTCGGGTGTACGTAGAGTGTGGGCGGCTGAGATAAATGAGCCTCAGCTCGGGTTGCCATCTCCCACGCATCAGTAAGTGACATAATAGACTGAACTCCCATGCGTTCTTGAATCTCTTGCAGCAGCCCTCTCACAGAAATGGAAAAGAGTTAAGTTCGTTAACGTACGAACCGATGGCTGATTTTGTTCAATCAGACGAAAGACACAAAACAACTAAACTGCTGTTTTTAAAACAAAGATGAATTCTGATTTTATTTGCTGTAAATTCGATGTTGAATACATGATTATTCTTCTCTTATATAGAAAAAGGCTAGACAAAGATAAAGAGAAATAGGAAAATACTATATCAGGATAAGCTGATGAATGTTACTGTTTGTTGCTGCTAATGAATCTGTCTCAAAACAGAGAACCTGTTTGCTGCTGAACTATTCAGTTCCAGCTAGATGCTCCGCACCACAAAATCCCTAGTTTTTGGTGTAGTTTAGAGAAAGATACCGTGTCAAAGTTGTGTTTTCAATGACATTTTATAATGAATTCAAGGTTTTTGAATTCTTTAATGTACATGTTTGTTGTTTTCCCTAGAAAAGAGATTTAGCGGGCATTCTGAGAACACGGCCTGCCCTTGTTTCGTTTACACGACTTTGTCCCCTGTAAAGTTTCTATTGGACCGCTCCAGCTATAAAGTGTACGACCTAGTAATAAATTTAACCTGGCCATGATTTCAGGAACAATTGTGTCCCATAATATATCATGCCGTGTGAAAAGTTCAGATATCCCACGAGCGTGGTCGTAGCTTTCAACACAGTCATGTTTTGGAGTGGTTTTGACCGTCTCTTAAACCTTAGTGAAGAACATAGCCTTGATGATTGTCACTAGAATGGGTTTTCCTCAATTTAGTCCTGCGTTTCGAGAAGCAAAAAATGTCCAATTATATGTCTATTGCATGGAAACTTGCCAGAAATCAATGTGGTCTTGTTTCAAAACAACTAGATGTTTAATATATGCATTTTTTCCCCCTAAGATGCTGATAAAAAAGTTGAAATTAAAAATAGAAATTATTGGATGCAACACTAGGAGGCCACACAAACGTGTATTATTGGTTGTAACGGATGACTGTTAAGATATTGTCAACATACTTGGTAATGCTCTGACAATCATAGCAGACAAATTTGTTATAATATCTAATGCAGTCCTTAAAGATTACTCGTAGATGCAACGTATGGAAGTGAAGGGACATCATCAGTCCAATCCATGTTTTTTTGTCCAAATTCAGTCATTTATTAGAAATATTCAGCCCTACAATAAACCTTCCTTAAATTCATTGTTATTTTTTACTTATCCAAGACTTATCCAAATAGGTAATGATTTGCTTTCTACAGGAAGCCTGTAAATAGCCTAGACTAAGGAGTTTCAAGGAAGATTTTGATGTATTCTGAATTAGTTCATAATAATATATTACTAGTTGAGTGTTACTCCTAGTTTTGTTCCTTGTCCCACGTTGTGTTGCTGTTTTGCTACAAGATCCCTTTCTCCCTCTTATTTTTCCTTTCATCATTTGGTATCAGAGCCTAAGCTACGTTTCGGGCTGCTTAATCTTTTTCATGGCGGCACGATGTGGTAGAGGAAGACGTGGTAATGTGATGGGTGACATGAGGGACGAACGTGAGGATGAAATTCAAGCACTTCGAAGGCAAGTCGAACAACTTACTCTTCGACTTGAACGCCAAGAGGCTCGTGGGGAGCGTGGTGGTTGGCCGAGCCGGGTCTTCTAGTGACGAGTCGATGTGAATCCATTTGCCAACAATCGAAATGCAGCTTCGCTAAGGAGGTTTGATCATGACTTTGACTATGTCAAAATTGACCTTTCAGAGTTACATGGTCGTCTACAACCTGATGAATTTATTGAGTGTCTTAGTGCCATTGAGAAATTCTTTGATTACAAGGAAACCGCTCAACATCAACGTGTGAAGCTAGTGGCAACGAGGTTGCGTGGGTATGCTTCAACTTGGTGGGATAAGGTTCAAGATGAGACTTTGAAAGGGAAGGGCCAATATTACATCGTGGGAGAAGATTGGCTCCGCTCCAATATTTTCAAGACTCGATGCAAGTCTAATGGGAAAGTTTGCACTATAGTTGTTGATGATGGTAGCTACGAAAATATTGTGTTGCAAGAGATGGTGAACAAACTCAATCTTCCAACAAAACCACATTCTAAGCCACACCGAATTGCATGGTTCCAGAAAGGAAATGAGGTTAAAGTTACTAAGCATTGTCTTGTTTAATTTTCGATGGGAAAAACTACCATGATAAAATTTGGTGTGATGTTGCTCCTATGGATGTATGCCACATACTCCTAGGAAGGCCATGACAATATGATACGCACGTTATTTATAATGGTAATGCGAATACTTATACTTTTAAAATGGAAAAATATGAAATCGTTCTTTTGTCCGGTAAAGAGGAAATGATGTTCAAGTCTTCAAAGGAGGAGGGTAACAACTTTCTTTCTCTTTCAAAATTTATGGAAAAAAGCACAGAGAGTAGTGTTTACTATATGTTGGTTGCTAAAGAAATCATGGATTCTTTTAATTTTTCTAGAGAATTGGAACCATTGTTGAAGGAGTTTGAAGATGCTATACTAGAAGAGTTGCCAAATGATTTGCCAGCTCTTAGAGATATTCAACATCAAATCGACCTGGTTCCGCTCTTCCGAATAAGGCTCACTATCGCATGAGTCCGAAAGAGCATGAAGAATTGGTTAGACAATTAACGGAGTTGTTAAAGAAAGGTTATATTCAAGAGAGTCTCGAGCCCTTGTGCAGTTTCGACTTTGTTGACTCCAAAGAGGGATGGGCCGTGGCGCATATGTGTGGATAGCCGTGCCATCAACAAGATTATCGTTAAGTACCGATTTCCCATTCCAAGAATTGATGACATGTTTGACATGCTTGTGGGTGCAAAAGTTTACTCCAAGATTGATCTCCAAAGTGGTTATCACCGAATTCGCATCAAGCCAGGTGATGAATGGAAGACCGCTTTTAAGACTCGAGAGGGCCTATATGAGTGGTTTGTCATGCCATTCGGCCTTTCCAATGCTCCAAGCACTTTCATGAGGGTAATGAATCAAGTTATTCGCCCTTTTATTAGAAAATTTGTTGTTGTTTACTTTGACGATATTCTTGTATATAGTTGTGATAAAGGTGAGCGCGTGGAGAATTTAAGGGTTGCTTTGACCACTTTGAGAGGTGAAAAGCTTTACGCAAACCTCAAAAATGTTCTTTCATGACAAATAGTCTTGTTTTTCTTGGCTTTGTGCTAACTTCCACGAGAATCAAAGTGGATGATTAGAAGATCCGTGCAATTCAAGTCTGGCCATCTTCCAAAAGCTTGCACGAAGTTAGGAGTTTCCATGGGTTGGCATCTTTTTATCGTCATTTTATAAAGAATTTAGTACCATTTCGGCCCCTTAACAGGTTGTATGAAGAAAGGAGAATCCAAGTGGACCTTGGAAGCCGAGAAGAGCTTTCAACTTATGAAAAACAAGCTATCGAGTGCTCCCGTACTTGCTTTACCGGACTTTGAGAAGGTGTTTGAAGTTGATTGTGATGCATCTCATGTGGGCATTGGTGGGGACCGTGGGGTCCTTAGCCAGGATAAGGTCATCCGATCGCCTTCTTTAGTGAAAAGCTAAATGATGCCCGAAAGAAGTATTCTACTTATGATGTGGAGTTTTACGCAATTGTGCAAGCCCTTCGCCATTGGAGATCGTACCTAATTTCAGATCATGAAGCTCTCAAGCATATCAACAATCAAGGAGGTCTAAACAGGAGGCATGCAAAATGGGTCGTATTTTTGCAAGAGTACACTTTCGTGTTGAAGCATAAAAGTGGAAAATACAATCAAGTGGCTGATGCTCTTAGTCGGAGAGTTGTGCTTATGAATTCTTTAAGTGTAAAGCTCAAAGGATTTGATCATATTCGGAACATGACGAGGAGGATGCAGATTTTAGCGGTATTTGGAGAGCTTGCAAAAGCGGACTGCATGGTGATTATTTGCTCCAAGACGAATTTCTCTTTCAAGGGAACTAGTTTGTGCATTTCAAAGTGCTCCCTTAGAGAATACCCAAATAGGTAATGATTTGTTTTCTACAGGAAGCCTATAAATAGCCTAGACTAAGGGGTTTCAAGGCAGATTTTGATATATTCTGAATTAGTTCATAATAATATATGAATGTTACTCCTAGTTTTGTTCCTTGTCCCTCATCGTGTTGCCGTTTTGCTACAAGATCTCTTTCTCCCTCTTATTTTTCCTTTCATCAATATCGAACATAGAGACCCCTCGTAATTCTCCGTGACGAGGATAGGGTTACTCTCTGTTCCAAAAAGCGAGATCTAATATAGGACGGGGGAAGTAGATGTATTCTCTTTGCTGATGATTTATGTTACTATGTTGATTGACACCCATTTTCTCTTAGCTTCGGAATATTGGAACCAAATCATTTATGTCACCTGTTTGAGCCAATGCAGAAATTTTCTCTGCGGCGACATAAGCTATTCTTCTTATTCCTGCTCATGTGATCCATTATCTATCAGAAGTTGTTCCTTGGCTCATTCGCCACTTTTAGTTTTTAGTGATTTAGGAACAAAGGAAAAACACATAATGCTCAACGAAATAACAAGAGCATGAACTTCACTTCCTTTAATAACCTGCTGATGCAGCTAACTTGTTTGCACGTGCAACCAATCATTGCTTTGCCTCATTGGGAGTAGATATCACTCCGTACATTTGATTATTCATTAATATATCTTGAAAGGATAGTAACCTTTTTTTTCATTTTTCCCGTTGTTCCTCTTGTGGATTGATGGAGGGATTAATAGCATAATGTTTGTTCTGATAAAGCTTTTTCATCCCTCATTATCTTTCCAACCTGTTTTACCTTGTTTGGGGCGAAAGACGCCATTTTTCTTGAAACGACAGTTTGCAAGTTTATAGCAGTAGGTTTACCACGCTATGGCTTTTGTAATGGATTTATTTCATTTCACTCTCAAGCTTATATTATTTTTAATTTTTTACTGCTTAAGATATCCTGATTTCATTAATTTATAATTTAAAAAAATATATATATATATATTTTTTCAGGAGGAACATTAGCTTGTGTGAAGATGGAATACTGCATTTAGAATCCGATTGGATCATCATCAGATGAGAGGGTTCCAACTGTTATGGGATACATGTTGGTAAAATAGTTAAAAATGTAGATATAACTTTGATCTGTGAATTGTAGATATGATGACAGTTGCGCAATCAGAATGTTATTGCTCTGGGTGGGCCCATGCAATTTCTGTAAATTTCTTTGGAAAGTCAGAAATTTTGAATGAATTATGTTCAGTCATTTATTTCAATTTTTATTTTATTTTATTTTATTTTATTTTATTATCCCGATGATTCTGGCCAGCCTGTTTCCTTTCCTTGGCTGTGGTTTCATTCGATAATAGATAGAGACATTGGAAATCTTGGCTGTGGTTTCACTGGATAATAGATAGATAGAGACATTAGAAATCTTGGCTGTGGTTTCACTGAATAATAGATAGACATTGGAATCTCGGGTATATGTATACTCCCCCCGTCCCATAACAAGCGACGCAGTTACTGTTTTGCACGAAAATTAAGGAAAAAGTGAAAAGGTTGATGTGTTGTGAGTGTAGATAGTTGAGTAGGAGAGAGAATGAGTGGAGAGAATAGTAAATTATAATGGTGTTGTGAGTATTATAATAATGTAGGAGAGAGAATGAGTGGAGAAAATAGTAAATATTCTTTTCCATTTTAGGAAGTGTGACTTATCAGTGGGACGTCCAAAATAGCAAAGTGTGTCGCTTGTTATGGGACGGAGGGAGTATATAGTATAAATGAGGCCTTCCTACGAACAATTCCTATGAACAATTCTAAGGGGTGAATTTCCCATTTTGCCCTCATACATTTGTCCCTTTTTCATTTTGCTCTTAAAAAAAAAAAATAAAAAATTTGCCCTTGAATTTTTTTTTTTTTAAATTAAAAAAAAAAAACGGGTTTAATTAAAAAAAATAAAAAAAATAACGTGTCCTCGGACACGGGCTTATTCGTGTGTATATACTTATATATATATATATATATATATATATATACTTATATATATACATATATATATATATATATATATATATATACATACTCCCTCCGTCCCGCTAATATTAAGACACTTTCCTTTTTGGCGTAGTTAATATCCGCACACTCCCAAAAAGGAAACTTTATATTAATAAAATATCCACCCAACCCCACTCATTCTCTCTCCTACATTATTTTAATACTCACAACACCATTATAATTTATTACACCCTCCACTCATTCTCTCTCCACTCATTCTTTTACACTCACAACATTTTATTAAAATATCATATTTCTTAATTTCCGCGCAAACAGTGTTTGTGCTAATACTAATGGGACGGAGGGAGTATATATATATATATGCCGACTTCACTAATTAGAAATTAGATGACTAGATTGATTTGGCAGCTTGGTAGTAGTCTTTTATTATACTCTCTTTGCTTGTAAATACAAGTCTCATTCTAATCTAATTAGAAATTAGATGACTAGATTGATTTGGCAGCTTGGTAGTAGTCTTTTATTATACTCTCTTTGCTTGTAAATACAAGTCTCATTCTAATCTTGGGGTTAACTTGATTGAGTTTTAAAAATCTATAAATTGATTTTCTAAATTATCTTTACTATTTTTGTGTATTCCTGATGATCTAATGGCTATTAGTTATTGATGATATCATCCACACGTTAGACCCAATAGTTCATAGCCATTGCATTATCAGTGGTCTGGCATACAAAAATGCTACGTAAGTACGATTTAGTCTCTTCTTTTATTTGGGAGTATCAAATACCATCTAATCAATTTGTTTAGAGGTATATATGTCTTCCACATAGTCAAGAATTTAAGTAGTAAAGATAAAAGAAGATATGAAAAATGTCCAAAGCCAATTAACTCTTTACATTTAAGTGCTTATTCTAATTTTTCTCGTTAATTTTGGACAATAATTAATCTGAAAAACTTTCTAGAAGTACATGTCATTATAAAAGCGTATATGCATTTGAGTGGGATACATTTTATACGACAAGTTTAAGGTATCTTTCAAGTGATATTGTAAAGAAAGATTCACGTTTAAGGTATATTTTTCAAGTGGTATTGTAAAGAATAATAATGTTCTATCATTAAGAGGGAATAATGTGATTCTACCGACCGTTTTTTCATTAGAAGTGACTCCAATCCAACCCAATCTCAAATAAAATATTAATTTTTTTCACTTTCATATACACCACTCCAACCTTATACTATCTTCGTCCCGCTCGAAGTGTCCCAACTTTTTTTTTGGGTGTCCCATTTAAAATGTCTCAACCCAAAAAATGAATTTTTTTTATTACTTTTTTATTTGTGGGATCCGCTTGTCATACTCATAAAAAATATCCACTAACTATTCCCTACCCCACTTTCTCTTTCCTACATCACTTTTCATACTCACAACAATTATTTCACTATACACTTTTTGCATTATATATATTCATTCCTTAATTCTCGTGCATGAATGATTTTGGAACATTTCGGACTGGACGGAGGGAGTATAATTTATACTCCCATCAATAACCCAACCCAACTCAACCTTTAATAAATATTTTTTTTTTTTATTTCAACTTACTTAAAATACTTATTATTTTATTTTTTTAAATAATGTATTAGTAATAATATTTCTAAAATTTAAATGGGGATAGTCTTATTGAATTGAGATAGTAAGTAAAATTTCTCACAAGTGATGACTTATGATTGGACGAAGTAGGTCTAATTTTATTTAACTCTCACATCTATTTCTTTTTTAATATATTTCTTGATTGATTTTAATGGAATGATAGTTTCTTATTTGGAATATGAGATATAAGAATCGTTCAAATCACACATCCGTTATAATAGGTAGGGTGTAAGTGGTTCGTTTTAAATCGCGATATGAGATTTAACAGAAGAAAATTATGCGATTTGATTTGATTTTCAATTATAAATGATTTAGTTCGATATTAAATATTGGCCAACCACATGGTATGGTTTGATTTGTGGTCTAACCCTTTCGGACAAAATCAAACCAAACCAAATCGCGGTTTAAGATCGTGAAATCGAACCATCAAAGCGAAACACGAGACCAAACCACTAAATCAAACCACCAAACCAAACCACATTAAATAAATTAATCATATCTATCGTTTTGTATCTTATTTAATAGTTTTCATATACTCCCTCCGTCCCGCTGATTACTTCACCCTTTTGGCTCCGGCACGCAAATTAAGAAAGTGGGTGGGAAGAAAAAATGTTGTGAGTGTAATTTGAAAATAGGAGAGAGAATGAGTGGAGGGAATAGTAAATTATAATGGTGTTGTGAGTATTAAAATAATGTAGGAGAGAGAATGAGTGAAGGGAATAGTAAAGATTCCTTTGCCAAAAAAGGAAAGGTGAAGCTTTCAATGGGACGCCCAAAATGGCAAAAAGTGAAGTTATCAGCGGGACGGAGGGAGTATTTATTACTATTACTTTTAGATTAATAAAAAAATCCTAGATTTTGGCATTACATAAATTAATTCTAACCTCTGTTTTGTGTCTTTTTTAATATTAATTTCATGATTTGATTATCTTTATTGCGACACATAAAGACGAAAAATTTAAACAAATCTGATAATAACTTGCAGTCTAAATCGTAGTTTGAACCGTAGTATAAATCGTGGTTGAACCAGGTCTGAACCGCGGTTTGAACCATATAATTGAACCGCGGTTTGAAACAAACCATAGCGGTTTGGTTTGGTTCGTTTTGAATTTTTTCATGTTTCAGTTCAGTTTAAAATTTTTCCCAACCGATAACTAGTTGTTCGGTACATAAATACTTCCAAACCGAACCAAACTAAACCATTTACACCCCTAATAATAATAGGGCCATGTAGATGTTTGATTTAGAAAACCCTTGGGTTGTTTATTCACCAACTCTTAATATATATACAAGAGTGAGTCTATTCTAATAAGGAGAAGGAGTTTTCTTATTCTAATCAACATATTCTAATAAGGAGAAGGAGTTTCCTTATTCTAATCACAAATACAAATATTTAGTTGCCTAATCTAAATACATGAGAATATTGACAAGGAATAATATATAGAAAGTCAAACAAATAACTTTAGAAAACTTTAGGAGGAGATTCCTTAATATCCTTAATACGCCCCTGCAAGATGGACGATCCTTGGAGAAGACCAATCTTGGAAATGATTTGATCGAAGCGTAGGTGAGATAGTGGTTTTGTCAGAACATCAGCAAGTTGGTCATTACCAGAAATGTGCTGCACACGGAGAGAGCCAGACTGAACCTGTTCACGGACAAAATGAAACGAGAGAGCCACATGTTTCATCCGAGAGTGAAAAACCGGGTTTTCGGAATAAGTTGTGGCACCAACGTTGTCACAATATATAACCGGCGAAGAAGTAAGAGAAATACCGAGCTCAATAAGCAGGTTCCGAACCCAAGTAATCTCAAGAATGTGTCAAGAATGGCACAAAACTCGGCCTCAATGGTGGAGCGGGAAAGAGCACGTTGCTTGCGGGAGGACCAATGCTTAGGAGTTACGGCCGAGGTAAACAAAGAAACCAGAGGTGGATACAAAGTCATCTTTGTCACCAGCCCAATATGCATCATAAAGGGCATGAAGAGAGGGGGGAGACGTAAAGTAAATCTGGAAATCCAAGTGCATAGTGCCATGAAGGTAGCGGAGGAGCCGCTTAAGAGCAACCCAGTGAGATGATTGAGGATTCTGCATGAATTGTGCAAGCTTGTTCATGGAGTAGGCAATGTCAGGGCGAGTGAAGGACAAGTATTGAAGACCACCAACAATAGCACGATAGGAAGTGGGTTCAACAGCGGGAGTGGTAGTGGATCTCACAAGGGGTGGTGATGTGACCATAGGAGTGGGGAGCAGTTTACAGTCAATCATGTTGTGACGGGTGAGAAGATCATGGATGTATTTTGTTTGGGAGAGGAGGATACCATTTTTGTTGGGGACAACCTCAATGCCTAGAAAATATGATAGAGGACCGAGATCCTTGAGAGAGAAACGATTGGACAAGCTAGTGATGAATGACTGAAGGAGCGAGGGTGACGGCCCGGTGACAATGATGTCATCAACATAAACAAAAAGAAAGATAGGGTGTGGTGCTTTGTTGAGTATAAATAGGGAGGGATCGGCTAAGGAGGGGTGAAAGCCATATGTGGTGAGGTAGGTTTTGAGTTCTTGGAACCAAGCACGAGGAGCTTGCTTGAGACCATAGATGGCTTTGGAGAGATGGCATACATGAGAGGGGTTAGTGGAGTCCTCAAAGCCGGGGGGTTGTGTCATAAACATAGATTCGGAAAGTGAACCTTGTAGAAAGGTGTTGTTGACATCAAGATGGCGAAGAGGCCAGTGGTTAGTTGTGGCAAGTGAGAGAAGGAGCTTGACTGTAGCGGGTTTGACAACAGGGCTGAAGGTTTCGGTGTAATCAACACCGGGTTGTTGGTGAAAACCCTTGGCTACAAGCCGAGCTTTGTATTTCTGAATTGTGTTGTCAGGGTTGTACTTGATGCGAAAGACCCATTTGCACCCGACAATGTTGTGGGCTGTGGCAGGGGGAACTAAATTCCAGGTTTTATTTCGAGTGAGAGCCTGAAATTCCTCAATCATGGCATTATGCCAGTGTGGGATAGAGAGAGCTTGTTTGGTGGTGGTGGGAAGGCTTGTGGGTGAGAGGAGTAGGGATAGGTTGGCATATTTGGGGTTGGGTTTGGTGATACCATGGGACAGCCGAGTGGTGATGGTGCGAGCAGGAGGGGGGACGGAGCTGCTGGGTATAAGGGGCAATTGCGCGGGGGAGGGGGGGGGGCGATCGCGCGAAGATTCTGGAAGGGAGGGGCGATCACACGAATCTGGGGGGCGATAGCGCGGGTTTTCTGGTTTGGCGTGGGTTGTTTCGGGCTGAATGGAGGGTGATGGATGGTTAGGGGAGGGAGGTTTGAGAGGGGGTGGGTAGGGGGAGGGGTGGGGAGATTGGGTGGTGGTTGAATGGAGGGTGTAGTGTTTAGGACAGGGAGAAATAGAGTGTGCCAATCGGAGGGAGGGGGAGCAGAAGCAATGGGGGAATGGAGGTGAGGGAGGTGTAGGGAAATGTGTTTTCAACAAAACGGACATGACAGGAGGTGTAGACTCGATGGGAGGTGGGGTCAAGGCAGTAATACGCACTTTGCGTGGGTGAGTAACCAACAAAGATACATGGAATGGATTTAGGGGCTAGCTTGTGGGGGGTATAAGGGCGAAGCCAAGAATAACAGAGACAACCAAAGCTTTGTAATTTGGTGTAGTTTGGAGGGGAATTGAATAGGCGAAGGTAGGGGGAATCATTGTTGAGGGTGGGGGTAGGAATTCTGTTTATGAGATAGGTGGCAGTAGTGAGAGCATAGGGCCAAAAAGTGAGGGGTAGGTTGGCATGGGAGAGAAGGGTGAGACCCGTTTCAGCAATGTGACGGTGACGACGTTCGGCATACCCATTATGTTCAGGAGTGTGAGGTGGAGTGGTGAGATGAGTGATACCGTTTTGAGCCAGAGTGGGTGTGAGTTTGAGGTATTCACCCCCGTTATCGGAGTAGACTTGGATGATAGGACGTTGGAAGTATTTTTCGACTAGTGTTTTGAAATGAAGGAATGTGTTGTAGGTATCAGATTTGTGTTTTAGGGGCTAGAACCAAATATATTTGGTGAAGTGGTCGACAAAGATGACATAGTATTTAAATTTGTCAAGGGAATAAACTGGAGAAGTCCATACATCAGAAAATATAAGATCTAGAGAAGCATGTGAAATTAGAGAAGAGGATACAAATGGTAGTTTGTGGCTTTTGTTAATGAAACAAGAATCACACGGAGATAAACTAGAGAAAATAGATAAATGTAATTTGCTACGTAGTAGACTAAGAATAGGAAGAGCGGGATGGCCTAATCTATGATGCCACAATTGCGAAGAGATGACGCTTGAATGAGCTTGAATGAGCAGAGGGTGTCAGATGTAGACGCCATCCTCAAGGTCTCCGTGGATAAGGGTTTGACTCGTAGCTTTGTCTTTAATGAGAAAAGACGAGTGTGAAAATTCAATAATGGCATTATTGTCACGACAAAATTGAGATACAGAGAGAATGTTACGAGTGATAAGAGAAACATGTAAGACATAATTGAAAAGGAGAGGGGGAGAGGATGTGGAGAGAGAGAATGAACCTATGTTAGAGATAGGAAGAGAGGAACCATCTCCAATAATGACGTCGTTACTGTCATTATAGGGTGTGTGTAAGGCTAGGTTAGAGAGGTCATTAGTGATGTGGTTGGTGGCACCGCTATCAATAAGCCAGGAGGGATGGGGAGAGGGAGTATGGTGGGCAGCTAAGTGGGCTTGGGGTTTTTGGTGGTTGGGGTTTGGGTTTCGGTATTGGCGAGGTTGAGAGGAGCAATTTACGGTGGGGTGGTCACATTTGAATTGACGACATTGGGAGAGGGTATGACCAATGGTACTACAATATTGGCACTTGCCCTTGTAGGGGAAGGGTGAGGGTCTATGGGAGGAAGGAGTAGGATTGGAGGTATGGTAGGAGTTGTGGGTGGGTAATGGGCGGACTTGGGTGGTGAAGGCGGTGGTGGGGAGGGTATTGGTGGAGGAGGGGGAGCCGGCCATAGGGATAGAGGGGAGGGGTTGCCGAATTTTTGAAGGGGTTTAGGCTATGGATCTTTGAAGCTTTGATACCACGTTTGATTTAGAAAATTCTTGGGTTGTTTATTCACCAACTCTTAATATATATACAAGAGAGAGTCCTATTCTAATAAGGAGAAGGAGTTTCCTTATTCTAATCACAAATACAAATATTTAGTTGCCTAATCTAAATACACGAGGATATTGACAAGGAATAATATAGAGAAAGTCAAACAAATAACTTTAGGAAACTTTAGGAGGAGATTCCTTAATATCCTTAATAGTAGATTCTTTAAAAGACTTAATTAAACTAGTTGTTGGTAAATAGAGTTCATAACTTTCTACGCTATGTGAAACTATTTTGATCAAGAGTTTTTTACAAAGATAAAAGAATTTGCAACAAATTGTCGAAAAATCATTCACTTTTCTTTTACATGTATAGATTATTCCTATTATTGTCGTAAAAATGAAATTACGGCAATAAAACCAAAAGATTGTCCACAACTTTCTTGAAGCACCTCTCATGATAAACGTAATATTCGTATACATTTGAGCGAGATACATTTATACGATAAGTTTAAGATATCAATAATATGGTACAGTAAATGAACGGTATAAACCGAGGTACGAGCGTGGATCGGGCCAACCAAATCCCAATGGATTGGGCCCAAAATATAATTCATACAAGTCTTAAGTACGACAAATGGAGTGGGCTTTTCCTACCTTTGCTCGTGTTGCTTACTCGTCATTCACACTATTTCGACCTAGACATATCATAGCGAATAATGACTAAGGCATATCTATTATACATGCCGATCAGTCATCATCTCATATGCCGAGCAAGGCATTTCACAAGACCGATCAAGGTCTCATCCAATGACGAGTAGCTCCCTCTTCTATTATCAATAAATCAAGGAAATGAGCTTCCCTATACTTACTCTCCACTTCCTCGGCATCAACCCAAGCTGACCAAGCAACTTATGTCGAGGAGCTCGCCTCCAATGCGCACGTGCAGAATACATTATCTAATCCTACTCAAATAAGGATTGTGAACAGTTATAATCCCACTAGGATTATAACCACCTCTCACACTAATTCCTATTCAACATGGATTGTATAATACTATGCCTATATATACAAGTCATAATTCACATTATTTTGGTAACACATCTTTTGACTCTAAACTCTTGTCAATTGATTTCTCTCTCTAAACACAAATACTTACTCTCACGTCGGAGGGCCTTCGTCGGTGAAGCCCCGGCTTAGTTTACGTGTTTGTTTCTCTTTTTCAGGCTATTCAATCATACATGATACAACTTGCCGGTGTATTTGGGCTGATCCGAACGTTTTTGACATCATCAGTTTGGTTCCATTGCAGGGAAACGATTCGAAACACCCATTGAATAGCTTGAAAAATTATCGTTCCACTCTCCTAATCCTAATGAAAGATGGAAATACTGCTAGTAATACTCCTTAACATGATAATGTCCTTGTGGTAGAGATTCATGGCAATACAAGGACTGCTTTTCCTTTTATCAATGGGGAATTGCCTCCTCCACCACCACTGATTGACGGACTGCCGCCCCTAGTAATGAATCTGCGGTCTAGGGGACAGCCGATAATCAAGATAGTGCATACGAACCCTCCCCGTCGTTGGCACTGAGGAAGGCCTTTCGGTAGCCAGACGACGAGGAATGCTGCCCAGGGAGGAACTGGGGCTTCCCCCCACAAGTTGATCGCAGAACTCTACTGTATCAACAGATGGAAACTTTGCAACACATTTATAAAACGCAAAATGCATTGCTACAATTAAATACAGAACATTCTCTTGCTGAATTCATGAGGCATACGAGGACTGGAAATTCCCTTGTAGGGAAGAGTCAGGTTGATAGGCGTGGTAGTCATGGGAATACTGAAAATCTTACTCGTGGCCAACATCCCCCTCACCTTGGTATCTCTGGTAGATCCAGGCAAAACCCCCCAAAGATGTCCCTACTCGTCATAAGGCACATGGGAATGGAAACATAAGAAGTGAGGTAGATTTGAGAAGTCACTTGAGCCAACAAAGGGAGCAGGAGGTAAATTCTGCCGACTTAAAAGTAAGGCCCAGTCATGCAAGTCATAAAACCCCTCCTCGTCGTAATACCCCTCCTCGGCCAATAAAGATGGGGGGGGGGGGGAGTGTATGGTCTAGTAGATAGTCTCCCCCATATTTGGTCCAAAGATGGGGGAAGTTTATGGTTTTAGGCCTATATGGAGATAAAATCAACATACATTAGTTTGGTATCAGAGCCTAACGACCTATCCGATCCCAGTCTTATACGATCAGATCTTGTTTCCAATTTCAGTTTTCATAATCAGGTTTGTTTTAAAGATTCTAATACCTCTTAAGTTTCAGGTTTGTGATAAAAGTTTTTTATACCTATTAAAATTCCTATTAAAAGACCAACAGGCGCAAGTAAGTCGACAAGAGGTCGCAGTTAAGCCATCCGGGTGAAATAGGAAGCCAACGCTGGGTTTTGAAATAATTATCACAATTCCAAAAAACTTTTAGAAGTCTTGAAGTCTTTATTCTATTCCAAAAATATGGAACCACAAAATTTGTTGTCCAGATCTTCATCGTGTAGTACTTCATCATCTAGTTTTCATAGCTCTTCTGCTTCTAAGATAGATCAATTGTATGAAGTTTCTTATTATTCAGATGATTCTAAAATTCCGCTTACCCAATTACCTATAGTAAATCCTTATCATGTTTTTTCTAAACCTTATACATCTTTTACTAGAAAAGTCAAAAAAATATTAGGCTCTTCCGCTCCCCATCAAGTTAAAGAGTATGTACAGTCTTCTAGGTTTGATAGTTATCAACTTCCCGCCATCTCTAGCGAACACTTAATCTCTTTAGATCTTCCAAGTGATCTTCTTAGATCATGACTTGCACAGGGATATACTCATATCCATTTTGGTGCTGTTAAATTAGCTCTAACTTTTCATGGTCGAAAAGGACTTCCCACGTTCTCTCGTATTGCTCTAGTAGATACTTGTTTTGTTGAATACCAACATGCGTGTATTGGTACTATCCAAACCACTTTGAACGCTGGCACAGTCTTCGTTACCTTCTATCCGAACTTCAATATGCCTCTCAATGACCCCTTGCTGTTTACAGCCCTCAAGGTCCAAATCCAGATTGGAGGTACAACCCAGGTAAACACGTTTCAAGGAACTTTTCATTATTAAATGGTTTACCGAATTCAAAACCACTGTCTGAACATCATGGTCCCCGGTCAAGAGAATTAAGGAGATGCGCTGCTTCTTAATATTGACTCAAATGCAACGTCGACTTGCACTTATGTTCCGAAACAACTGACCAGAGCTGAGCTGCTCAAACTCATCCCGGAGAAATGGGTAACCAGTTATGAGCAAATCCACCAAGTTCCCCAAGCTCATGTTCATACCACAGCTGCACCAAAATTAGTTTGTCACTCAGATGGACTCGCTGAGGTAAAATTCTTATCTGCTCAAGCTGAGAATTCTAATGTATTCCCTACATGAGTACATATGATTGAACCAAAACCACCCGATCCACCAGCTGTCAGACATATATGGTGGGATGTTTGTGACTGTCCCGCTTGCTTAGATGATGCTCTCAAGATTGAATCAGAGGAGGACACTCCCCCAAGGAGAAGAAGATCCTCCTCCCAGCAAAAGCTAAAAGAGAGATACGTATCCGTTGACGCCACTGTTGGAACCCTTGGAGAACTATCTGGAAAATTTGACTATTATGTCCTTTATCCAAACAAAACTCCTCAGCCTAACCCACCTCCCCATGCAAACCCCAGCTTCCCCTTCACTTCCACCATATTACCAAAAAGCCCTTTCCATAATCCATAAACGCCCTCAACTCCATCCACCACCGTATACATCCCATATACCATTACCAGACACTTGCCATATGATTTCCCAATACCCATACCAATACCCACACCTAAACCCATACCTTGAACAAGCCCACAGGAATACGAAGAAGAGTTTCCTTGCCACATGATTTCCTGAGACCCATGTGTTGATCCAAGCCCGCAGGAGTACCAAGAAGAGTTCCCTCCACTGACCTCATTTGAATTTCCCCATCAAAGGACAAAGCATGAATGGAAGATCCAAAATCCGACATCAATTGGTGCATCAGGAAAGCCGATCACCCCAGCCGAAGCAACTCTGAATTGGCAAAGTGAGAATGCAGTCTCTCAGAACAAGGCTTTAAATCACATCATCTCTCAGCAAACCAGGTTTGTGAGATCTCAAGAAATCCTTTCCTCAAAGATCGAGAAGTTAGAAGGAATGATTGGAGACATTCGCCACATAATTCAAAACCTACACCAAGAATGTATGTAGATCATTTGTACCACTCCAGCATCCCAAGCCTATGCTCTTTCCCAAAAGGGAGCAGAAATGAAGTTCCTGAAAACCCCAACTTCAAGATCTTGACGACAATACAAGCAACAAAGAGTGTCAACTCTTGCCGATGATCCTTGGAGGCTACCTACAACCCCCTTTGTCAGACCAGCATATGATCCACAGCCTATACCAGCCTCTGCTCTGACTGAATCATCTCCCTCCCTAGCACTTTGGGCCTCAGTGCCTATTCCTGTTACCAAGCCCAATCAAATACCTAGCAATCCCATATACACACCATCATCCTCTCCAACCTTTGTAGTCCAATCTGCCCCAAATAACCCTCCTCCAGATACCCAACCTGACACTTCATCAAAAGACCCTAGTATCATCCCAATAGAAAAAAATGAACTACTCAGTTTCATCATTTCTAGAATCTCTAGCCCAAGACAGATCCCCTCCAGTATCCAATTCAGTCTCAACCTTTATCGGCCCAATCATTGACTATGGCCCAGAACCTGTTGATGCCTTTGAATACTTGTTCATGGCAGAGAGAGAGAGAGAGACAACATTCCAAGGAGAAACTGAACTAGTTAATTCAGATCTAGAAGAGTCCACAAGCCAAAATCTACCACGGAGTAACACGAAAGCCAAGTCTATTCCCCAGCCAGACACAAAACAACAATTTACCTTCGACAATATCTCACCCTCCAAATGGCGAGAAAGAAGTGTTGAATTGCTAACATGGTGTTCTGCTGAACTCCAGTACTATCCGATAGACATGTTGTCAAGAGATTTTTGGCCCGACTTCAAGGCCGTCTTCGGGACTCGTACCTTAGTCTCAGAGAATACCGATAACTACAAATTCAACAAAGCCTCTCACCGGAAGAATTGATGAATATCATTTTTTCTGAATTTATTGGAAATCCAGTTGAACATACGATCCGTTCACGAGAAGAATTTTTGAAGATGAAGTGTTGTTCATTCCAAAAGAAGGATCTTGAGAAATATTACAACTGCATGTCTCAGCGGTTCTATTGCCTTCATGGTGTTGATGATATCAATCTCAAGCAAGTCTTCCTCAACTCCTTTTCGGAGTCCCTCAGAAATGAAGCCTACAGAGCGTTAGAAGCAAGAACTGCAATGGTGGTGCAGACCTCTCTTGGTGGTCTTTACCAACTAATACTCAACGCTGTAGAAAAGTTGTGCAACCAGAAGAAATTCCTTGTTGAGTTTGAAAGAACTGGAAAGTATCTTGGTTCAGCATGTGATGATAAGTATCTTCAGATCAAATGCAAAGATAAGTAAAGCTGCAGCTGTAGCCATACAAAGAAGAAGATACATTCAAAGAAGATCTCTGGATCAAGCTTCTTTGAGAAGTATTCCGGGAGAAAGCCAAAGTTCAGAAAGAAGTGGAAGTTTATAAGGAAGAAAACCCAACGTGGCAGAATGACGGATAGATGTTACATATGTCAGAAGAAAGGACATTTTGGAAAAGATTGTCTAGATAAGAATAAATCCAAAGCATTAATCCAGACTCTCAACCAGATCGAGCCAGTCGACCTTTCTGACCTTGAGCCCTTGTTCTCACTTAACGATGAGCCCAGTGATTCTGCTTTTGCACAATTGCCTATTTCGATTCCTCATCAGATGAAGAATCAGAATCAGAATCAGATTCATCATACGATCACCCAGACCTACGAGTTCTCATGATGAATCCTCTCACTCACATTCCCCATGTTTCCCCAGATTCACATGTTCTCAGGAGGAATCCTCTTCCTCATATCCCCCATGTCCTTCCAATTCGAGAAAGCCAGCCTGTCCCACTAGATAAGGTACATATCCTCACCTCCACATATGCTAAGCCCATCCAGTTAGTTGCTTTCTTTGATACAGGATCATCAGTTTCCATACTGAATCTCATCATCCTTCCTCCAAGCTTCTGGAAACCGCATTGTCAAACATTCCTAGCAGCCAATGGAGAAGCATTCTTGATAGACAAAATCAGTATCCCAATTCACATTCGCCTCTTTCCCAAGTATGTCATAAGGCATAGGTTACTTGGCTCAAGTTCTCATGGAATAGACCTCCTCATTGGTTTTAACATTCTTCCTAAGTTACTTAACTTAAAATGGACACAAAACGATCTTTGTTAAAAAAGCTTTCTAAACCTCTGGAGCCCAGTTCACACCTGTTCATGGCATCCGCCAATTCCATTGAGTCACTAAAACACCAGCTTATCCAAACTTCATGTGCCTCTTCTCATACTGAGTTCTTCTCCAAACACTCATCACCTTTGTGGCTAAATCCTTCATTCTTTGTCTCCTTGCCCTTCAAGCAAAATGAAGATGTGAATCCTACCAAGGCTAGCCATCCTAGTATGAACCCAGATCATTACCAACTCGCCCTCCAGGAATGTACTGAACTTATTGACCAAGGTGTTATCGAGCCCACTCAATCTCCATGGGCATGTGAAGCATTCTATGTCAACAAGCGAAGTGAGCAAGTTCGAGGAAAATTAAGATTGGTTATTAATTATCAGCCATTAAATCATTTTTTGGCAGATGATAAATTTCCCCTTTCGCAGAAGAAATCCTTGTTCCAGTCACTTTCAAATGCAAAGGTTCTATCTAAGTTCGATCTCAAGTAAGGGTTTTGGAAACTAGGAATCACTCCTGAAGACAGACCGAAAATGGCCTTCTGCATATTTGATCATCACTACCAGTGGAAAGTCATGCCATTCGGTTTAAAAAATGCACCCTCTGCTTTTCAAAAGGCAATGGTAACCATTTTTGAACCTATACTTTCTAATGCCCTGGTTTATATTGATGATATCTTGTTTTTCTCTACTGATGAAAAGTCTCACATAGACTTACTCTCAAAGTTCCATTCACAGGTCACAAAGTATGGTACAACACTGTCAGAAAAGAAGATGGAGATCGGCGTATCTTCTATTGATTTCCTTGGCATGAACATATCAGATGACAAATATCAGTTCAGCCCCACATTGCTCAGGAATTACACAGATTCCCAGATGAGTTGTCTTCTCCAAAAGCAGTTCAACAATTCCTTGGACTAATCAACTATATTGCTGATTTCTTACCAAAGCTATCAAGTCATACAGTGTGGTTGTTCCCCATGCTGAAAAAGAATCCTCCCCCTTGGACAATAATACAAACGTAAGCAGTCAAGGCCATAAAAAAGCTGACTGATGGGATGCCCCCTTTAAAGATTCCCACTTCATTCGAACAGAGAATTCTGCAGACAGATGATAGTGATGAGTACTGGGTAGCAGTGTTATTCGTGCAAGACAAATGAAAAAGATCATTATGTGGCTACAAGAGTGGCATGTTCAAGTAATCAGAACAACACTACCACTCTACTTTCAAAGAGATTCTTGCAGTCAAAAGAGGAATACAAAAAGTTCCGGTTCCATCTAATCGGGCACAAATTCCTTGTCGAGATGGACATGTCCTCCTTTCCACGCATGCTAGAATTCAAGAAAAGAGCTCTTCCCCATCCACAACTCTTACGATGGGCCAATTGGTTTTCCCAATGGAAGTTTACTGTGAAGCATATCAAAGGTATGACAAACATCCTTGCTGATTTCATTTCAAGGCCCACTGACTATAAAAAGAAGTGCATTACCCCTACGGTGTCACAGATAAACCATCCCCTAAAAATCTTTCCCATGGTGTTCACCAATGAAGCCTCCACCTCTTCCGACCCAAACACTTCCTCCTCAAAACCTCCAAAGCCCCCTGATATATTCCCTGTTCTTCACCTTCCCGAAGAAGTAACTGAAGTCATTGTAGACATGACTCTCAGCCAAAGAGCCATCCAAAACCACCAAGCCCTTTTCACTATCATCCTTCATAAGTTTGGAATAATCATGGATGGCTACAAGTTTCATCCAAAATATCCGTTCTTGAATATTTTCAGGATATACGACTTGTTTAATTTTCCAAAAGAAGCACTCTGCTTTTTCTGGTATTTATTCGAATCGTATACCATAGCTGTCACTTTTAACACAATCAGACTCTAATCATATATCCTTCAATGCCACTTTGACCGGACGCCCCACAATTCCCGCTATTTGTTCAAACTCTTCAAGTGGTTTCTCCCTTCTCATCAATGGATACAAATGCTTACCACCCCGAAGCGTAAAGATCAAGTGGTAATAATATTCCGAAGGCCATGCTAATATCTTCCACCAGCAATCATCCATATAGGCATGAGAGAAGAAATGGCACGAGCAAACATGGTTGATCCAAAATCAATCCCAGTAGAAATACTATATGCAAAAGGAGTTTGGCTGAAAGATTACCCAGTAGCCGTAAAATGGATTGCAGCGTTAGAAGAATGGAATGCATCACACCTCACCAAGAAGTTAATGCTAGATGGTACTGACTATCTGTATGACAGTGATGAAAGTGATAATGAAGGAAGCTACTTTGATCCTTATGATGATGACCCATCTCATCCAGATTCTAGATGGAAATAAAATCAGCAAACATGGAATTAGTTCAGTTTCTCCTTGGAATGTTGTCTCTGGCTCTGCCATGAACAGGTGTTTTAAGGCATCAGCAGGTTCTGGGCCATCGTGAATGATTGGGCCGATAAAGGTTGAGACTGAACTGGATACTGGAGGGGATCTGTCTTAGGCTAGAGATTCTAGAAATGATGAAACTGAGTAGTTCATTTTTTCTATTGGGAGGATACTTGGGTCTTTTGATGAAGTGTCAGGTTGGGTATCTGGAGGAGGGTTATTTGGGGCAGATTGGGCTACAAAGGTTGAAGAGGATGATGGTGTGTATATGGGATTGCTGGGTATTGGATTGGGCTTGGTAACAGGAAGAGGCACTGAGGCCCAAAGGGCTAGGGAGGGAGATGATTCAGTAAAAGTAGAGACTGGTATAGGTTGTGGATCATATGCTGGTCTGACAAAGTGGGCTGTAGGTAGCCTCCAAGGATCATCGGCAAGAGTTGATACTCTTTGTTGCTTGTGTTTTCGTTCAAGATCTTGAAGTTGGGTTTTGAGGAACTTCATTTCTGCTTCCTTTTGGGAAAGAGCAGAGGCTTGGGATGCTAGAGTGGTACAAATTATCTGCATACATTCTTGGTGTAGGTTTTGAATTAGTTGCGAATGTCTCCAATCATTCCTTCTAACTTCTCGATCTTTAAGGAAAGGCCTTTTTGAGATCTCACAAACCTGGTTTACTGAGAGATGATGTGCTGTAGAGCCTTATTATGAGCGATTGTATTCTCACTTTGCCAATTCAGAGTTGCTTCGGCCGATTTGATTGGCTTTGGATTTCTTGATGCACCAATTGATGTCGGATTTTGGATCTTCCATTCATGCTTGGTCCTTTTATGTGGAAATTCAAATGAGGTCAGTGGAGGGAACTCTTCTCGGTATTCCTGCGGGTTTGTATCAAGACATTGTTCTCAGGAAATCATATGGCAAGGAAATTCTTCTTCATATTCCTGTGGGCTTGGTTCAAGGTATGGGTTTAGGTATGGGTATTGGGAAATCATATGGAAAGTGTCTGGTGGTGGCTTATGGCAACTGTTTGATGGTAGATGGAGGAGAGGGCCTTTATGGATTATAGAAAGGGCTTTATGATAATATGGGGGAAGTGAAGGGGGAAGCTGGGGTTTGTATGGTGAAGGAGTTAGGTTAGGCTGAGGAGTTTTGTTTGGATAAAGGACATAGTAGTCAAATTTTCCAGATGGTTCTCCAAGGGTTCTAACAGTGGTGTCACCTGCTTTATACCTTTCTTTTAGCTTTTGCTGGGAGGAGGATCTTCTTCTTCTTGGGGGAGTGTCCTCATCTGATTCAGCTTTGAGATCTTCATCTAAGCAAGCAGGACAATCACAAATATCCCACCATATATGTCTAACAGCTGGTGGATCTGGTGGTTTTGGTTCAATCATATGTATTCCTGTAGGGAATACATTAGAATTCTCAGCTTGAGCAGATGAGAATTTTACCTCAACGACTCCATCTGAGTGACAGAAAAATTCTGGTGCAGTTGTGGTATGAACAGGAGCTTGGGGCACTTGGTGGATTTGCTCATAACTGGTTACCCATTTCTCCGGGAGGAGTTTGAGCAGCTCAGCTCTGGTCAGTTGTCTCAGAACATAAGTGCAATTCGGCATTGCATTTGAGTCAATATCAAGAAGCAGCGCATCTCCTGAATTCTCTTGACCGGGGACCATGATGTCCAGGTAGTGGTTTTGAACTCGATAAACCATTTGATAATGGAAGGTTCCTTGGAACGTGTTTACCTGGGTTGTACCTCCAATCTGGATTTGGAATTTGAGAGCTGTAAACAGCGAGGTGTCATTGAGAGGCATATTGAAGTTCGGATAGAAGGTAATGAAGACTGTGCCATCATTCAAAGTGGTTTGCATAGTACCAATACACTCATGTTGGTATTCAACAAAACGAGTATCTACTAGAGCAATACGAAATGCTTAGGGGAAGTTTATGGTTTCCATCATGCGTGTATGGTAGATCTATAAAGATGGGGGGAGTGTATGTTTGGTATGCACTCTGGGGTTTGTATATAGATCTACCATACACTCCCTTTGGGGGGAGTGTATGGTAGTTCTATAGAAGACCTATAAGAACAATAAAACAAGACTAACAAGACTTAACTATGTAAGACTCATAAACAAACATAAAGATGTTACCAGTACGTGGCGTTGTTGAACCAGATTTATCCCACATTTCAAATGAAATTCTTGCTGGGGAAGTTTATGGTTTCCAGCCTATATACTAAGTATATTTAAGAACTATGAAGGAGACTCAAGAACATCTAAAGAAGACTCAAGAACAAACTATATAAAACTCTATGAAGAAAGAAGAGATAAACAAATTTCAAACATATATTACTTCAAAAGGAAATTTTTACAAGGGACTGAGACTTCATCACTCTATCTTACTCTCTCTAAATGTTTCTTACTCTTCCAATGTCTGAATGGAAGATCTATAGAAGACCTATAAGAACATTAAAACATGGGAATGGAAACATAAGAAACGAGGTAGATTTGAGAAGTCACTTGAGCCAACAAAGGGAGCAGGAGGTTAATTCTGCCGAATTAAAAGCAAGGCCCAGTCATGCAAGGCATAAAACCCCTCCTCATCGTAACTCAGATTGGCAAAGTGAGAATCCAGATTGGAGTCTTCATCGTCCTAGAAGCCCTCCTCGGCCAAGGAGCCCTGCTCGTCACAGATCAGCTACTCATCCTGAATTGGCACCTAGAAGGGACAGAACACCATCTGGGCATGGGGACAATCACCAGGAACATGAGAAAATAGTAGAGTGAACGGGCACAGAAAGAAAGAAAGTACCCACCATAGCTATCATTTTAGCTCAGGGATCGATGCCAGAGAATTATTACTCTTGAAAAAGAGATTAGATTAGATGGAAATGGGGAAAAAGGAAGTGGACGAAGATGATACCAGTGCCACCCGTCCTTTCTCCCAGCGAATTAATGATCTACCTCCCAATCCTGATTTCAAAATCCCATGTTTTGAAAAATATGCTGGAACCACCGATGCACGAGACCATGTGCAAAGTTTTGAATCCACCATGACCCTCCTCACCAAGGCAGATGACATTCTCTGCAAGGCTTTTGCGAGTACCTTCTCAGGAACAACTTTATCCTGGTTTCGTGAGCAAAAGAAGGGAAACATCGATAACTGGAAAATAATGAGGAGGAGGTTCCTGGACCACTTTGCCACAGCAGGGAAGAGGAAGAAAAGATTGATTGACCTTGCTAACATTGAGCAAGGGAAGAATGAAAACACTCTGAGTTACTACAATCGATTCAGAGACATGGAAGACCAAGTAGAAGAAAGCTTGACAGATCGGGAGGTGATTGTTTGCTTTAATTCAGGGATGAGATCCGGACAATTGATCTATGAAATTTCTGCTAGAGAGCCTAAATGAAAATAGGATCTATACAATGGGGCTTACGCAATAGCGATGGCAGAAGATAAAAGTAAAAAGAGCTCTGAGAAACCAGAAGCAGGGGCAGCTGGCACCAACCAGGCCTCAAATGGAAGTGGCTATAAGGGGAGGAATAGAACTATGGCTAATGAAAAACTAAGGTTTTTACACCCCTCACTAAACCAATTACATAAATCATGCAGTTGGTAAATCTACCAAGTCCCCGTCCACATGATGAAAAAACAAAATACACCCGTGATAGCTCCAAGTATTGTGCATTCCACAAAGACCACAGACACGACACGAATAATTGCATCTTGCTCAAGAGAATGATCCAGAGATGGGTAGACGAGGGAAAACTTGATCGCTACGTTATAAGAAAGGATAACAAGCGAAGAAGAAAAGATGACGATGACGATGACAAAGATAATGAAAAGGAAGATAGGTCTCCTAGGGAAAAACTCCATGTCATACGAGAGGAGACCATTTCCAACAAAAAACTGAAAGACCAGATCCATGAGCTGAGTAAAGTCTATCACTTCCCCGCCTGGATTTATAAGGAGGAGGAAGTCATCAGCTTCTCCCCTAATAAGCTAGCCGGAAGTCGCGTGACCCTTGGTAATCAAAGGGAGGATTGACAACTGTGAATCCGAGAGACTCCTCATAGACTCGGGGGCCTCCCAAGATATTCTGTATTACTCTACCTTACAGAAAATGAATCTGAAGGATAGCATCCTGGAGCCATACTCTGGAAGACTAGAAGGCTTCACCAACCACAAAGTCAGCGACATGGGGACAATTGACTTATTGCTTAAAGTGGGTGATCATCCCTTACGAGCAGAGGCCATAGTAACATTCGTGGTCATGTATCTAGCAAGTGACTACTATGCCATCATAGGCATTACAAGTCAAAGCAAACTTGGGTTGGTCGCCTCCCTCCCTCACTAATGAGTTAAATTCCTTACTCGTGCTAGAATCGGATGTGTGAGGGCGAACCCCAAGGACTTATTGGAGAATGTCATGAGGAGCAAAAAAACATCTAGAAAGGTGGAGGTGGACACACCGGAGGAAAATATAAAAATCTCTAAGTCTGTAAAGACTACCAGCACTAGTTATAGGCTTAACCTGATTTTTGAAGCAGATAATGAGGACCATATGATCCTAGATATACATGAAAACAATGACACAGTCCTGTACGTCCTAGATATAGCCCCCATCTCGTTAGCGGCCAGAACTCGAGGGCCGAATTCCCCGACTTGAGACAAGGAGAGGCTGCAGGACGTAGACCAACTAGTTGAAATTGAGATACTAGACATTTAAGAGAATGACAAAAATGACACAGTTCTATCCGTCCCAGATATAGCCCCTCATCTCGTCAGCGGGTAGAACTCGGGGGCAAACCTTGACTTGAGACAAGGAGAGCTGCAGGACGTAGACAAACTAGTTGAAATTAAGATACTAGACGTTCATGAGAATGACAAAAATGACACATTTATGTCCATCCCAGATATAGCCCCTCATCTCGTCAGTGGACATAACTCGTAGGCCGACCCTGACTCGAGACAAGTAGAGTTGCAAGACATAGCCGAACTAGCTGAAATTGAGATACGGGACGTTCATGAGGATGGAAACAATGACACAGTTCTGTCCGTCCCAGATATAGCTCCTCATCTCGTCAGCAGCCATAACTCGTGGGCCGACCCTGACTCGAGACAAGTAGTGCTGCAGGACGTAGATGAACTAGCTAAAATTGAGATACTTGACATTTATAAGGATGACAACAATGACACAGTTATGTCCGTCCCATATATAGCCCCTCATCTCGTCAGCGGCCAGAACTTAGGGGTCGACCCTGACTTGAGACAAGCAGAGCTGCAGGACGTAGATGAACCAGTTGAGTTGGCTATCCCTACAACAAAAAAAAATTGAATTACAATGAATAAAACAACAAGGTCAATAGGCTGATAGACCTAGACATAGTAAATGAGAAAACACTAGCTGATTAGAGGGAAAGCAACCTAGAAGATGAAGACTACAGATGGGCAAAAGCTAAAACATCTGTGGCATTTTGATCACCTATAGAAGCATTATCACTAGTTTTTAGTCTGTTTTTTATGTAATAGATTACTTGTTTTTAGTCTTTTACCTTTCAAGTAAGATAGGATTGCAGTTTGATTTAATCAATTTCAGTTAATGAAGATTTGGCTATCAAGGCTAATGACTAGCAAGACAAATGACGAGGAGCTCCTCCTCGGCATCAAGGGATAAACTCCCACAAAATTACCTAATACCTATGACCGACGAACTTTCTCAGCATAGAGAGGTAAAACATCAAAAAATTGCCCAATACCTATGGTCGAACGACCCTCCTCGGCATAAAAGCATTAAATATTACCTAATACCTATGATCGAACGACCTTCCTCGACATAGAGAGGTAAAACATCAAAAAATTGCCCAATACCTATGTCCGAATGACCCTACTCGGCATAGAGAGGCAAAGTATTAAAAATTACCTAATACATATGACTGAACGACCTTACTCGACATAGAGAGGTAAAACATCAAAAATTGCCCAAGACTTATGACCGAACGACCCTCCTCGGCATAGAGAGGCAAAGTATTAAAAATTATCTAAGACCTATGGCCGAGCAACCTTCCTCGGCATAGAGAGATAAAATCAAACAATAACCCAAGCGTCATACCGAGGAACCTTCCTCGGCCTAATAACCAAATTTGCAAATTTACCAAGCGTTAATGACTGAACGAGCTTCCTCAATTTCAACATATTAAAATATGAATGATGAGAAGGTCTTCTTCAGCTTCCCAAGCTAATATGGTACTTATGCAAATATTCAACAAACGTACAACAAACATTCAATATTCAATCAAAAGCTGTTTATATCAAAGCAATAAAATAAAGACGAAAAAGAATTGAAAAGAAGGCATTATATTGATAAGTAACGTTGAAGTACAGAAGGCCTATTCAATTACAACAAAAATAAAACAGAAAACCCTAAGCCTGATCATCATTGGTAAAAAGCTCATCTTGGTTGACCTCGGCTTCAAGGATTGTGATCTGCTCGGTCTGATCCTCCTCGGCTTCACCCTCCTCTTCATCCGACTCCCCATCATCTTGAGTCTTCTCGATTAGAGCATTGATTTTTTGAGATTCGACAGGGGGAGGAATCCAAGATGGGCGCCTTCCCTAGCATCCTGAGAAGCTATTACCTTTATGGCATTTTCTGAATATGGTACCAAGGCATGGCCGGACCGAGCATGATCATCGTAGGCATCTTGGCATATAAGACGAGCAAGCAAGCCTACATCGACATTCAACATTGGATCCATTAGTGCTCTTCTGGCCAAATGGAGATAGCCATCCGAGTACATAGTTGCCATCTTATCAGCCAAGGCTTGCTTGAAGGCCGAGCTAGCCTTGAACTGGGAGATGGCCTCAGCAATTTTGAAGGCAAGTCAGCCTCTAACTGCTTATACCGAGCATCTGCTTCCTCGACATTTCTCCGCAGTTCGGCCTGGAGCCTTTCTACCTCAGCTTGCACGATCTTGGTGGCCTCTTCGGCTTTAACCTGGGCCTCCTTGGCATTCTTCTCTGCCTCTTCAGCCTTTGTCTTGGCAACTTTCTGCTCATCTACTTCAGCCCTCAAGGACTTCAGCAGCCCCACGACTTTGGCTACATCGGCCTTATTCTTCTCGATCTATCTATTGAGCTTTTGCTCCAGATCGTTAGCAACTGTGCTTTTTATGGCTTAATAAGCCATGATGGTGGAAAGCTACAACAGGCAAGAAATCATCAGCAAAAAGATACAAGAACTATAAAAACCATGAAAGGAAAAAGCAAACTACGAGGAGGTATACCTCACTGAGAATAAGGCCTTTTCTTTTGGCCAAGTGCTCCCTGCTCGGCCGGGAGTCAATGAAAACATCGAGCATGTTTTCATCCATTGCTCGGTGGACTACAAGCTGACCTAGCCTGAGCTTGGGGCCCTTCATGGCCAACAAATCTAGCCCCTTGATGGTGGGGTAAATGACCAATTCCTTGGTAAGCACCTCAGCCTCAGCATAAGTTTTGACATGCCGGGCAGTAACCTCTTTGGAGGAAGAGGCATCAATAACTCTCTTCGAGGAAGGCTCCTCGGGAATGGCTTCAGTACTTAGCCTTTTTTGACCAGGGGTTCTTTGGACGACTTCCATCTCCTCGGCACAGGCCGACCTACCTTTGGGCCTCCTCGGTTTCAAGGGTTGAAGTCTGGGAGCTATACCCTTCTTTGACCTGGGCATCTTGCCCGTCGTTTTCCTACCTCGATGGAGGCAGCAGCGCCCCCCACCGGCTTCAAAGGCAATGCCCCGACGTCCTTGGTGGACAAAATTGACTGACGTTGGATGGCGTCTTCCCGTCTCTTGTTTTGAGCCAAGGAACATGTGACGTCCTCCTCCTCAGCTTCATTAGTGCCTGGGGGTCAAGAATTTCTTTCGACATATTCTTCTTTTGATCGGCTACCAGATGTGTAAAGACGAGAAAGAACAAATTAATAAAACGACAAGGAAGAACAAAAACAAAACGAAAATCATACAAGTACAAAATACGGGAAAGAAAGAAATTTACAGCCGGGGATGCCATCCTCGGCAAGGCATCTATCCTCATAGAGTTTGCAGACGTCACTCATTGTGAAAAACAAGACCGGGATGCACCCTCCAGTATGGAAACCTTTTCCCCCTTGTGACGGGGACGAGAGGCATCAGCCCGTCCAAAGGCCCAGGCGTGATGCCAGCATGCACATAGTATCTATGGTCGGTTTTCAAGGTCGACCAACAAAGGGTGCCCACCTCGACAAACTACCTTAGCCTCTCAATCAAATGCCCACTCCACTCAGGCCTCCACACCTGCTCGGGCACACTTAGGTAATCTGAGGGAGCGGCAAACTCCTAGCCTTGTCGACTTTCCACCCTTATAACGTGGTTATTCCACCCAGATACCTTGCTCGACATGGGGTAAATGAGTTTGGTTGATTTGGATATCACCAAAACCCTTTAATCCTCCTTATATCTTATGGTGAAGAAGTGGTGGAAGGCAGTATGAAAAGATTCAAAACCTAAGCTACGACAAAGAACTATGAAGCCAGTGAGGAACCTCACAGTGTTGGCATCTAGCATGGCCGGGATGACCTTCATATCCCTAAGAAATTCGCATATAAAGGGGTCTAAAGGAAGACGAAGGCCAAGTTGGAATTGTTTGAAGAAGAAATGGACATAATTTAAGGAGTACATGAAATCCTCCATGGCCTTCTCGTTTTTGACAGGAATACCTGGGAAGTAACTAAGTCGGTATTCCTCCCTTGATACCCCATACTTAGAATATAATTCCTCTAACATGGGTTCCCCGAATCTAATAGGTTTGGGTCTAGGGATATAAGTCCTACCTCGGTCAGATCTGCCCCGACCTCTACCTCAGCCTCCAGATTGGGCTCCCTCCGTAAATGTTGATATGGTTAAGATTCTCAGTACAACCGTGGAAACACAACGTTTGGAGATTCAATGTCTAGGCGGTCAATCCTAAACCAACTAGCATAACCGACGTCGGTTATAGAAGATTGGTACCTCGTCAAAATCTTCCCTATCTCGTTCAGACTCAACATCAACCATGGCCCGTCAATCCTTTGGTAGATCCTAAGGTTTTGGGTGTGGTAGCAATAGAGGGCGTTTGGGTTACTTCTCCACGTTCTCTCCATCTCTAAGGATGAGGGAGGCATAAGAAATCACTCAAAAACAAATTCAAAAAAAGCTTCAAAAAAGTACAACTATGGCGGATTCTAGAAGAAGCCACCAAAAACAATACCAACAACCCAGAAATTCGAAGTAAAAATGCAGAAAATAGAGAAGAGGGAGAAGATTTATACCTTAATCGAAGGATTGCTGTAGAAACACACTAACATATCAAGTACAAATTGACCAAGAAATCAAGAACAAACTGGCGATTTGAAGCTTATAGTTTCTCTCTCAATTGCAAAGAGTGATAAAAGAATAGAAATGAAGTGGGTTTTTGCTTTTATACCCAAATCTATACGGGTATGGGTCAAGAAACCGGGTTGAGACGCCGTCTCTTTGTTGCAATTATTGTTCTAGAGAGTTCCAAGATGAATGATAGACCTCGATATCCGCACCCATCATTGTCAATTTAACCGATGGATAATGAAGTTTCTTACAACACGTAAGAGTCCGTTCGTATTTGTTTAAGTTGAGGTAGAGCACCACTTCCTCCTCGGCATAGCCGAGCTAGGAAGTCGGGGGCCACTGAACGGTATAAACCAAGGTACGAACGTGGATCAGGCTGAGCAATTCCCATTGGATTGGGCCCAAAATATAATTCATACAAGTCTCAAGTACGACAAAGGGAGTGGGCTTTCCCTACCTTTGATCATCTTTCTTCCTCGTCATTCCTACTATATCGACCTAGATATAGCAGAGCGAATAATGACTAAGGCACAACAATTATACATGACAACCATGCATCATTTCATATGCCGAGCAAGGCATTCAACAAGACCGATCAAGGTCTCATCCAAGGATGAGGAGCTCCCTCCTCGGTCATCAATAAAGCAAGGAAATGGGCTTCCCTATCCTACTCTCCACTTCCTCGGTGTCAACCCAAGCCGACCAAGCAACTTATGCCGAGGAGCTCGCCTCCAAGGCGCACATGCATAATTCATTATCTAATCCTACTCAAATAAGGTATGTGAACAGTTATAATCCCACTAGGATTATAACCACCTCTCACTCAAACTCCTATTCAATATGGATTCTACAATACTATGCCTATATATACAAGCCATAATTCACATTATTTTGGAAACAGATCTTTTGACTCTATACTCTTTTCAATTGATTTCTCTCTCTAAACACAAATACTTACTCTCACGCTGGAGGGCCTTCGCCGGTGAAGCCCCGACTTAGTTTACATGTTTGTTCCTCTTTTTTAGGCTATTCAATCATCCAGGATAAAACATGCCACTGGATTTGGGCTGATCCGAACATTTTTGGCATCATCAGTAAAGAACAAGTTATCGTTGCAAAATGTTCATCCCTAAAAGGGAATAAGGCATCTGCCGACTTTCTTTAAAAAGAGATATGATTGAGAATCTCTTCGAGCAAAATTTCTCGTAAGCGATATTATTACTTGATGATGCCAAATATGTTCATATAATCCCAAATCCTGCGGTAGGTTGTATCCTGCATGTTTGAATAGACTGAAAAAGATGAATAAACATGTAAACTAAGCCGGGGCTTCACCGGCGAAGGCCCTCCGGCGTGAGAGTAAGTATTCGTGTATTGTAGAGAGAAAATCAATTGATAAGAGTTTAGGGTAAAGAGAATGCGTGTGTAAAATGTACCAGAATTATGTGAATTATGACTTGTATTTATAGGTGTAGGATATATAGTCCATCCTTGGATAGGAAGTTATGTGAGAGGAGGATTATAGTACTAGTTGGATTATAACTTACCACAATCCTTGTTGGAGTAGGATTATATAAGCTTTCTGTACGTATGCCTAGAAGGCTTGCTACTCGACATATGAAGTTGGTCGACATGCATGAATGTCGAGTAAGGAGGTGGACAAGGGTAGGGAAGCCCATTCCCATTGTCTTGATATTTACCAAGGAGGCACTGGTCTGTCTATGCTGATGCCTTCATCGACATATGAGGATGCCTTGGTCGGCATATTCCTTTATTGTTGCCTTGGTTATAATATTCGCTCTGCTATGTATAGGTCGACATAGTAGGAAATTACGAGGAGGCCAGATGAGCATAGGTAGGGAAGCCCATTCCCTATGTCGTATTTTGAACTTATATAAATATTACTTTGGGCCCAATCCATTGGGTCTTGCCCGGTTTATGACCCAAGGTCGTACTCGGTTTATACCGTTCAGTGGCCCCCGATTTCCTAGCTCGGCTTTGCCGAGGAGGAAGTGGTGCTCGACCTCAGCTTAAACGAATACGAAAGGGTATCTCGAATTACAAGGCGTCAATCATTTATCTGCCATTTATTTGGACATTGATGGGCGCAATTAACGATGACGAGACATTCTTCTTGGAAAATGCTAGAACATTTAATGTGGAGAGGTAGACGGAGTATTAATCCGTTTTCTTGACCCAAACCCATTAGGATCCGGGTATAAAAGGCCAAATCCATTTCATTTCTACTATTTTATCACTGTTGCAAATTGAAAGTACCCATAAGCTTCATAAACCGCAAGGCTTGTTCTTGAGTTTGATCTTGTTTTCTTGGATTTGTGTTCGATTTCTTTCGTACCTTTCTTCATCAAACGTTGAATCAGGTATAAATCTTCTCCTTTCTTGTTAATATTCTTCATTTTTCTAGGTTATTGTTCTTGGTGGGTTCACTCAAACCGCCATTGTTGTCCTTTCCTTGAAGCTTTTCTTGAGCCTTTTTCTTGTGATTTCCCCATTAATAGCCATGGCAAGAACATGAAGAATTTATCCCAATGCCTTGTACTACTATCATACACAAAACCTTAGGATTTATCAAAGGATTGATGGTCCATGGATGATGTTGAGTTTGAATGAGATAGAGGAAATTCGGTCGAGGTACCAAAGCCCTGGGACTGACGTCGGTTATCCTAGTCGGTTTAGGATTAACAGACTTAGTGTTGATTGTTGGTTTAGGAGTCCTAAACTACAAGGAAAAAGGGCTAAGTCGGAGGAGTTTTTTGGTGAGATCAATATTAGAGAGACTAATAACATATTGGCTTGGCAATTGCCCCCGGACGTAGTTCACGAGTTGGTGAATGAACCGGGTAAACAACTCTTGTGTTCTTGTGTGTGATTGTTTCTTTCTTGTACGTGTGGGTGTGTTTAATTCTTTGTCTTGATTGCAACGGGGGAGCACCAACCACACAACAACTGGTATCAGAGCTTTGGTTTGGTGGACTCAAAATTCTTTCATTAGTTGATTAATTTTGAATCGCGTTCTTGGGGATTTTGGTGAAGCAGTCAAGATGAAGAACCATATCGAGAAATTCAGCGGTGTGAATTTCACGTTTTGGAAGACAAGGATTGAAGACTACCTTTATTGTAAGGATCTTCATAAGCCCTTGAAGGAGAAGCCCGAAGACATGTCACAAGGGGATTGGGAGGTGTTGGATCGGAAGGCGTTAGGAGCGGTAAGGAGTGCCCTAACCGACGACGTTGCACGGAACGCTATGGAGGCCAAGACAACGGTGGAGTTGCTACAAACGCCTGCTTCTGACATGTATGAGAAGCCGTCGAATATCAATAAGGTGCATTTGATAAAGAGGTTTGCGAATGCGAAGATGTCGAGAGGGCGAGCGGCGGCAAGTCATATCGGCAATTTCAAAGGTATGGTGGACCAATTGAAAAGTGTTGATCTTACTTTCTCCGATGAAGTGCTAGCTTGTTTTCTTCTAAAATCATTGCACGATAGTTGGGAGGTTACCGTCACAACGATTAGTACGTCAACGGCATTGGTGTATACGGAGGTTAGAGATCTCATCCTGCAAGAGGAGTTGCGAAGGAAGGAGAAAAGGGAGAATCGTCCGTAGATGGGGCTGCACTTAGGGTGGAGAGAAAAAGGGGTGGACCTAAGGGGAAAAAGGTCAAGTGCTACAATTGTGGTGAATTGGGGCACATCGGTTATATTTGTCCGGGAAAAAGTGGTGGTGCGCACGTGGTGGATGATGGTGGTGATGTATTAATCCTAGGGGAGGAGCAGTCGGGTGAAGATTGGGTGTTGGATTCTGGAGCTTCTTGTCATGCTAGTGGGGATGCGGAATCAATGAGGCGTTACAAAACCGGAGATTTTGGGGTTCTCTATCTTGGTGATGGTCAACCATTGAAGATCAAAGGTAAGGGGGATGTAATGATGAAGACACCTAATGGGGCTGTTTTACAACTACACGACGTGATGCATGTTCCGGATTTGAGGAGGAGAGTGATTTCTGTGGGACAACTTGACAGTGAAGGATACGGTGTTTCGTTCATTGGTGGGTCTTGGGAAGTCACAAAAGGGGCTAAGGTGTTGGCTCATGGGGTTAAGGGGAAGATGTTGTATTCTACCTACAATGTCGACATTCGTTCCGGTGGGAGCAAGAGGCTTAAGAACCGGCCTGTTGGTGTAAAAGGGGGAGACATCAAGAAACGGTATGTTGGGGAGGACACAAAGTTGATCAACGCGGTGTGGATGTCCAAGGGCCCTAACAGAGAGCGGTTTCAGACCAAGAATAGTCGATGCAAGAAACAAGGTGTGTCCGAGTTTCAAGGGGAAGCATTGCGAGGAAGGTGGGTCTGGAGGGAGAAGGCGAAGTTAGACTTGCGGGGAGAAATCAAGGTAGAAGCTGATTTGGGGAGGCAAGAACGATCTAACACGGGGAGGTTGAAACGTCGCTTGGTTTCAACTCGCCTTAGTACTTGAGGAGATGTGTGGTAGTGTCAAGCCAATATGGATGAGGGGGAAATGTGTTCGAAGGTCATTACTCCGTGGTGGGAGTTGATGGGTGATTCTATGTTTGTTAGTTTAGTCTCCGGTGGGAGATTGTTGGTTTAGGAGTCCTAAACTACAAGGAAAAAGGGGACTAAGTCGGAGGAGTTTGTTGAGATCAAAAGGAGTTCAAAGCAGAGAAGAAGTCTGAGCATGGCTGGAGTAGCGCCAGGCGGCCGCATGGGGAGGGCCGAGGCGGGCGCCTCAAGGGCCGAGGTAGTGGCCGGGCTTTCTTCCCTCGCGAGGCGGGCGCATGGCGGTGTTGGGGCGGGCGCCTCAATGCTGTCCGAGTTCTGGGCTTCGATTTGTTTCCTTATTTGATTGTAACTCTTCTTAAATTAGATTTAGGGTTTCCTTGTAACTATATAAGCATAATTTCGGCCTAGAACACATTGTAGCAACATATTAGAGAGACTAATAACATATTGGCTTGGCAATTGCCCCCGGACGTAGTTCACGAGTTGGTGAATGAACCGGGTAAACAACTCTTGTGTTCTTGTGTGTGATTGTTTCTTTCTTGTACGTGTGGGTGTGTTTAATTCTTTGTCTTGATTGCAACGGGGGAGCACCAATTTCACAACATTGATTCCCCAAATATCGTGTTGTTTCAAGGTTGGACCGAGATCCTCAACCGCATCAATTTACATTATTTGAAGTCCAAGCACCTGGAGAGCCCTTTATAGGGTAAGAATCACTCCTCGACATTTACTGAATTAGATGGGGAGAGATACTTCCTCATCCTCATCATTTTTAATGCCTTAGCCAAAATCTTATCTTCTCTGTTTATTGTGCAGATATGTTTGGGAGAGGAAGTGGTCCTTATCGTCTTTCAGTTGGTCTCTCGACTTCTGGGAGGATCCTTGATGCATTCACCAAGGGAGCCCGTGCTGGGGGCCGTGCTAGAGGCCGGGGTAGGTACCAATGAGGTAAGGCTAACACCCCTAGGCCTAGGTCAGCTAGGGTCGGGGAGCCCATGATTGAGGAATTACACACTATGTATGGAGTGTCGAGGAACGAATACCGTCTTACATACCTTCCCGGTGTTCCTGTAAAAGATAAGGACGCCCTGAATGACTTTCTGTACTCTTTGAACCACATCCATTTATTCTATAAGCAATTCCAACGTGGCCTTCATCTCCCCCTAGACCCATTTATCTGTGAATTCCTTAAGGACATGCATGCCGTCCCGACTATGATTGGTGCTAATGCCGTGAGGTTCCTTACCGGTTTTATTATCCTCTGCCGTAGTCTAGGTTTTGAACATTGTCAGTCGGCCTTCCATCATTTTTTCACCGTCAGTTATAAAGAGGACACTAGGTGCTCGTGGTAAGGAGTGATCCCAACCATCCCAAGCTTATTTACCCAATGTCTAGCAAGGTGTGGAATAACCACGCCATAATGGTGGAAAGTCGACAAGGCTAGGAGTTTGCTGCTCCCTCCCAATTCCCCAGTGTGCCTGAACAGATGTGGAGGCCTGAGTGGAGTAATCGCCTCATTGGGAGGTTGAGATAGTTTGCCCAGGTGGGAACTCTGTGTTGGTCAAGTTTGGAGACCAACTAGAGGTATTATGTGCAGGCCGGCATTATGCCTGGACCTTTAGATGGCTTGGTGCCCTTCGTCCCCGTTGTAAGAGGAAATAGATTTTCAGACTGGAGGGTGCTCCCCGGTCTCATTTTCCACGATGAGTGTGATATCTGCAAGTTGTATGAAGACAGATGTCTTTCCAAGGAAGATGTAGTCGGCTATAATTTTTCTTCCTCCCCGTCTTTCATATTTGTAGTGCAAAATTGCCTATTTTCCTCATCGCTTTTTTACTGACTTATCCTCCTCGTTCTTTGAAGATTTAACCGAGGATCAAATCAAGAAAATGGAGGAGGAAATACTGGATCCCTAAGTTCTTATGAAGTTGAAGAGCAGGACCTCCAGGTCTTCGGCCAAAAATAAAAGACGAGATGTCGCCATTGCTCGTCAAGCTGTTTTGACCACTAAGGAGGCAGGTGCTCTGCCCTTGAAGCCGATGGGGGGTGCTGGTGCCTCCATCGATGAAGATAATGAAGGGTAAGAGGCCCATGTCGAGGAGGGACAAAGCTCCCAGGCATAGCCTCTGAAACCGAGGAGGCCCTAAGGCAGGCCGGTCTAACTGAGACCGGGGAACCAGAGGCCGCCCAAATAACTCCTGGATAGAAAAGGCCAAGGACTAAGACCGTGTAAGAGGAGCCCTCCTCGAAAAGGGTTGCTGCTGATTCCTCCTCCAATGAAGTGACTGTTCGACACGTAAAGACGTATGTTGAAGCCGAGGAGGTAGCCAAGGAGTTAACAGTTTATCCAACCATCAAGGGCCTTGATGTGTTTGCCAGGAAGGGCCCAAATCTCAGGCTAGGTCGGCCAGTTATCCACCGGGCCATAGATGAGGACCTGCTCGATCACTTCATTGACACTAAGCCGAGCAGGGAGCATCTGGTCAACAGAAAGGGCCTCCTCCTCAGTGAGGTACGTCTTCTCGGCATTTTCCTTTTCCATTCTCGTCTTCTTTATACTTGTAGTTTTTACTGATAATTTTTGCTTCTTTGTGTAGCTTGCCACAGTACTGCGTTTGAGGCAATAAGAAGCAAGGCTGCCGATGAGCTTGAGCAGAAACTTGATCGTCAAATCGAGAAGAAAAAGACCGATCTAGCCAAAGTCGTGGAGCTCCTCAAGTCTTTGAGGAAGAAGGTCGATGACCAGAAGATGGCTAAGGCGAAAGCGGAGGAGGCCAAGAGGGTGTCTCAATAAGAAAGGTCTAGGACCAAGGAGGAGGTGACGACCATTAAAGGAGCTGGAGAAATAAAGGGCTGAGATGCAGAGTCTATGCAAGGGGGCTGCATTCAGATACCAACAACTAGAATCAAGCATTCCTTCCAGGGAAGCTGATGCCATTGCTAGGTATAAGGCTAGCGCGGCCTTCAGGCAAGCCTTAGATGAAAAGACTGCCACAATGTACTCTGACGGCTACCTTCATCTGACCAGAAGAGCTAAGGTAGATCCTTCCCTAAATGCCGACACAGGAATGCTTGCTCCTGGGCTGATATGCCAAGATTCCTATGATGAAGCTGCAAGGTCTGGTCATGCCCTCGTGCCCTACTCCAAAAATGCCTTGAAGGTGATAGCCTCCCTTGATCCTCGTGAAGGCTGTCCCGTTTGGGTTCCTCCCCCTGTTGATCCCAAGAACATCAACGTTTTAATCTAGAAGATCTAGGAGGAGGAGGCTTCTGACGATGAGGTAGATGATGGCAAGGAGGGGCAAGCCGAGGAAGCCCAAGCTGATCAAGTCATTATCCCTGATGCTACAGCCGAGCATGACAATCTATTTAGGGGAGATGATCAAGCTTGAAGGCTTTTTATGTTTTATTTTTTTGATGTAATTTTTGAATAGGCTTTCCATGTACTTTGAATCTTTGATCAATACAAATGCACTTTTCTTCAATTCTTGTCTCGTTTATTTCCTTGCTTGCAAATTTGAACTGCTTCATTTTGCATTGCTTTACATTAAATGTTTGTATGTTGAATATTTGTTGTATTTTTGTCTAAGTATCCAACTTTTGTATGTCGAGGAATGGTTGCTCGACATTTGCACTTTTTAGGAACTGACTCCTTTAGGCCGAGGAGGTTCGTTCTTCCTAACAGTTGGATAATTTTTAGTAATTTGTCCCTTTTAAGCCGAGGAGGGTCATTCAGCTTAACACTTAGATAGTTTTTAGGATTTTATCCTTTTATATCGAGCAAGGTCGTTCGACATAGTATTTAGATAACTTTTGGGAATTTATCCCCTTATACCGAGGAGGGTCATTCGACATAAGATTTAGTTTTTGAGAATTTATCCCTTTGTGCCGAGTAGGGTCGTTCGGCATAATGTATGGGTTGTTTTTGGGAATTTTTCCCTTCATGCCGAGGAGGTCGTTCGACATAATACTTTATTTTTGGGATATTATCCCTTTATGCTGAGGAGGTCGTTCGGTCATAATACTTTGTTTTTTAGGAATTTATCCCTTTATGCTGAGGAGGTCATTCGACATAAATTATGTGTTATTAGTAGGCTCCTCGTCTTTTTGTACTTGTCTTGCTAGTCATTGCCTTGATGGAAACTGAATTTCTATTGATTTGAAACTGATTACGTCGAACTGCAATCATATTCTACTTGAAAATAAGGAATGAACTAACATAGACTAATCTAACTAATAAAAAAAGGCTAAAAACAAGCTAAAAACCAGTGGTAGTATTTCCGTAGATGATCAAAGTGTCACAAATGTTTCTGCTCTTGCCCATCTGGGGTCTTCATCTTGTAGGTCCCTTCTCTGATGACTTGAGTGATTATGTAGGGGCTTTCCCAGTTTGGGGATAGTTTGTTCTATTCTGCTTTTCTGCCTGTAGCTTCAATCTTTCTAAGTACACAGTCTCCGACTTGGAATACTCTTTTGTTGACCCTTTTGTCGTGCTAGGCTTTAGTTCTTTGCTTGTAGTCTACCATCCTCATTTGAGCAGCTAGTCTTTTCTCATCTACTAGGTCTAGGTCTAGTAGCCTATTGACCATGTTGACTTGTTAATCATAGTTTGGATTTCTTTTTGTAGGGATAGCCATCTCAGCTGGTGCCATAGCCTCAGATCCTAAGGTCAGTGCGAATGGGGTTTCCCCGGTTGGCCCCCGGGTGGTTGTGCGAACTGCTCATAAAGCTAAGGAAAGTTTGTCCAACCATCTACCATAACTTCCTTCTAGGTTCTTGGTTAGGGCTGTTAGTACCAACTTGTTGGCTGCTTCCGCTTGTCCGTTGCATTGAGGTCTGGTCACAGATGACTTGATGTGTCTGACTCCTAATCTGTTTAATTCTGCTGTAAATGCCTTAGAGAACTGGAGACCATGATCTGAGTTGATAGTGTGTGGGACCCCGAAGCGACACCAGATGAAGTCGTGGAAAAAGTTGATTATGTTCTCCTCTGTGATTTTGGTAGGATCACAGAGGAGAACATGTCTATCAAGGCTTTAAACTTCTTCGGGTTTGCCTCGATGCCCCTTTGTGATACCATAAACCCTAGGAACTTTCCGGTTATCACCCCGAACACGAATTTACTTGGATTTAACTTCATGATGTTCACTCGTAGGTTGCCAAAGGTTTCTTCTAGGTCCGGGGCGTGACTTCCATTACCTAGTCTTAATGACCATGTCATCAATGTAGGCTTCCATGTTACGGCCTATTTGCTCCTCAAAGACTTTTTTGACCATACGTTGGTAGGTTACGCCCACATTTTGAGTCCGAAGTGCATCATGCTATAGCAATAATTTCCTCCAGCTGCCTGGAAGGTTGTCTTCTCAATATCCCCCTTGACCATCTTTATCCGGTGATAACCAGAGTAGGCATCTAAGAAGCTGAGAGTCCTATGTCTAGCAATGGAGTCTACCAGCTTGTCAATCCTGGTGAGAGGATAACTGTCTTTCGGGCAAGCTTGTTGAGATTTGTAAAGTCTACACACATTCGCCACTTCCCAGCTTTTTTTCTTGACCACCACAACATTGGCCAACCAAACACGATAGGTTGCTACCCTGATAATTACAACACTTAGCAATTTCTGCACTTCTTCCTTGATTGCATCTTCTTTGTCATTTGCAAAAATTCTCCTTGTCAGCTTGATAGGTTTAGCAGACGGGTTGACTTACAGCTTGTGGACAACCACCTCTTCTTTGATTCCTCTCATATACTCGATCTTCATGGCAAAGACATCTAGATTAACTTTTTAGTAAGGTGATGATCTCCTCCCTTTCTTTTGGAGAGAGTTGCCCTCCGATTTTTATTTTCTGCTATGGGTAGTCGGGATTGAGTACAATTTCTTCCAATTCATCCACGGGCTCCATTTCTGGACCGTCTCAGAATTGTAGTGTTTCAATAATTATTTCTCTGAGTCTTCTACCTTCATCACCGTTTATGTATATGTCTTTCATTTCAACTAGTTCGTCTACGTTCTGCAGCTCTCCTTGTATCAAGTCAGGGTTGGCCCCCGAATTTTGGCCGCTGACAAGATGAGGGGCTATATATGGGACGGACAGAACTGTGTCATTGCTGTCATCCTCATGAATGTCTAGTATCATGTGTTCCTTATCTTTGGATTCAAAAATCAGATTAAGCCTAGAACTGGTGCTGGTAGTCTTTACAGACTTAGAGATTTTTAGGTTTTCCTCTGGCGTGTCTACCTCTACCTTTCTAGCAGTCTTTCCGCTTCTCATCACATGTTCCAAGAAGTCTTTGTGGGTCGCTCTCACACATCCGATTCGAGCACGAGTTTGAAATTTAACTCGCTGGTGATGGAGGCGACTATCTGTGAGTACCCCGATCCGAACTCAAGTTTTGGATTCAATTTAATTAAATTTGGGCTTACACAAATTGCTAAAAAACAATTAGGGTCCAAAAATCCCAGCAGCCCACCAATTCATTGGGCCTGCCAGCCACTTGGCCCATTAAGGCCAAAAGATGTACGCTGTCGGACGAGATGGACATTAAGGCGGTTTAACTGCCTATGTCGTGCGACATAAGAAGTCCCAGAGCCCACCAATCCATTGGGCCTGCCAGCCACTTGGCCCATTATGGCCAAAATGTGTACGCTGTTGTCCGACAAGGGCCACTAAGGCAGTTTAACAGCCTATGTCGGACGACATAAGAAGCCCCATCAGGATGCCTATAAATAGAAGGCATGGCTGGTCATTTGAAAAGAGGAGGAAAAGAAGGAAGGAAGAGAGCTAAAGTGAGGGTCCAAACTCTGAGAGGAATACCAGAAAAATAGGGGAAACTCTTGCCAAATAGAGTCTCTCCCTCTCTCTCACACACACACTCACCTCCCTCCTCTCACACACACACACACTTCAAGGTCAAGGCTCCAAGAAGCTTCCTTTGGTGGTAATTGAAGGGGTAGACACCATACTATTGGTGATCCTACTTCGTGGACTACAATAGGTAGACCCTAAACCTCTCTCTCCCTTTAAATAAAGTCTTTAAATATACCTTGCGTGCATATTTGCTCTCTTACCATGTAGAAATTGGGATTTTGCATGACAAAGGTGGTGGAGGAGTGAATCTTCAATATTCACTTCTCCCCACCTCAGATCTGGACATTTGGTGGTACACACACCAATAAAGCTTCAATCTTTGCCTAGCTACATTGGGTTAGGAAGTGATGGCTACTTCAAAGTGGCCATAAAATATGTGATTTATCACATTTGGTCACTAAAGCCATGTGATCTTCCCATAATACCCACATTATAGTTTTATATTACTGTTTATAATCAATAAAGATGCTTGGTTTGCTTGGGGAACAAAGGAGGAACCAAACAGACTGAAGGGCACTGAAACAGGCTCCCCATGTCGTGCGACATAGGTCTCCATGGAGATCCTGTGTCATACGACATGGGACTCCCAGAAGGCTGCAAAGCCATTCTTGGACTTCAGAATCTGCTAGGCCCATCCCTTTGGGACTCAAAGCCTACCTAAGCATCTTCTGGTTCATAAGCTACTATTTGGGTGCCTAAACTCAGTTTGGGCACAACCCACTTGACGGAAGAGGATCACCACGTGACATAGAAGACTTCAAAAGACTCTATGTCATGTGACATCCGCGTCGACAAAGCCTATCGTGACTTTGTCCACTCCCATCAACCCCAAACTGGGTTCTAGACCACTAAATAGTGTCCTAAATGAGCAAAATAATGTCTTTTCATTTCTTGAGTAGCTTTACCTCTGTAAGGGACAATCTGTCTCAAAACCTCTACCTTGTGATAAAAGATATCACGTGTAAAAAGGGTGCGGCCCCCTATCATGGCTCGCAAGTTGTATTCAGTTCCATACCATTAATGAAATCTAAGGCTTGCACACTTTACTTGTTTACACACATCGCACACACACTTTAAATGTCCATATTTGTCCAAATGTTGATTGAAAGTCCCGAAAGGGGCGTGTTGGGTGAACTCTCTAGTTCTTCCCAACACGTAACTGCACTCCTGACTCAAAATCTCTTAAAATTAGGTTTTTCAATGTTTTCCTCTAAAAACGGCGTGGCGACTCAAAAAAAAAAAAGAAAATACTTCTTGTTTTCGGGCGAGCGTTCATTCAGTGGCGACTCTGCTGGGGACTTTGAAAAACTTTTTGTTCTAAAAAATGAAGTCGATACTTGGTATATAGGTGGAAACCACTAACCTTCCTGTATCGCTCCCTAACCCGGGGCTTGGGATAAATGGTGGTCTAACAATCCCACGTACCAGTATCATTCTTCTGTTTTCTGAAAAAAGAGAAAAGTTTTTCTTAAGAGAGTCTAACTTTCTTCTAATCAACTTGGACAATTTTGGCATTTACCTTGTATGTGCATCTGTGTCATTTTGTGTGATTTGCCTTGATTCCATGCTCTATCATGCTTTGGTATGTGATACTATCGGAAGCCGGGGCTCTTTTCCTTTTTTGCTACTTGCTTGTTCCGTCACAATAGAATAGGGCAGAGGGATACAAGACTACAGCTGCTGGTAAATTCTGACATTTGGGGCAGTCCCCTTTTGTCATGCTTTGACTCATTCTTTTACCTTTTCTTTGCATACTGCAGCAAAAAAAAAAAGTTTTTTTCTAGAAAATACCTTCACACTACTCGCACTCTACCCGCACATAGAGTTAGAGCCCGGGAGTGTACGGACGGCATCGCGGAAAGTGACATGTTTCGCTGACGTTTGAGCGCCTAAAGTCCTCCTAGCCTGTGAGTCAGCCAACACTTATCCGTGACACACTTTCTACCGTGGCCGGTTGGTTTTTGGCCAATACTTTTCAAAACATCTTAAACTCGGTTTTTTCAAAATTTTCTCACAAAGTCCGAGTCATGCTTCGTCAATCTTGGCATACTTTCCCTCTTCATGTCGAAATCACGACATAATTCCAACGTAAGTACACGTTAAGATCTCTACATATCTCGACGTAGGTACATATCGATTTCTCGGCTTGGCTTCGTGAGAAGTCATGACGCGTTCTCGACATGTGTCAACACGGGACCATGTCGATTTCTTAACGCATACTAACAAGAGTTATGCCAAAATTTCGCCACCAAGTGACGAGAGGCCATGCCAAAAGGAGGAGAGGTCATTGCGGTCTCATACGTTCAAACGTACGCTCGACCCTCTCTCCTCCCGAGTTTAGATGTTGACTTGGACTTGGTTTTGAAAACCCCGAGTTTGACTTGTTTTGGCTCGTATGCCCATAGGTTCGTTCTCCCTTTCGGTCGGTGGGTTCCACGTGCCCTATAGGACCTTTGCCGGGATTGTCCGTCCCGGAGGTGCAATACAGGTGGAATACAGGGGGTCTATAGACGTAGTGATAGAACCCACTGATCTAGGAATAGAGTAGAATGCGAAAAAGAAGGTTTCCCCCTTTTCCAACCATTCCTAGGACTAATAAAAATCATTTTTAAACAAAAAAACAAAAAAAGATATATATAAAAATGAAAAAAAAGAGCATATGCATGAGTCCGTCCTCAGCCTATCCTCTCCCCTACCTAAAGCCGTTCTCTCCCTTTCAGCGAGCAAGTATTGGGTCAGAGTTCCGGGCGGTCGGTTAATCACTCTCTCTCCAGTCAAGGGTTCATTTCCAGCAGTCTCAAAAATGGCAGATTCGCAGGTCTCAGCGGGTTTGGGTCCGAACGCGGGTGTTATTCCAGCTCAGAATCAGAATTCCAATCAATGTGTAAGGCCGGATCGAGGTCAGAATGCGGGACAGGATGTCAAAGATCCTATGTTTGGATTCCCTCTCAGCTCTGAAAGCAGTGAACGAACCAGTCCTCTCAGGTTCACTTCCTTCCATCAATATGCTCAGTCAACAAAGTTCACCCCCATGACTTTTCCGGCCCGTTTCTTTGGACACCTCAGACTTGCTCCACTCGCTCTATGGCCTCAAGTCCCTCCACTTCCACCGGCATCATGGGCACGTGATCGATCAATGCCTCGTCTCGCGGTAATGGAATCCAAGTTAACGTAAAATGGAAAGCTCAAGTTCCCTGGCAGTCCAGCCAGCGAAGAGTAGCTAGGCTAGGGGAAAAAGTCTCTCAGTCAACCTTCGTAGGTTCTAGTATTCTCCTCTTCCAATCAAGTCCTCTTTGGACATTGTAATTAGTCTTCAATCTTCTATAAAAGAGTCTTCTTCTTTTCTTGCTAGACTTAAGACATTATTTGCACGCCTACATTACATTTAATGAAATGGTTTTATTTCATATGATCACTTGCATTGCTCAACAAATAATCTCTTGAAATAATTAACATTCCGATTAATCAGGGTGAGAAAGTCAACTAATGCCTTCCCCATACACTTTCCTTACCCCACAAAAAGCCTTCATCAAGCCATACGCTTCCCAAACCATGTCCTCACCTTCACCTTGACCAAGTCAACGACGACGGCATCGTCAAAGGACAACAAAAGGCCACTCAGCTTCGAAAGATTGACCCCATGTCGACAACAACCTAGGAGCTTGGCTTAGACCTCAAGGGTATCAAGAAAGCTCAAGCAGGGGCTCGCCTTGGCCCTCAGGTGCTTCAAAAAAAAAAAAAAAAAAAAAAAAAGAAAAAAAGAAAAAAGAAAGAAAAATGTAGTGCAAAAAAAGAGTAATACCCAGCTAGGCTGAAAATCCCAAAAAAGGACAGTCTAGGCAAAAACAGGGTTGCATATAAAAAAAAAATCTTAGTGCAAAAAGAGTAATGCCCAGCTAGGCTGAAAATCCCAAAAAAGGGCGGTCTAGGCAAAAAACAGGGTCGCACATAAAAATAAAAAAAAAATAATAAAAAATGAGGCCAAGGACCCAGCACCGCCAAGCTTGACGGACAGGCAAAATCAAAGCTCGAAGAATAGATTTTGTGGGGCGGTCGAAGCAAAGGCAGAAGCATTTCATAAGCCTGTAGGCACGTGCAAATCCTTTCTCCCCCAATAAAAGAGGAAGTAATCAGAAACAGTCGTCAAAGAATGACTTGGTCAAGGAATCATCCCAAGGCCCACGCCTCATCATCCAATCTTCTCATCCGAGCCTTTTCACTAAAGGAACCACAAATCCCATTTTCCAAAGCCTGAAACAGTCCGGCCGAAGCCGAACTACGGCGACCTGAGCTCCTCACAATGAGGGGAACGTAGGCAACCAGGAATGGTCCGGTCGAAATCACAAACAAATCTCAGAAAAACCTGGTCTCACCGAAGACCTCCCTATACACAAACCTTTCTTTCACACATAGCCAACCTTGATCCGCGACATTGGTTGACTTCCCCCTCATGATTGATCAGAATGTTTTTTCATGTCGAGATTATTGGTTGAATAACCCGAACATTAATAAAGGGTTTTAAGCAATCTTGTGATCATTGTAAATAAAACAAGTTTTCAGATGTCTTGACAAGTCTTCCTTTTCTACATCTTAGGAAAAATAGTGCTAAACACTGATTTTCTGTCAGCAGGGGCTTCCATACACTTTTACAAACCTTTCTACGCTTATACTCTCTCAAAAGAGTCAAACCCAAAGCGAGATTTCGTGCCTATGTCGAATAAGGCCATCAGAAAATAACACAAAATCGGGATTTGTTCCCACTTTTCGAAAAAGATGCCCCTGCATGTATAAATTCTCTTCTTTTACATCTTCTTAAGGTTGACTGAGTGACTAAAGAAAATAAGAGAGCAAAGGATAGGTTTTTTCCCTCTCCGGCTACAATTCGCATTAGGGCTGCCTTGAAACTCTTCAAGGTTGGAGCTTCGTCAAGCCATTTCTTTAGACTGGGGCTTCTTTGGTCATCTTTGGGGTCCGCGTCGGGTTCCTCGCTACATCACAACATGGATTCAGTCTTATCCAGATCAGCCTCAGGATCACTTTTGCAGTACCGATCAGATTGGGACTGTCGTTAGGACATCATCCGGAACTCTACCGAGTCATCTCTTCCAACCGGGGCTTTTGCCGATGAAAGGATCTCCCCTTGCTTTAACAAAACATGGGGCTTTGCATAAATTTTTTCCTAAAAGTCTGTCGGCATCAGCTTCAAGCGCCAGAGTTTGAGAAATGAACTTCAGACGAAACCCGAGGTTTAAACCCGATCGCAGCCCAAGAGGGAATTTTGGTCCATATGATACCTTTTAGCAGCTTTAGCCAAGTCTCAGCAACAGCAGCAACTCATTCCGCACCTAAGGGGTACGACCCCATCTGCTCTTCCGAACCCATCAACTGCCGGTATCCATACTACCTTCAACAAGTAAGGGGATGCTGAATGATGAAAAGTGTAATCCCGATGCAAATTTCACTATAGCAGAGTCATCCCGCCTACCGCTCATGATCTCGAGCCTCCATCCGGGAACCCAAGATCGATATCGGTGGTAGTATACCCGGCCCGCCTCGCCAACCTTCCCGTGAAACCTCGGAGCCACTCGCCTCGCCGTAACCCAAGGTGCTGCAGCTCGCCCAACAGGTAATGGGGAAATAAGCCTCAACCGCTCAAAGAGCCACAATGACAAAGAGACTGGGCCGCGCGTCCCATGTGCACCGATCCTCCAGCCGGTCGGTCCATCCCCGTGATAGGTCTCTCGCCAGAATGTGAACTATGTCTCTCTCCTCGCCCGGTCGAACCTCGCCTCGCTGTGATACCTCGAGAGCCCCGCATCTGTCTAACAACTCCCAGCAGCAAGCTGGAGCATACCCCACCATACTCACAGAAGCAGTATAGGGAGATCATAATTAGCATAAATATGTCCATGGCTGTAGATAAGTCAAACTGCTCTGGGCATGACACAACCAATCGGGCTATCTGGGCCAGGTCAACAAAGGACAGGTCAAGAATCAGATTAGTCACCTGCTCTGCACGAAATTCCAAGAAGTCGGCCAATTGCTCAGTCAAAGGTCGCGAATCTCGCGGGAAGACAGGATCTCTAAGCTCGCCTCCCAATCGCGCACGGGACTCCTCAATCGTAGGTGTGAGATCATTATACGAGAGGGTAAAGACATGCCTCTCCCGGTCCCCAGTGTCCTGGATGCGGCCCGGAGAAGGTTCCACCTACCGCCCACTCCTTCAATGCCCAGATGCATTTCAACCCATATCGTTGGTCAATGATCCTCCTATTGTTGCTGCGATGACGGCGGGTCAGATCTATGAGATCGGAATGAAATTGACGCGCTTTAGTCTTAGACCTGTCGTCATAATGTTCCATTTTGGACCAATGATCAAATCTTGGGGCTAATTTTTGAGGTGAAAGACAAACTCAACACACGATATGGGTCAGCTGAATGAACTGTTCCCGACCGCTTTTTATAAAGTACCGAAACTTGCCGACCAAGAAATTGTCCCACGTACTCTCTATGTCGTGCGACATAAAGGTCCCAATAAGCCCTCGTGTCGGACGACATAGAGAGCTACATCAAGACAACGACATGCAGAATCGCAAAGAATACCAAAGCGACCCAACGCTTGCTCAAACAACCACCCAAACCTGTACAAAACACCATAAAAACATACCCAAACACTTCCCCTCGCTCATAAAGCCCACGGAGAGGATTCGAACATCCGACACACCCACAGTACACATAAATGTTGCCCAAAACATACAAAAATCGCAAAACACCCGATCACACCAAAAGCCACCATCCCGTGCCTTTCTTGCGACGAACTCATGCATATAAGCTCGCAAATGCATAAATAAACAAATATTGTAATTGTCAAAGTACAAGAGTAATAAAAAGCATTGTTTTACAATCCAAAAGAACAAAAATAGCACTTGCATTTCCTATCTCTCGAAAAAGAGTCAAAGCATGGCAGAAGGGGCCCGCCGTAATCACTCCGACTGAGTCGTCGTCGAACCATCCTCCTCCTCGCAGCCGCCGTCATCCTCGCCGCCGCCCACCTCCTCCTGAGCCACTCGCTCCCGGCCATCATCGCCACCCTACGGCACCTCATGGATCTCGCCGTCAGAGTCATCGCCCTCATAATGCGCCCAAGGCTGGGGCTCAGCATAATATCCTTGCCACTCAGGTACGGTAGTAAAAGGGGGCTGATAAGGATCCTCCTCGCCATCATCGTCGTCGCCGGGCCGCCGACTAGATCCGCCCGCCCGTGAACCTGGAAGGAGCCAAAGCCGGCCTGGGCCTCTTCTTCGGAGGCACTACATCATCAGGCCGGGAGCTGCACTTCCCCTTCCAATGCTCCGCGCTCCTCTGAAACTGGCGCAGCATCTTCATAGCACCGGTGAGCGCCTTCGCCACCGTCCTGAACGTCTTGGCCGGAACCTGTTCAATAAAAATAGAAAAGGCAGTAAGAAGCAATCAATGCAGACAGTAAAGCGGTTAAAAGCTGGAATGAATCAGAAAAAAGGGAAATTACTCACAGAGGTAGTCCCTCGGGGCAGCCGCAGATGCGGATGAGTCTCAGACATATCAAAAGAGGAGCGGCGAATACTGCCCCCAGCCTCATACTCAAAAGATCGGGGAGGCACCGGTGCCTGAATCCCCGCTGCCCTCCTAGTAGCCATGACCTGAGGAGTCACCAACCGGGTGAAAACAAAATAGGCGTAACCACCCTCCTCATAGAACTCAGCGGCATCAATGCCGGTCCGCAGCCGCTCCAAATCAGGCAGGGCCCGAATGTGCCATATCCCCGGAGGAGGATCGCGAGGAACACGAGCAACCGCACTAGGACCATGCTGCCTGCTCACTCTCTCCCCCTAGTACAGGGCATCGCCCTCCAGGCCGATCAAGAGCCTCCTCATCCTGGTCACCAAGGCAGCAGCACCAACCAAATCCTCACCATAACGGCCGTGCCAGGGGAAGTGTCTCAACCCAAGCAGAGTAGCCCTCGTAGCAATCATAATATCATGATAACAAGCCGTCTTACGGGCTTCGCCCCGTCCACCTTCCGACTCTCTCTTGCCCCAAAAGTCCAATCCGGCGAATGGCAGGGAATGATCTGCCGCAATCCTTCTGCACAGCCGGGCATAACGGCCGAACACCTCATAGGCCCACACCCGAAATCGTAGACAAAAAACTCTCAAGGCAAAGAATAAAGAAAAGAATGATGACAGAAGTCAAATACGTAAGTCAAGTCGCGAAAAGCAAAGGACATACCTCCAAAGACAGCCGTAAAAATCCAAAGAGGTCACACTGCCTCTCGCTCACCTCATCCAGCCCTCGTACACTTCGGGGCCAAACCAACCTCTCCCCATGAAAAGGTGGACACCGGTCCCAATCTCTAAGAGGCTCCAACAAGAGTCAATGCCTTCGTAGAGGCATTGCAAAACAGGTGTCGACAACCCGGCCTGCACGAAGGCTCTAGCTAGCCGCTCGCCAGCAACCACGTAGCGCATCCTCAAAATGCACGACTCGAGTCGTCAAAGCGTAATGTGTCCGCCAACGGAACCCCATTGCCCTTAAGGCGAAAAGTCATGCCAATCAAGGCTCGATGGCGTCGGGCTCAACACGCCAGATCCTCGCAAAGATCGGCTTCGTCTCGTAAACCGCATACCGGTAATGGCAAAGAAGTCATATGGAGTGATGGTCGCTCACCCCAGACAGATGGAATGTGTGGGTAGAGTCCCACCGTAACCGCTTAAAGGCCCGCACAAGCTCCACGCTCCCGGCCGTGTCCCCAAAAGCTCCAACAATGTGAAGAACGGTCCAAGACCAAAGAATAAGACCAGCCCCTTAGGACTGTCCGGTAAATCGAAGAGCCCGATAAAAGACCCCAAATGGTCGCAATCGCCTCAGAGACCCCTCGTCCGCAAGGTCTGCAGTAAGCACAAAGACAGTATCAAAAACCATAACAATATCTGCATGCATTCACACACAAAAATCATCACTAAATTCTTTCAAAATAAGAAGAAACGAAAAGGAAAAATCTTTTCAAAAACACTTTCATCCCATGCCAAGCATGCAATTCCTATTTGGGTGCGATTTCCCCAATTTCAATCCCTAACCCTAGAAATCGATTTCGAAAAGGGTTAATCTTTCAATACTTACCCCCTTCTGCTCCAACGTAGAAGTGTGAAAATCAAGACCCGGGTAGAGCCCATGTCCCTCGGGGAATTTCTTTCGCTTGTTCCGATCCACAAGCTTCCGTCTCTCGGACAATACTCGTTGCACGTTCCTTCTTGATTCGGCCCGCGGAGGCATCTTCAATGTCTTGATCTAAATCAAAATCGGAGGGAGAATTTTCAAAATTTTCTCTCTTTCTTTCTCTCTGTTCTCGGCGGCAATGGATGGTCTTTTGAAAGACCTGTCTTACGACCTGCGGTTTTAATTAAAACTGCCTGGGAACCTCCCCATGTCGTACGACATCCATGGCCCAGAAGGGTGATTTTCCCCTGACCAAATTCTGTCAGCCTATCTTGGCTGCCCATCACCAAAATTCACCAATTCATTTGGGTTCAAATACCCACCTCTCTCGTTTAACACAACACAATGGCCCGGAACGGCCTTAAAACTACCCGGTCCGGAAAGACCGCACAGATTTCCACAAGTCAAAATCGCGGGTGACTCCCAAAGAAAAAAGTCAACATTTCCAGCGGGTGGCTCCCAAAGAAAAAAAAAGTCAACATTTCCAGCGGGTGACTCCCAAAGAAAAAAGTCAACATTTCCCGCGGGTGACTCCCAAAGAAAAAAGTCAACATTTCCAGCAGGTGACTCCCAAAGAAAAAGTCACATTTTAGGGGTGACTCCCCATCAAAACAGTCCAATCCGCGGGTGACTCCCAAAGAAAAAAGTCAAATCCGAGAGGGATGACTCCCCATCAAAACAGTCGAATCCTAGCGGGTGACTCCCAAAGAAAAAAGTCAAACCTTCGGGTGACTCCCAAAAACAGTCAAATCCTAGCGGGTGACTCCCAAAGAAAAAAGTCACATTTCCGGGGTGACTCCCCATCAAAACAGTCAAATTCGCGGGTTACTCCCAAAGAAAAAGTCAAACCTTCTGGTGACTCCCCATCAAAAGTCAAAATCGCGGGCGACTTCCCAAAGAAAAATAGTCACATTTTCAGGGTGACTCCCCATCAAAACAGCAAAATCGCGGGTGACTCCCAAAGAAAAAAGTCATATTCGCGGGTGACTCCTAAAGAAAAAAGTCATAATCGCGGGTGACTCCCAAAGAAAAAAGTCATAATCGCGGGTGACTCCCAAAGAAAAAAGTCAAATTTTCGGGGTGACTCCCCTTGGAACAGTCAATCTCGGGTGCAAACACCCATCTTCGGGGTGACTCCCCTCGGAACAGTCAATCTTGGGTACGAACGCCCATTTTCGGGGTGACTCTCCATTTAACAATAACCTTGGGTACAAACGCCCATCTTCTGGTGACTCCCCATTTAATACCAACCTCGGGTGCAAACACCCATTTTCGGGTGACTCCTCGAGACAGTCAATCTCGGGTGCAAACACCCATCTTCGGGGTGACTCCCCTCAGACAGTCAATCTCGGGTGCAAACACCCATCTTCGGGGTGACTCCCCCCAGACACAGTCAATCCCGGGTGCAAACACCCATCTTCGGGGTGACTCCCCTTGGAACAATCACTTTTCGGGTACAAAACCCGTGGCCTGTCTTGGCTGCCCATCATCAAAATTCATCATTTTAGTTGGGCTCAAATACCCACCTCTCTTTACAATACACATCGGCCCGGAACGGCCTTAAACTACCCGGTCCGGAAAGACCGCACAGATTTCCACAGTCCAACCAACGGGTGACTCCCAAAGAAAAAAAGTCAACATTTCCAGCGGGTGACTCCCAAAGAAAAAAAGTCAACGTTTCCAGCGGGTGACTCCCAAAGAAAAAAGTCAACATTTCCAATGGTGACTCCAAAGAAAAGTCAACATTTCCAATGGGTGACTACCAAAGAAAAAAGTCAACATTTCCAGCGGGTGGCTCCCAAAGAAAAAAGTCAAACTCCAGTACAAATCTTTGGGGTGACTCCCCTTGGAACAGTCAATCTTGGGTACAAACGCCCACCTTCGGGGTGACTCCTCGGGAATACCAATCATGGGTACAAACACCCATCTTCGGGGTGACTCCTTGGGAATGCCAATCTTGGGTACAAACGCCCATCTTCGGGGTGAATCCTTGAACAAGCCACTTTCAGGTACAAAACCCGTAGCCTTTCATTTGGTACCCCATCTTTGCCTGAACTACGACTTGGCTTGATTCCCCCACGGGATACGTAGGAATCCTCTTCATAAGAGGTCCAGCCACTTGACCATCTTGGTCACCTCTTTCCCCGTCGTTCGTGTCCGGCTCGGGATTCTCATTTTTTGGTCGACGCCCCCGCTTCCCGTGGAAGCGACATCGCCGAGGGGCTCTGTGAGTACCCCGATCCGAACTCAAGTTTTGGATTCAATTTAATTAAATTTGGGCGTACACAAATTGCTAAAAAGCAATTAGGGTCCAAAAATCCCAAAGCCCACCAATTCATTGGGCTCAAGCACCACTTGGCCCATTAAGGCCAAAAGATGTACGCTGTCGGACGACATGGACATTAAGGCGGTTTAACTGCCTATGTCGTGCGACATAAGAAGTCCTGCAGCCCACAATCCATCGGGCTCGCACCACTTGGCCCATTATGGCCAAAATGTGTACGCTGTCGTCCGACAAGGGCCACTAAGGCGGTTTAACTGCCTATGTCGGACGACATAAGAAGCCCCATCAGGATGCCTATAAATAGAAGGCATGGCTGGTCATTTGAAAAGAGGAGGAAAAGAAGGAAGGAAGAGAGCCAAAGTGAGGGTCCAAACTCTGAGAGGAATACGTAAAATAGGAAACTCTTGCCAAATAGAGTCTCTCCCTCTCTCTCACACACACACACTCACCTCCCTCCTCACACACACACACACACTTCAAGGTTAAGGCTCCAAGAAGCTTCCTTTGGTGGTAATTGAAGGGGTAGACACCATACTATTGGTGATCCTACTTCGTGGACTACAATAGGTAGACCCTAAACCTCTCTCTCCCTTTAAATAAAGTCTTTAAATATACCTTGCGTGCATATTTGCTCTCTTACCATGTAGAAATTGGGATTTTGCATGACAAAGGTGGTGGAGGAGTGAATCTTCAATATTCACTTCTCCCCACCTCGTATCTGGACATTTGGTGGTACACACACCAATAAAGCTTCAATCTTTGCCTAGCTACATTGGGTTAGGAAGTGATGGCTACTTCAAAGTGGCCATAAAATATGTGATTTATCACATTTGGTCACTAAAGCCATGTGATCTTCCCATAATACCCACATTATAGTTTTATATTACTGTTTATAATCAATAAAGATGCTTGGTTTGCTTGGGGAACAAAGGAGGAACCAAACAGACTGAAGGGCACTGAAACAGGCTCCCCATGTCGTGCGACATAGGTCTCCATGGAGATCCTGTGTCAGACGACATGGGACTCCCGGAAGGCTGCCAAGCCATTCTTGGACTTCGAATCTGCTAGGCCCATCCCTTTGGGACTCAAAACCTACCTAAGCATCTTACGGTTCATAAGCTACTATTTGGGTTCCTAAAATCAGTTTGGGCACAACCCACTTGACGGAAGAGGATCACCACGTGACATAGAAGACTTCAAAAGACTCTATGTCATGTGACATCCGCGTCGACAAAGCCTATCGTGACTTTTTCCACTCCCATCAACCCCAAACTGGGTTCTAGACCACTAAATAGTGTCCTAAATGAGCAAAATAATGTCTTTTCATTTCTTGAGTAGCTTTACCTCTGTAAGGGACAATCTGTCTCAAAACCTCTGCCTTGTGATAAAAGATATCACGTGTAAAAAGGGTGCGGCCCCCTATCATGGCTCGCAAGTTGTATTCAGTTCCATACCATTAATGAAATCTAAGGCTTGCACACTTTACTTGTTTACACACATCGCACACACACTTTAAATGTCCATATTTGTCCAAATGTTGATTGAAAGTCCCGAAAGGGGCGTGTTGGGTGAACTCTCTAGTTCTTCCCAAAGACGTAACTGCACTCCTGACTCAAAATCTCTTAAAATTAGGTTTTTCAATGTTTTCCTCTAAAAACGGCGTGGCGACTCAAAAAAAAAAAGAAAATACTTCTTTTTTTCGGGCGAGCGTTCATTCACTATCCCAAGTTTTCCTTGACTTGGAATGCCCAAGATGGCGTCGTAGTCACTTGCCAGGTCCATGACCACGAAGGTTACTGTGGACTCAGCCCGGAAGGGGTGTTCCCTAACTTCCAGTAGTAAGTCAATTGTTCCCAAGGCGTTGAATTTATAGTTGGTGAAGCCTTCTAGTCTTCCAAATTTTGGCTCCAGCATGCTATCTTTCAGATTCATCTTCTGGAAGGAAGAATAGTATAGAATATCCCTAGAGGTCCCCGAGTCTATGAGGAGTCTCTCAGATTCACAATTATCAATCCTCCCTTTGATTACCAAGGGTTGTTCCTGAGCCGCTCGACTTCCAGCTAGCTCATTTGGGGAGAAGCTGATGACTTCCTCCTCCTTATGGATTCAGGCGGGGATATGGTAGATCTTACTTAGCTCATGTATCTGGTCTTTCAGTTTCTTATTGGAGACAATCTCCTCCCTTATAACATGGAGTTTAGCCCTAGGAGGTTGTCTTCCCTTTCATCATATTTATCATCGTCATCCTCTCTTCTTCGCTTGTTATCCTTTCACATAACATAGCGATCAAGTTTTCATTCATCTACCCATCTCTAGATAATTCTTTTAAGGGATAAGCAATTCTCCGTGTCATGTCCGTGATCCTTGTGGAATGAACAATACTTGGAGCTGTCCAGACATGTTTTGTTCTATCGTTGAGTGGTCGGGGATTTGGTAGGTTCATCAATTGCATGATCTTCATGATAGGTTTAGTGAGTGGGGTAAAGACATTTGCTTTTTCAGTAGCCCGATTCCTATTCTTTCCCTTGTAGTTACTTCCGTTGGAAGCCTGGTTGGTATCAGCTGCATCCGTTTCCGATTTTTCAGATCTCTTCTTACTTTTTTATTTTGCCATAGCTATATCGTAAGACACATTATATAAATCAGACTTTGACTTGGGCTCCCTGGTAGAAAGTTCGTAGATTAATTGTCTGAATCTAAGTCCGGAGTTGAAGCAGACAGTGACCTCCCGGCCAGTTAGGCGTTGTTTCATTCTTGCCTTGCTCAATGTTAGCAAGGTCTGTTAGTCTTTTATTTCTCTTTCCATCCATTGCAAAGTAGTACCAGAACCTCCTCCTCATGATTTTCCAGCTATCGATGCTTCCTCTCTTTTGCTCACGGAACCAGGACAGGGCTGTTCCAAAGAAGGTACTAGCAAAAGCCTTTCAGAGAATGTCATCTGCCTTTGTGAGGAGGGTTATGGTGGATTCAAAATATTGCACATGGTCCCGTGCGTCTGTGGTCCCTGCATATTTTTCAAAACTTGGGATTTTGAGAGCAGGATTGGAAGGTAGATCATTAATCCGCTGGGAGAAAGGATGAGTGGCACTGGTATCATCATCAACCACTTCATTCCTCCCCATTTCCATTTCATCAATCCATTTTTTAATAGGAAAATATCCATTGCATCGATTCCCGAGCTAAAGTGAGAACTATGGCGAGTTCTTTATTTTTCTCTGTGTCCATTCACTCGACTTTGTTCCTCACGTTGGTGGTGATTATCTCCGTGTACAGAAGGCGCTCTGCCATTTAATTGCCTGAAATGACGAGGAGGGGTTCTATTCCTCCTGGGAGCCAACTCTGGACGGGGAGGAATTCTGCGACGAGGAGAGCCCCTATGCCGAGGAGGACTCCTTGGTTTAGCAGGTCTTATGAATGCATCCAGGGAGTGCTCTAGATCCAGCGGCAGCAAGGCATTTTTTGTTTCATATATGCGTTGCAGGGTGTCCATCTGGCGATGAAGGAGGGTTCTGCGATCAATCTGTGGGGGAGATGTTCCTGTGCCCCCCCTGGGCGGCATTCCTCCCCGTTTGACTACCAGCAAGTCATCCTCGTCGTCGTCGACAGGGAGGGTTCAGCATCACCTCGGTTACCGGTTGCCCACTAAAAAGCAGGTTCATTCTTAGTGGTGGCAGTCCATCATTCAGCGGTGGAGGTGGCAATCCCCCATTGACAAGGGGAATAATAGTCCCAACAATACCTTTGTCTCCTCCATAGGAGGATTCTCCTGATCAGGAACGATACTAGCAGTATGTCCTTCTTCCATTAGGATTAGGAGAACATAGTGGAATTTCTCAAGGTATTCAAAGGATAATACGACCGCTTCCCGACAATGAAACCAAACTGATGATGCTAAAAATGTTCGGATCAGCCCAAATCCATGACTGTGTCAGATTATGTAGTTTGAATAGCCTGAAAAAGATGAACAAACACGTAAACTAATCCGGGGCTTCACCGGCGAAGACCCTCCGGCGTGAGAGTAATTATTCGTGTATTGTAGATAGCAAATCAATTGACAAGAGTTTAGGGTCAAGAGAATGCGTGTGTAAAATGTACCAGAATTATGTGAATTATGACTTGTATTTATAGGTGTAGGATATAGAGTTCATCCTTGGATAGGAAGTTGTGTGACAGAAGGATTATAATCCTAGTTGGATTATAACTTCCCACAATACTTGTTGGAGTAGAATTATATAAGCTTTCTATATGTATGCCTAGGAGGCTTTCTTCTCGGCATATATGACGTTAGTCGACATGCATGAATGCCGAGTAAGGAGGTGGACAAGGTAAGGAAGCCCATTCCCCCTTATCTTGATATTTACCGAGGAGGCGCTGGTCGGCCTGTGATGATGCCTTCATCGACATATAATGATGCCTTGATCGGCATATTCCTTTATTGTTGCCTTAATAATAATATTCGATCTGCTATGTATAGGTAGAAATAGTGGGAAATGACGAGGTGGCCAGACGAGTATAGGTAGGAAAGCCCATTTCATATGTCATATTTTGAACTTATGTAAATATTATTGCACAATCCATTAGACATTACTCGATTTATAACCCAAGTTCGTACTCGATTTATACCGTTCATTACTTATGGTTGTGGTAGGTATGATGTCATTCAAGTTCTCAACATTTATCTTTTTAAAATGAATAAATTTCTCAGTATAAATATTAGCAGTGGCGGATCTAGAATATTTCGACAGCGGGTGCACAATTTACATTATAAAAATTCAAACTAATTTTTTTTTTCAAACGCGATGAGATTATAATACAAAAATTAAAACATAAGTTAATTATAAAAATATGTTAATCTTTAACCCACCGTTTTCTTCTTATTGTATACTTGAAAATAATAAGCGTATGTCATGAAAAAAAAATATTTACATTATAGTTGTTTTAATGATGACCTCATTTTAGGAAGTATTTCTTGAAATTAATCTTGTAATTTATTTCTTATATGTTTCAAAATCTTACTTAAATTCTTTTATTTAAAAAGAAAAAATCATTTATCATAATAGAGGCAAAATATTTAACTTGAATAATCAATAAAAACTATTTATGATATGATTATAAAAGAATTTAAGTAAGATTTTGAAAAAGATTTTATTTTTCATATTAAAGGCTAAAAATAATTTGAATTTATTTGTAGCTAGTAGGATTTGAAACCTGGTCTTTACTGGTAAATTTTAACAACTTACCAACTAAACTAGTCTAAGGATCTATTAATAGCAAATGTGAAAAATAAATAACCTTATATGCGGGTTCACTTAGTAAATAATGTAATTTTTTATTTTTTTTAAACTAGAAATTCAATTTGACCGGGTGCACGTGCACCCCCACCTCCTACACTAAATCCGCCCCTGAATATTAGGAGCTATAACATATTTACTCCCTCCATCCCATTTGAATATTCACTTATTTTTCAAATGAGTTTTCCATTTAAAAAGGTCCATTTTTTTAAAAAATAGAAATAATATCCATTTGTAATACTCACAACAATTATCCATTCACTTCACTTTCTCTCTTCTACCCAAGTATTTAACTCATAACACATCCCTTTTTTTTTTTTTTTTAATTGTGCTAAATCAAATGGTGAACCTTAATTGCTTAATGAGACTGATGAAGTATTTACTAGTTTCACCTACATAGTTCTACTCAAAGATATTCCAAAATTAAATGAGATGGAATTGTGCAAGGCTCAATACAGACAACTTTTGGAAAGAATTTATTAATCAATCGATATGTTGCACTTGCTAGTGCATGTCCCTTATCAATCTATTTATATATATTGTTCATATTTTTTCGATTTTTGTTTTTGGGGCCATCTTATTCCTATCAATCTATTTCTTACCTTCTTTTTTCTTTTTCAACTATGATAGTATAATTACAAAATCACGATACCTAAGTATTTTCTATTACTTAAAAAAAAAAGAGAAAACGAAAAAAAAGAAAGTATTCTCTATTACCTTCATAAGAACCATAAAAAATGAATGACTATTCAAGTCTTATTCTAATATCTTCAAGTGGTGCCTTTTGTTATCACCTTATGTGATAATATCTTGGTATATAGTTGTAAATATCTTATATAATAGCTTTTATAGTTGTATAATAACTCTCCTAGTTCCTATTCAGTAGATTGGTAGAAATAGGGTTCTCCACTCTCTCCTCTGATCATGGGATTGAGTTTCATCCCATAATTCTCTGTTGTACATTTGTATTTATACACGTTTTATAGATGAGAAAAGCAAGGAAAATACTTTGCAAGTCTTTATGGTATCACGAGAGATGTAGCGCACTTTTTTCTTCCTCCGCTGCGTCTCTCTTTCTCCGTGAGCT